>VWZZ01000745.1:8761-131978 GCA_013399095.1 Psophia crepitans | reverse complement strand
TGGCCAGAGCCAGGACAACTATGATGCTTTCTGTTCTCAGGCATGACTTCTGCCAGTTTAGGAGTGATTTAGACTGAAATTACTTTTCATTGTTTTCATACCAGTTGAGTGGCCTGCAGTAAGGACTTGGAACAAAGTCATTCCACAAAAAAACAGTGAGGTAGCTTATAAATAACTGAAGTCACTGCATAACTCATGAATCATTTGGACCTTAATTATTCTATTCTATTTCACTGCATATTTTCTCACTTGGTTTTCATTGATAGGAAAATCAATGCTGACTTCTAAGGACTCATATGGTCTAGAATATTTCACAGGAAGGCCTTATGGAACAAATCTGGTTTTAAATGAAATAATACATCTGTTTTATTTTGTTTCCTGTCCAGCAAATCATTTAAGCTCTTGACTTGTGTTTGACAACTCACATATTTAAAGTTCTGCTCAAACTACTGTGTGTTGCTGGAGTGCTGCCATATTCCGTTGAATAGATCTTTAATACATGATCGATCGGTTCCTTTGTTTTGCCTTTTTCCTTGCTTTTCTTTCTTTTGTTTCTTGTAAAAGAAGTCTTGTTCCTTTTTTTTTTTTTCCCTGACTCCTGAGCCTCAACCCCTATATTTGTAACAGGGCCTAACAAAACTCAAAACTCAAAACATTTTACATTGCTCATACATTAGCTACAGGCATGTGGAAGATGAATTTACAGCAACTGGTAAGGGTTAGAATTTTGGGGCACAGCTGTCTTACAAAAAGCAGAAAGTGATTATGTTTGGTACAAAGTGAGCATGAGGTGGGAGAGCAAAACAGATTGCTTTTTATGGCTCCATGTGATATTTCTAGATTACACTTTAGGAAAATTCACTGCACAAGCTAGCCTTCATAGCTGAAAATCACAGGTTAATTAATCAAGCCCAACATACATACATACAGATATATTCATAATTCTAATACAAACCTTGACTGGAGAATACAGGAAAAGGCCAGTGCTGTTGACTGAGCTTGGTAAGTCTGATACATAATTCACTTTTTGGGCAGTTGTTTCTAACTAGTGATTATGTCACTCTGAATCAAAACCTGACCATATTTCAAGTGACATCAAGTTCATTGCAAATAATTGCTGCAATGAGAGCTAGAGAGATTAAGAATATAATTAGTTAAAATTTGGATTATAAAATGAAACAACCTAAAGATGTTACACAGGCCTTTTTTTACAGACTGTACATAATTAACACTTAGCAATTACATAGACAAAACAGGTTTAATCAGTGTCAGAATAATTTCTATCTGTACTGCATACAAGTTCTTAAATATGATTTATGATGATCTACCTAAGATCTATAAGGATATTGCTCTTTTACTAATGATGAGATGGAAATTCACTGGCTAGACACCTCCCCTTTCCCCCCAAAAAGGAATGCTGTTTGAGGTGAGACGATAATTGAAGTGCTGCAGGAGAGAGGTAACAAAATATTCTGCATGTGCGCTGTAGACAGAATAGGAATAGGAAGCGTTAGGTCGACAGCTTGGCATTAGGGAAACTAATGATAATGGGGATAGTGTCCTGCAGGAGCGGGCCGGTTAGGCAAGGGACGATGGAGTACACCTTGAGGCAGGGACCTAGACAAGGTGACTTTTTAAGATCATTTTTCTGACCTTCAGTGACACTTCCGTGACTGAATTCTTTAGGTTGTAACGGCTGTGGGGCCTACGCAGAGAATATGCAAGTATGTGCACGTGTGTGTGGGTGTAAACACAGGTGGAACAAGGTTGAATTTTAGAAATGAAACCACATTTATTTATTTCATTATGTTAAGTTCATGAATACACTAATCTTCTGTTTCTATTTCCTTGTGTTTGTTGTTACTTTAAATAGAGAACTCTACTATTCTCCCCCAGAAGTCTCCCCTCTCCAGAAAGAAATGCTTCTACCATAACTTAAATACCACTTGACACTTTAGAAATGCTAATGCATGCTCATTTTGTGACTAGTTGCATATATCCATGACTGAAACGTGTCATGAACTGCTTGTTTACCATCTTAAACGCAGTATTATTTCTTCTTCCTTATATCCTCTCTGAATAATAAATTAAAAAAATGGCAGATTTGAAGTGTAGATTCTGAAAAAAGACATAGCAGTGTGGGAGGTCCTGCAAAAGTTTCTCAAAGACATCCACACATATTCCATGTTTTTTCTCCCATCAGTCTCAGTTTCTGTATCTTCTGAGGAAGTATGTAGGCATGCCTTTCCTATGACCTTGCTTCTGCGTTTCTGCAAAGAAAAAGAAAATATGGAAGTTATTTCAGCAAGAATAAATCTCTGTGTGGGGTATCTTTGTCCATAGCTCCTATATCTCTGAAAAGGTTATGGAACAAATTCCTAAACAAGAAAAGTCTCCAGTTTGTTTTCTGTAATTGCTTGTTCAGTCTCACCTAACCTAATTACCATCTAACAGCTGGCCTTGGCAAGTGCTCTGGGCTCACTCAATAATCAATAGAAAAGAATGGGCACCTCCAGAGGATGGTTTATATCATCCTAAGGTAATTCGCTAAAATTGGTGGGCTTGAATCACTTCTGGTGGTATTTATCTTTTTCCATCAATTATAGGAAGAGTCCGAATGTCTGACTTAAACTGGGTGATTAAAGAGATGAATCCTGCTTTCAGGTAACGTTACAAGAGTTCTGCTTCCCACAGTGTCTAGTTTTTCAGCATTACGGAAAATCACCTTTCCTGTAGCTCAGCAATAGGCTACAACAGACTCTTGTATAAGTCTCTTTCAGATGCAGTCCTCCACTCCCAGCTCTGGGTACTGCCAGTTTGTGCTCAGTCATTCCAGCTTACTGTGAGTTGGCGTCCACTTGAGCCCTGAGAGCAGTGCCTGGTATCATTGCAGCTGGTCCCCAGACCTTCAGGGGTGATGAAAAGGGAGGGTACAGTGTTCCAGCTCAAATCCTGAGATACTGAGGTAGAGAGAGAAAATAAGCGACACCACAAAGCTCCACAGTCACATCTGCTTCCCCTTTATTAGTCCTAAATGCTAGAATAGACATTTCTTTTGCATGGCAGCAAGTTATGATGTAACTTCACATCTTCACTCAGCTACTCCTCTGCTGCTTCTGGTGAACCGATTTGCTTCTCTATTCCTCCTCCTGGAACTGCTCTCTTTTGTTTTCTCATAGGTGTGTTTTCAAGCCCCTAATGCAGCTTTTGGACCAAACTGACCCTCTTCCCTAATACTGCAGGTGAATATATCCTGCTTAACTGCAGCTATTTAAATGTTAGATGCTTGTTTTAAACTAACAGTCTGCATTCCTTGATGATCAGCAGAAGAGGTAACACCAGAAGACACTGAGCTTGTCTAAATCATGGTCTGACTTGCTGGGCATATCAGCCTATCCCCCTGGTCAGCAAACCTGTGGTTTGGCTGAGCACTTCTTCCATGGCTTTTGAGTTGAGTGTTGTGCCCTATATGCTGATCCTTCAGGATGGAACAGATCATATAGAACCCTTTGCCATCCCTCTCTTAAGGACATGCTAAGTGCAGAACAGAGGGTTGAGGAAAAAAAATTTTTTTTACCTTTTTTGTCCTCATCACCGTGGCACCACAAGTATCTATGGGGAAGCTGCTGCAAGTTGGAGCAGCCACTGATGTTCAGTAACTTAAACCCTGAAGTGTACTGGGGGCTAGCAAGAGAAAGGCATGAAAAGGACTTTTGTTCCCTATATCTTACATTTTCTGTTCGCATTCTCTATGATACAGTTCCCAAAAGATTTGTGAAAGAGCATAGCTTTCCTGTTTCACTGTTCATGAGAGTTATGTTGGAAGGGTATTTTTTTCTGCCCACAGTAGGTTGTCCAGTAGAACATTGTTAATTGTTTTCAATGATCTACAGTAAATGTAGTGACCCAGAGCAACATTGTGAAAAGCAAACATCAGTTGTTTTTCTGCTAGACCGTATTTCAAAGGTTTGTTTCGATAATTTGTTTTCAACTTATATGAGAGGCAAAATATGCTCAAATCAGTTTTTCTTCACTCTGGGTTTTCTTGCAGATTTTAAAAAGTGGACATGCACATAAAAGTCAGCCAGAAGAAGTTACACAGTCCCTGTGGTAGATTTTTATAATCAAATATTGTCATGTATGATAGCAATCATACCGGTTTGTCTTGATGTTTCTGAATTTACCTGGACTGAAATAATAAAATCAGATTTCTAAATGCATTTTGTTTCTGTGTGCATTACGTTATAAATCAGTCTCATTTTGTTCTTGATGTTATCCTGCTGCAAAACACAGAGAAAACACTCAATGAATGAAATGGCATCTTTCTGATTCCAAAAATCTGAGTAATACTAATGGTCTGCAGCTGGAATAAATATATTTCTGCTTGAAAGGTTTTTCAAGTCTTCTTCCCCCAATAAATTCTGACTGTTCTTTTAGCACAGATAAGATGATAATCTCAAAATATGATTGCAAGACAGTCTGTAAGACAGGTATGGCAAACCCTGTATACTTAAAGAAATTATTTTTTTCTAGCAAAAATGAATACACAGTATAGTGTATGTCATCCAAATGGCAAGGGGAAGGAATTGTTTCATGAAGTAAAAATCTACCATCAACAAGCTCATCTGTTTCTTGGTGATATCATTGGGCTTTGTAAATTTGGACTTGGGAAGTAATAAAACCCCAGTCTGTGTAGAATGAATTTTCTGCTGAGCAGTGCAGCATTCAAATTCTGAATATTTTCACCAATATTTGTAATAATATATCAGTTTGTAATGTTGAAGTGACTTGGTAAGAAATAAGAGGAGGAGGATTAGCTACGAAACTTGTCAGAAATATATTCCAAGTAAATAGCAGGAGAGGGGGGTAAAAAAAAAATAGATTTAATTTGGTGTTTTTTCACAGGAACGGCACAGTGAGTTCTATGAGAGGTAAAATATATTTTTTTTTCTAATATGGAAGCAAAACTGTTAGTCTTACAAAGGTAGGATAGTCAGTAATTTGCACACAGAGGCATTTTCTGAGTAGCTAGCACTTTGGGTGCATGTTAAGTGGCATACTTCATTGTTCTGTTTCTTTTTGGTTAAATTTTGATTTGGAAGTCAACTTGTATTTAATTCATGTGTCTCACCATGTATATTTGTGTATATTAAGAGTAGGAAATTCAGAGTTCTTCCATAGTAAAGGTTAAAATTGCCTTCTGCTGGCATATTCTCCAATGTCTTGGTTGTTTGAAACTGATAGTTGTTTTTTCAAGGAAAAAAGAATATTCCTGTAAGTTCTCAAACAAAATGTGTCAAAAATCCTGCTTTTAAAATCTTACTTTTCTTACATAATTTTGTCTCAGGGAAGAGAAAAAGTCATTGTCTTATAATTTCCTCAAATGTCATATAGCTAAGTCTCTTTGAGAATTGATGCCATTGCTCTGGGGGGCTCAATATGAAAGAAACAAGCAAAACTGCGTAATACTTGTTTGCATATTCTACATTTCAACAGAAATAACATTTCTGTTGAGAATAAAGTAATTTTGGCTAGAATGGAAGGTCGGTGTTTTGGTTTTTCCACTTACAATTCTCTAGAGCAAAATTAGGCAGTGCCAAGGATGAGTAATTTAGCCATGTGACTGTCCTCAGTTTGGGATTATAAAGGCAAAAGGAGTTCTTGTTATAATACTGTGTGAAATCTTCTATATAACTGGACTGTAGAGGTCATGCAGAGCAATAATTGATGGTAGGCAAAATTCATTACTAGTTGAGTATGTTTTCTGAGAAATTTTGTGTGGTCAGAGGTGGTAAACTGTGCCTGGCTTCCTCTTGATTAATATTCTGCATCTTTTGGCAGTCAGTGTCAATCATGGAATAAGAGGATCATTTAACGTATAACATTCTAAATGAACAATTATTGAGCTCAAACCTGATATTTCGAGGAGCATTGACAGGACAATTAGCTGTAAAAATAAATTAATGTCAAGTAGAAAAAGAAGAGGAGAAAAGAGAAACATGAGACAGCATTCAAGCAATTTTGCTTGAAGTTTGCTGATAAAGCATATGATAAACCTGAAAATAATACTCTTCTCAAAAACTCATATTCCATCTCTTACACAGTGGGACCACTGATACTTGGTTGTGGTTATTCTTTCTTGAGTAGTGTGTCTTCTGTTTAGCTAATGTTTTGAATAGTGCATTGTGCCTTTCTAAAATATGGTCTTTTCCAGAGTGGCTATTTTTTCTCCCTGCTATTTATTTATGGAGTCCTTGGACTGAAAGCCTCCTGTGAAGTTTGTTGTCATTTCAATAGGTTTGGTATTAAAAATCTCCTGTGTTTTGAGTGTTCAGGATTAGGGTTCAAATGCACAGAGCAAGTAAACTGCAAGCAATAGTACACGTGTTACAAAGCTATAGAGAAAATACAGACTTTAAATGCATTGACATTTGAGTAGATACAGAAAGACTCCATCATGGCTCTCATTAATTCTAGTAAAAGTACCCATTGTGCCAATTTCTGCCAATATAATAACTATTCCATCTTGAGATAGGTTTTCTTATCAGCTATTTTGCTAGTTTGAGGAACTGAGAAAGTCATTGCTTAACTCAGATTCAAACTAGATGGCTTTTATAAATATGCTTCTAAAATCAAATCTTTGCTTTAAGGGAGAAAAAGAACCCAAATGACATCTTGGTCTGTTTTCCTGATCTCTGACTGTTTGAAGACAAACCAGGTGCTTTGAATACTTTTTATTTTTTTATTTTTAAGATTGCAGGCAGACCAGCATCTGAAGTGTAAGCTGTACTTTCTAGCAGTTCTTTACAAACCTTGATTTATACATACTCCTCATTTCTGAGAAAGTTGCTGAAATAGCTTTTCCAGGATTTAGTAGGAGTGCTATACTGACAGAAAATCACAAATCTCATATGGACAATGGACAGAAGAGAGCATTTTGAAAAAAATAAAATCCTTATTAAAATATTATAAAAAAGTTATGCCTGCACAAGAGAAGCAAGTAAGAGTGAGGCTTTTAGCCTTCAATATCCTTAGATTTTCCTGTGAGTTCCATTTTTCAATTTAATAGCTATGTGGCATGTACTTGATACCTCTCTCCTGTAATATAGGATGATCACAGATCTTTATTTGCCGGGAAATATGTCTCTCCAGTGGAGTTACATTTAAGATAGATGCAACAGAATCTGGATTTTTATAATTTTGCACAAAGAAAGATGGGAAAAACCTGCCTAAAATTCCTTCTGTTAAACATCACTTGGTGTGCTTTATTCTCTTTAAGCATAAAACAAGATCTTTTTAAAAGACGGAATTTATAGCAGTCTCTCATGCAGAGAGCATATTGTGTTCTTTGGAGGAAGTTTGGAAGCACTGTCTGAGTGAAGTTTGGGGAAGAGATCTTAACAGAGTTGCATCCACGTGCAGGGTTTCTGAATTTGGCTCTTGGTTTCCATGTCTGTTTCTCAATGTCGGTCTTAACATTTGGCTAAATTGCCTTCAGGTCTCAGGGTTTCTACTGCCTGGGAATTGACTTCTTTCCCCTGCGGTTCTGTCTCTTGTACTGGAGTGAAAAGGCAAAGCCCAATGATAAACCTGTGAATATACTTGAAGAAATAGTGTGGGTTTTCTGCATTATTATTTTCAGTTCTGTAATATTAACTTAATATTGCCAGCATAGTAATGCTTTTTCACAGCAGAAAATAGAACTGAATAGTACAGAATAATTGGTGAATCACTGAATAATAGCAATAGCCGTTGTAGCTGTGGGGGGCTTGGGCCAGAAGCGAGGCCTGTTGTGCAGCAGCAGATCTTGTCTGTTGTTAGACCACCTTTGGAGTGACGCATGGGCAGAGGGTTTAGAGATTGTAAATCCTTGGAGGATAATTCTGTATTTATTGCTTAAGCTTAGAAGGTTGATGTCTCATTAAATCTATCTTCTTTTCTTCTTTAGGCTCTGTAGTCTCTTTTTCAAATGGTACTTAACAATATCTGCTGGGTTAGATTAGTTTTCTTACAGCCATGGCAGTCAATGTAAAATTTCTCATCAGACATTGCATTCAGTAGAATCAGTGGCAGTTTTTGATGGGAGTTCAGATTATGCCATCTGTTACAGAAACTCCTTTACGAAATTGTTCCTAGCAAGTGTTTATCATGTATGTATAGGATCTACTAAGTGTGTTCGCTACTTTTTTGTGTGTGTGTTAAAGCTCTTGAGATCTTTTGTTTGTAGCCTGGGAAAGAAAGAGATTACAGGATTTTTTTTTAATGGTCTTTAAAAAACTTGAGCAAACAACATATGTAATTACTCTGTAGGGAAATACTGCTTAATTAAAACACAAAGTAATTCTATTAGCATACGCACCTGCTGCTCATGTGGTTCATTTCTTCCAGAAATAACCAAATTACTGAATAGAGATTGTTCTATAGTTCAAGTACCTAGTATGTGTGCTTCAGCGTTTTGTCTTGTCCTCCTGCTGGTGATTCATTGTTGGCTTAAAAATAGTCGCACTACATGTAGATAGAGATCTGCTGGGACTCAGCTACCAGCTGGGAAAGAATGCAGTTTATATTGACTGTTTGAGGGGGAAAAAAAGAATCCCCCAAAGCCTATATAGTCTCCATAGATGTTATCTGTGCGGGAAACTTGCACTTCAGATTGAACACAAAAGAATATCTGCTTTCCTCATTCACTATGCCATCATCCAAAAAGTGTGGGGGAAACAGTTTGTGGAAAAAAAGGTTAAAGATGCTTTAAAAAGCTGTGGCTGCTGTATAGGATGAAGATTTCTTCTTACTTAAGAGCCTTGCAATGGATTTTGATTAACTTACATTATAATCTGTCAGACACAATACTCCTGAAAAATGTCCCAATATGTGCCAGGAGTGCCTTTTCTGTGCGTGTACGTGATAGCATTGATCTGAAAAAAGAATTAGACTTGTTCTTGTAATACGATGGGATTTAATTCACATCATCCACTCTTACATAATTTTTTTTTACCCTTGCAATTTTTAAGTGAATGTAATATGCATAGAAGGGAGCAGACCCATAGGGAATGAAGTTTTCATTTCTTCCAAGCTATATAGTGCTGGGTGTATTTGCTTTAAGTGAGGCTTTATCTCCTCTGAAGAGCCTTAAATAAAGAGTATGAGAGTTAGGGCAAGGATGAAGTAATCCTTTCCTGATGCTTCCTTCCAGTTTCTGTTTATCAGAACTGCAGAGATCTCAAGCTGGTGGTTGCATTTAGAGTACTAGGTGTAATAGCTGTCAGGATACAATCCTCCTTCAGTTAGGTGCACAAGCTTTCTACAGGAGGTCTTGCCCCTTAGTTATTACTTTATTTTCTTTCCATACTGAGGTGTATTAAGTATTGTAAAGAGTTTGACTTAGCTGTTTCCTACAGATTTATAAAAAAAAAAAACAACAAAAAACAGAGACAAAACCCAGCACATGTAAGGTTCTGGTTTTGGTAAATACTGTTCCTACATCTCTAGGGTTGTGAAACTATCAGTATGCCAATGTCACCCTTAAATTTTATCTTACCAAAGTTTGTATTCTTTCTATCACATCCTCCGTTTACTAAATGGATCTCTGTCTAGTTATGATTGCAGTAGCGTGACAGCCAGCTATGAAGAATAAATTGTTTACCTACTGAATGTGGTTTAATATAGGTATGTTGCAGATCTCATTGTAAGGAAAGGTTAGATATGGTACTTAGGGACGTGGTTTAGTGGGTAATAGGTGGTGGGGGGATGGTTGGACTAGATGATCCTTGAGGTCACTTCCAACCTTAATGATTCTATTCTATTCTATTCTATTCTATTCTATTCTATTGGGAAATCTTTTTTTACATACAAAATGTAAAACTGCCTCATATCCCAGCCAGACAACCCAGAACTAGATTAATAGTTTAATCCTGGTCCAGACTTAAGTCCACAGAACATATTAGTTTCCTAATCACTTCAGGATATAATTTAACATGTCTGTGATTTTTAAAGCTCTACACAGCTTTGGTGTGGATACTTCAAATATTGACTCTTTCCTAGTGTCCTGTTAAAGCAACTGATACTGATGCACTCAAAATTTCCTTTTAATACTGGACATAGGGAGGTTTCTGTGAAGGGTACTTGTCTCTAGGATTCAGCTTTCACCACAGCTCAGGCAAAAGCACAGACTTGAGCTTTTTAAGTGTTCTGAATCCTGATTTATTTTTTTTTTCCCCTAAACTTGGTGTTCCAGAGTATGTGGAATGAAAGGGGGAATTGCGGTTTTTTCTTTGTGGAGCATGTGTTTTGTCGAGACATTGCTTGAGCTTTCTGAAAAGATGTTTTAGGTTAGATTTTCTTCACGAGCAGCACACTGATTTCACTCAGCTATATATTATTTGCTTTAGCTGATAAAAACTCAATCTGTAAGGGAGAAGGGAACATTAAAAATATCCCTTTATGGAAGACTTTAAATTAAAGACTTAGTTTTCTAGTGCATATATTTAATACAGCCTTATCCAATTACCAATCAAAGTATTGTTGACTGTTACAAAAGCAAGATTAAATTACTTGAATCATGCTTTACATGACTCCATACTACAGAAGGTACGAACACAACCTTCCTTTTGATTTCTCACTGGAGATTGCTTAACTTTCCTCATCTACTTTTAGGAGACCTTTCTTCTCAGCTCTTCATTTCTGTAAGACAGAAAGCAATCAGGAACAGCAGCATAAATTTCGGGTAGTGCTCAGTCCATGACAGATTCACTTCTCTCCAGTTAGTTAATGCAAGCAGTTAAACCCTTTGCATGGCAGGTTATCACTGAAGTCCACAGTGCTAGTGAAGTACGAGCATATCTCTGGTCCCTGTTCCTTCCTTCCGTCCCCTTCAGTGCCTGAGTTATGTTGGAGTGGTGAAGCCAAAACTTTACGAAAGGTCCTCTGAAGAGCAGGAGATAGGGCTTCGTTGGGAACTAAGACAAAGTTTTCACATGTCCTGCCAAAGTGAATTAGAACCTCTGAACTTTTGTCTAGAAAGTAGTGCCAAATTTATTCTGACACTTAGGATTGCAGCCTAGTAAGAGGAAAAGACAACAGAAGGGCATGACAGATAGCGAGATATGATAGAGGAAAAACATTTTCTTATTCAGAATACTTGCTGCTAGCAGATGATTCTAATCCTCCACGTTATTGTAGGTGCATGTATAAGATGCACAAATAAATAGACAAATACCTTGTTCTGCAAATGTCTTCCAGCCTACCCTTTTTCTAGTTACATGGTGTGATAGTAACTAAGCCTACAGTTACTGCAAAAACATATTTAAGAAATGTGTCAACCTCTCACAGAGGTTTGAACCTCTAGGTTCAAACTTTTAGGTGCACAGGTGAGGTAAATTTTGAGTTGTACAGGATGCTTTAAATTCACTTTCCAAAGGTTGAAACATGTCATTGTTTCACTGATATGTGGTATTAAGGGCAAGAAAGTTTCTAGAAAAAGAGTAGGAGTGAGATAACACTGAAAATGTGCATAATAAATTTTATAACACTGAAAAAAGTATCATGAACAAAAATAATTGAGGGAGAAATGAGTGATAGGGAAGAATCTGATTTAGTAGGAAGAAAATAGCTAGTAAACTTTTTAATAGTGCATTTTGCTCATTGACAAACTCCAGCCGAGGAAGATGCTGTACTCCTGAAGTGGGAGCTGTCAGGAAAAGCTGCAACTTGTGATTCATACCTATGCATGAGCTTTTCTGTGCTTTGCATTCTTTTGTACTAGACCTGGTGCCAAATCTGATGGGCCTGATTAAAGTTGGAAATCCAGAACAAGTTTGTTCTCAGGTTATTCATAAGTTCCATCATGATTTCCAAGGCTTCCTGTTGTTCAGCAGGATGGATGAACAGATGTACGTAGTGTCTCCCTCCCCAGCCACCATCTCATTGTTGAAGCTGTCACACATAGATAATGTCAGCATTAAGCATCCTGGCATCGTGCCTGCTGCTGACATACCACAAAATAACTGAGTAGTAGTCAGACTGACATCTGCACGTTTGCTAACTAGCCAAGTCATCCATTTATCCAGTGGAAAAAGTGGAATTCTTTAAAATTGCAAGTCATGCTGTACCTTATAATTTTCTTTTCTGTCTGCAATTTTTCATCTTAAATGCTTTAATGGAAACTGTCATAAGCTAGATTATGATCAGTAGAGGCTTCCTCCCTCTGAGGTACCCTGCATGTGACTGAAGGCCCTCCTGAAGGAGAAAAGAATGATCGTGTGCTCGATATGTGGAAAAGGCTGCTCAGACGTCCTGAAATAGGTGGGGGATTGTAGTCTAAGTTTGCAGAAATAAGGCCTGAAGCCTAAACTTGCATTTAGGCCTCCTGAATAAACATGAGAGACCAACTGACTTTCATCAGGTAGTTCGTACTACCTCTGTTAGGCATTTTGGAATGTAATTAAGTGACCTTTGGAAGTGCATTCCCTTCATTAGCTTTTGAGGGCACTTTAATGATTGGCCTGGAGTAGATGCCTAGCTCTTATAGCATTCGGTGAAATTAAATCCACCCTTAAGCTCTGTGTAACTGAGTTCTATATCTGTAAGATGAAGATTGTACTTCAGAGGCTGTTCATTATCTTTTTTCCAAGGTTCTCAGGTGTTAGGATCATGGCAGCATCTAGAAATATTGTCTTTCAGGTCAGGTAACCTGAAAAATGCCTGGTGAAATCAGTGCTTATGATGGATACCCTAGCAAGAAGATACAGCAACGAGTATGTATGTTCTGTTCTGAAAGACCATGACAACAGAATTGGGTAAAAGATCATCACTTATGATATGTAGCTATCATAAATCACTGAACAGATCCATGCATCATCGTACATGTTAAATTCTTTTAAAAGTCTGTGTGTTGATTTTGTGGATGCCACTAAAGCTGTCTTGTTCTGTTGACATTACTATGACTACACTAGAAATGACTGTGTGTCAGAGGAGGAAATGTGTAAAAAGATACTAAAAAGACAAAAAGTTAAGGCATAGATCATTGTTACAAGGTGGTGCCAGAGGGAGGAAGGAGATACTTGCTATGCAAGCTCCAAGCATTCATACACAGAAAAATCCCTGAGCAATAACTCTCCACATGCCTTTGGCCTCGGGAGTGAGATGCTCTGAGACAGTGCAAGGTGCCTGTGCCAAGGTTCCAAACCTGCTGAGTCAAGAGCATTATTCTGGTTTGTGTCTGTCTTATGTCCTCTAAATACATCTTTTCCTCCACAAGGAGTAGGTTGAGGCACCAACCTGGAGCTGTACGCAAGAATTCACCCCCAAAACAGTAGGTATTTTGGATTTATTCAGCATTGACTTCCTATTGTGAGGACTCTGGGTCCTGCATTTGGTCTCTGGGTCCTCTGCAGACTTGACTTCCCTAAGTTTTTTGATGCGTTTGTTTTTACTTTGTGATAGTGAAATCACAGTATAAATCTGAGATACCTAAGGTGGCATATTTATTCATGCATTAAAGACCATGTTGCTTAATGTATTTCCTCCCCTCATTGTGTGGCTAATTCTTACTTGTGACTTTAGAGAGGACTCATTTGGGTGCACAGACCAATTCTGCACAGCTGTTTTGACCTACAGTATACCTGAACAATGTGAAAATTTGGGTTTTTGTTTCTCCTGCCTCTATTTATTGTTTCATTTCACTAGCTCTAAAAGCCAGTGGTAGATCTCCTAATGTAAGAAAGCTGCCCAAGTTTCAGTGCTGAAACTGTCCTGCTCCGATATTAATGCTTTATAATTTTCACAAGAATGAAGTCTGCCTTGCTCCAAACTGCATTGAATTGGATATAATGCCAAAATGTTTCTTTGTTACTCTACTCAGTGTCCTACTCTGTAAGTTACTCTGGAAGGAAAATTACCCGTACTACCTGTGTTTGTCATGACGGTGGCTTTCTTTCCAAAACAGCGATTGAATAGTTTGTCCTGGTGGTCCATCCTGTATCCTCTTGTGTGCATGTCTCAGGTTAGGTTGGGATAGGTGCTGTGCTGAGCCTATTGAGGCTGTTTCCTCAAGTGCCATGACAGGTCTCAGAGTACCTGAGACACATATGACTCTAAATTTTTCTTTCCAAACTACATGTCTGTGTTAGTCTGCCACGCAGAAGCAGGTGGTATTTTATAGTCATTTATACACTGGATTTTCACATGCTGGAGACTGCATGGAAACCCTTTGTGGATTTTGCTGTTAAATCGCATTGAATAGAAGGCTACTGCTGCTGTTCGGGAAAGCTTTTCACTCCAACCCACAGTGTTACAAAAGTGCAAGTTTCCCTGTGGCTTTGTCAGTCTATCATCCAAAGACAGTGAGTCCAGCACACCGCTCATTGGTGTCAGAGGAAGTGAAGCATAGTGTACAAGCAGTGGTAGACGTGGCACAATGTTAGTCCTGAAGAAGAGATCCAGGATCACCTGTGGTGATTAGTTTAAGTTTCTTCCAATTATTTCAACTGAGCAAGAGGCTGCAGAGGAAAGTGTGTACCTCAGCATGCAGAGAACTTCAAAACCCATAACACGGTGGACTGTTATATCTGACTTCAGATAATTCAACCAACCTTCTCACCTTTCACTCAAATACTTGTATTTCAAGCCTTCTGTCAATATTAGATGACTGTACAGCATATGATGTCAAATGTTACCTTACTGTAGATATTCAGGGATCCCTGACATACTTGAAATTATTTTAAGTCAGCAGATTAGTACGATTCACCCTGTAAGTCTGTATTTCTCTTAAGTTAACTCATAGAAAAAATGTTCTTTCCCCGCTGAAAAGGGAAGGCTCTAGTAGTGATTTATAGCATGTTGACTTCACAGTTGTGTAGTTGCAGTATTATCCTTTATTGAGGGAAATGTTGAATTAGAGATACATTTCTTAGAGATGGGAATTATGTTTTATGGTGTGTGATGTAGTTGCAGACAAAGCAGTCCTGAAAGGTTACATGCTCTGTGCAATAATGCTGTGAAACTGCTATCCCACACCAGAGAGAGGCACTCCCTCTACCCTGCTCAATGTGTGAAGAAGGTGATTTGTTTAAAGGCTGTGTTATGAAATACAAATGACAGGAGATAAACCACCTACCTATCAGCCTGTGTGTCACTTACAGCAAAAAGATTATCAGTTAGCCAGAACCAGGTTCATGTCTGATGCTGGTGTGTCTGCAGTGCAGGTTTGCAGGATCTAGGGGTGGTCCCTTTGTTTCCCACCTATCAGCTGATGAAATTCCTTTCAGTAGCACACAGGCTCCCACGGTACATGCTGGCTGGTTTTGTAGCAAGTCTATAATCTTCTCAAAGTTTTGGGAAATTGCTCAGATTTTTGCTCCAACTTGTGTTGTCAAGCATTGCTTCACCTGTTTGATGACTGCAGTGTCAGGAATGCATGTTTCTACAGTTGCCTGCACCCATATCTGCTGCTGCTTGCTTCCTTCTTTCCACTCTCCCCTGCCCACCTTATCGCCACCCCCCCCCAAAAAAAATAAAAAAATCTGGTGTTTTCTGGCCATTGGTACAGGTGTGGATTGTTTTGTTTTGTTTTTAATCAAGAGTCCTAAACAGCATAAGAGTTTTCTGTAAAGAATCAATTGTTTGATTATTTGCTTTTCTCAAAGCATCTGATGGACAGGTTTTCTTACATACACATTTCTGATACATCAGCTGAATGTGGTTGTGTAAATTCAAATGTTTTGGAGGCAAATTCAGAGAATAACTTGTTTCCAAATTGAAAAATTCTTCAGTAATCTTGGCTGGAGCATGTGTAGCCCTCTGATTACATTAGAGTTGGGGGTTTTTTAAGATGATACTGATCTTTGTGCCTTCTACTAAATTGGTTTATTTGGGGACTATAAAGTCTGGAGGCCACTGACTTACCTATAGCCACATGCTTTGAGGTGCTCCACCATGACAGCCGTTGATGCTTTGAGGTGTACCTTCTGCGGTGTGGACTTACCCTTCTTGGGCCACAATCCCTTCAGAGGTACACCTGCTGTGGCTCAGGCATAACCACAGCCACAGATGCTCTGAGAGGTCCCTGCTTTGGCATAGACTCATCCATGACCAGGATGTCTTGCTCCTGCTTGAACTTGTCCACAAGTCATAGTCCCATTGACTCAAGGTCACTCTGGAGTTCCAGCCTGTCCAGTCCGGCAGCACAGAAAGAGCAGCGATGCCCTGGCCATCTGCCAGCCCAGGCGCATCGCCATTGCTGTTATCAAAATGTTCCCAGGCACAGCAGAGTAAGACGATAAGCAGTACTGTGCTATGGCAAGCAGCAAAAGCAAAAAGCAGCCACTAATGAGCACTGGCCTCGACAGTAAGGCAACAAGCCCCATGGCAAGCACAGAGGCCTGCCAATAAACAGCAATAACAGCTATAAATTCAGTCAGGAACTTCCAGTCAAATCTGTCGTTATCTTGAATCCTTTGAGCCCCACATTAGGCTCCAAAAAGGACTGTTGTGGTTTAACTGCAGCCAGCAACTAAGTACCACGGAGCCACTTGCTCTCTTACCCCCAGTGGGATGAAGGAGAGAATTGGAAGGGTAAAAGTGAAAAAACTAGTGGGTTGAGATAACGACAGTTAATTAGGGAAAGCAAAAGCTGTGCACGCAAGCAAAGCAAGGAATTCATTCCTCACTTCCCATTGGTGGGCAGGTGTTCAGGCATCCCCAGGAAAGCAGCACTCCATCGTGTGTAATGGTGACTTGGGAAAGCACTGCTTTCAGCACAAATCCAAAACACAGCCCCATACTAGCTACTATGAAGAAAATTAAATCTGTCCCAGCTGAAACCAGCATACCTTGTCAGAGTAGGGGAAAAAAGAATCTTTTCTCCTGTGCATGTAGATCTTTGCTTCAAAGAGACAAAAACCTATCGACTCCATTGCAACAGGGCCCAATTGCCAACTCAGCTACTGAGGAGAAAAACATGTAGCGGAATTGAGCGATCTCAAAATAATTGGGCCTGATGGTTTTAATTATATAGGATTTCTTAAGGTGTATAAAGCAATCTCAGATCCATTAGTAAGTTTATTTGAAATCTTAATAAGTGGGATCCAGTAAACAAATATATTGGTAGTCTAGTGACGATCAGAAAAGGAGGGAATGGATGAGTAGGAGAAAATTAAGACCTATCTGCTTAACTTCAAATACTGAAAAAATACTGGCATAAGTAAACTATTTATGAGCACTTCTGAGACAGTTAACCTCTGATAGATGATCAATGAAAGGCAGCATCATTTTGTCAAAAGCAAATTAAATCACAACAATCTGATTTCTCTCAATAAGAATGCAGAAGACCTTCCTAAAGGAAAGGCAAATGAAGTCCTATACTTAGATTCCAGCAGAGGTGAAGCTTTTGGCAGTTCTGCATATGGCATTCCATAAGGAAGGAAGAAAAAGAACATAGATAAATTAATGTAAGATGACTGCAGTGTCCAGGCTTGGAGCAGCTGTCTGGGATTCTCTTCTAAAATGCCAGGCCTTTTATAAGCATGATTCCTCCAAAGTGTAGTCTTGGATCCTTTTCATGAGTGGCAGATATGTTGGAATAGATAACATGTTTGTGCAGTTGCAGATAGGACTGGTTTGAAAGGGCTACAAGATTAGAATATGGGAAAAACTTGACGAGTTAGAAAAACTGTCTGGCCTTAAATGAGAATAGGATTCAGTGAGAAGTGTAAGCTATTACACTTGGGCAGGAGTAATCTGCTCAAATAAATTCAGGCAAGGGGAGAAACTGTAAGCTACAAAGAATGTGGAGGGTATAATGAGTCATAAACTCAGCAATGTCAGCCTTTTACATCACAATGGAATGCTCAGACAGGACAGCATAATCTGCAAGACAAGTTATGTGATCTTTTTGTGCTACTCACAGTGTACATAAGACATCAGCTGGAGTGCGGCACTTGGTTTGGGGGCATTGCACACCGGGGAAAACGGGGCATTTGGAAAAAATGGAGGAGAATAGCAACATGTTTGGAAGAGTGATTGTTTAGTCAGGAGAGGGCTGACAAAAGCCGTTATGAGCCATCAAGTATGTAAAAGCTTACTCTAAATGAAATAATCTGTTTTCAGTGTCCACAGCGTGTCATATTAGTAATCAAGGACTTAAAATGCAGCAAATGTGATACAAGTTTGACACTACAAAAAAACTGAGCAACAGACAGTAATGTTAACACTGGAGTAGGTGTGCAAAGGAGTTGATGAGATCTTCATTACTTCTTTACTGAGAAAAAAAGTCTTCATCAAGATTTTTAGGAACAGGAGAGATAAACATTCCCAGGAGTCATTTTGAATGTGGTCAATCTGGTGTCAAAGCAGGGGAATAGGCCAAGTGGCTTTTCAGGCATCTCCTACATTCCATCCCTTTTAGTTGCAGAGACACACTTATTTTCAAATACATTATATATACACTGAAATAGCTTATTCTAAAATCCATGTGATTGCGTCCTTTCATCTGTCTTTTGTAAAAGCATAAATTTGGCTGTTAGAGTGAACATTTTTGTTTCACTTTTTATGATAGTGCTAAATGAGTTGGTTTTTTTTCTCTTTTATGCTATTTGAAATGTATTTTGCCAGTTTCTTTTATGCTGTATTAAAATTGCTAAGTGTTTCTGAAAGCTATGGGGGTTTTTAATAATTTTTCTCTGGTAGCTTTATCTGTGCAGGGGTTTTTTGTTTTGTTTTGGTTTTTTTACTTTTTTTTTTTCCTTCTGTCAACTTTTCTGTTCTTCTAGTGGATGTGTCATACTGTTTTCAGCTCCCCTGGATTTCAGAAAAGGGAGGGAGCAGAGGAAAGTCAATGCATGATTTAGTATAGCCATTCACCCTGTCTCTTTGTGACTTTCTTTTAACATTTTCACTTCCTTCACCTTCCTTCCCCCCTATGTACTGCTTTGATATGTCTCAAAATGTATTTTAAAAACCAGTGATGACCATTGTTAACTAAATATCTTGGCACTCTTGGCTGCCCAAAGACTTTCTTACACTCGGTATTGCAATGGTATATCTGTCATAAAGAACAAACGTTGTGGAAGTTGCGAGTGTGGCTCTGAACCGTAAATGCGATGGATCCGTAACACTTGCAGTATACTGCAGCTGTATTAGTCTTCATACCGTATCAGACCTGAAAGAACCAGGCCTTTGTGAAGATAAACTGTGAAAGCAGATGTTCAGATACAATTGCCAAGTGGGTACAAAATGCTGATCACATACATACACTCTGAAATACTGTAAATATTATCCTGCGAGAAAACGATGACACATTAACATTTGTACAGCCTCACACTGCTACTGTAATGCTTTAATAACAAAATATTACAGTGCCCACAGCTTTCTTCCCACTGCAGGGAACAAACTGCAGCTTTCACTGATAGAAATTAAAAGTAGTCTGACATTAATTATTAACATTGAAATCACATTTTATATATTAAATGTAAGAAAAGTCATATTATTTCCCTGGGAAAGCTAAGTGCTTTCAGGGTCTCAAGGTAATAAAATTAGCCTTCGGTGCTGCTAGCCTTTAGGGCTTCTTGCCCTCCCAGGGCCCCAGAGGCCCTCAATAGCTGGTAAGGTGTCCTGCCTGCAGCGACACTGAATGGGTTTTAGAGCAATTCAAATATCTTTATTTCACCTAAAACATTCTAAGAGTGGTGATTAGGTGAAGAATACAGAGTGTTCCACTTTCTAGAAGTCAGGGTTTAAGATACTCCTCTGGGATCTGTAAGTATTTTTTGGTGGGAGTATTTTTGAGTGTGCTCTCCCATTGTGTGCTCTGTGGGCCTGTGCCTGCCTCTCACTGCACAAGTAAAAAGGCTGATGAGTAAAGAGTGGCAGAACGGGCAATGCTGATGGTATTTGTTTTACATGGCTTTTAGTTCAAAGGCAATTATTTTGCTTAGGTTAACTTTTTGGGTTTTGGTAGTGGAACAATACAGTCTAAATTCATACTGTTTCTTTCTACATAAATAAAATTCAATAATTCAGATACTGTGGAGGAATGCCTCATGAGTCCTTGCATGACTGAAAGTCATTAGGCCAAACATTTGGCATTTTAGGGCAATGAAATCAGAGATGTTAGAAGAGCAGGATTCTAACTTGTGCATCACTATCTTAGAAATCATTATGGGATTAATTAAGATAAGCCCACTCACTACTTGAAAAGCAGTCAAAGAAAAAAATTAAAAAATCTTGGGTTTGTAATTATCATAAGGCAATATATTTTGACATCTGTGAGGATCTGTAAAAAGTTATTCCCGTTTTCAACAATGCTAGCCTCCTTTTGATTTTTTGAGATAAATATGATCTGTAGCAGTAAAATAAAATGTTTCTGTTGGAATTGCTTTCAGGGTAAGCATTCAGTATTCAAATATTTTGTATTTACTGTAACAAGTCATTCACTTATTCATTCATTCATTTATGAAATGCTTTGCTGTTCTATATGAGCTCCCTTGGCTCACTTTCCAGTTTCATAAAGGACTCTCGTGAGAGGTTTCAGTGATAGCAAATACCACAAACTGCGAGTGAGCCGTTCCTTGTGTTGCCCTTGTGTTGCAGATGAAAGCCCTTTATAACAGCTAAGGACAGAAGCAGGTAAAACTTTATTCACATTGGACAAAACACTGAAAAAATGTTTTTGACATCCTCAGCAAATAATAATGGAGCGGTCTTTTAGATGCCATTTTGTTTTATAAATAACAAATGAGGGTATTTATTGAGTTTTCAGTATCAGCACCTTATTTGCCTTGTTTTTTCTCTATACTCAGCTAAAACAATCTTTTTTTTGCTTAATTTAAAAGAATATTGGGTCTTGCAGCCCAGACTTCTGTCAGATGTTTCTATATGTGGCTTTGGATGGCTGCCTACAGTCCATGTTCTTCAAAGTGAATTTCCCTCAACCGTAGACACTGGTATGGCCTGCAGCATTATGGAAATAATTCTCCTTTTTTGCATGTTAAGGGAGCTTTTAGAGCCTGCATTACTCCCATGGGGTCGTTGCCTCTGCCTCTTTAAAGAGAGTGTTTCTTCTGAAGGTCTCCTCCCACCTTAACTGTATTGTGAATCCAAGAGAAATGTTACCTCTGATAGTTTCTGTCAGAGAAGCTAATGAGATTGTTTAGATTGAAATTGTAAGAGGTGTTACTGGCCTGTCAAGTAGCATTGCTGGGATTGAAGGGTGCTCACACAGCCATTTTCCTTGGAGCAGAGCATTTTTATGCACTGCATCACCATATTCTCCGAAGATTACTCTCCAGTACCTTAATAGGTATCAACATTTAGAGAGGCAGGAGAGGAAGAAATGCAAAATTGCATTTCCAACTTACACTAATTAACTAATTGTATATCAGGTATGTGTTGCCCTCACTCTGCAAATAAGCTACACTGCAGCAAGTGGCAAAGAGCCTTAAGAAAATCACCATTAATGAGTTCACCGTGTCTGGCATTGGTATTGTGTCTGGTATATGGAATAAAGCCCTGAATGAATCAGTGCTCAATACTATTTTCTCTAATTTTGTTTGAGGTATCAGACTGAGCTATAAATACTCAGTGTGAATTCCCCTAGTATCATTATTTTATTTCTTTATTTGTTTACCAATTACTCTATCTGTAAAGGATTAGTCAGTGGAACAGGGGCTCTAATCAAGACAGCGCTTTCCTAATTGGGTGTGCCGACTGTCATACAGTGCAGTCATTACTACACCTGTCTATCCTAGCTTAATGTCGGAGCAACTTTGTCAAGTTGAGAGTCTTTCTCCAGTGTAGAGTGGAACCAGAGAGGCTAGGACACTTGTCTGGGAAGCAGAAAACCAGTGTTTAAATCCTTGCTCCCCAGCCTAAAGAGGGCGTTTTAACCAGGGGTTTGTTCATGACCTAGATGTCATTAGCGCTATGGAGAGCACTGAAGTTTCCGTATTCAAAATTTTTGTTGCTGTTACTAAAATGCACGGAATTGAAATAAAACAGGGCGTGGGGCAGGAGAGGGGAGAATTGACTAATCTGCTCTTTCTAATGTGGTGTGTGTGGTTTTTTATGTTAACCTGCAATATTCTTAACTATAGGTGAACTTTAAACATAATTTATTCACCTAGTTGTAGTTTCAAGGGATTCAAAGTGGCTGTTTTCACATTGCTTAAAGGAAATATATCAGCCCAGGTTCACTGAGAATTTGCTGGAGGTTCATCGGAAAGGTTCATGAACTTTAGCAACTTTGTCAACAAACTTGCCTTGGTTTTTAGCTGTGTCACACCATTGGACACCAACAGACTTTTGTATGTGTTTGGAGCAGGTAAAAGTTTTACCCCTATGCCCTGCTGTATTAACTGTACTAATTAACTCTGTACACAAAGATGCTTGTAGGTGATCTCTGTATAGTCCAGCAGAGAATATTCATTAAGTGAAAAAATTATAACCTAGAATATGTGAGTGTTTTGAAGGCTTAAGCACTTACAGATATTTGCATAAAAATCCTATGCAAATCCTACCCTGCAAAGTGTTATTCTTACATTATTCAAATTACAAATTCACTGTTAGATTTATTTAAGAAATTATCTGCATCACCAAAAGCAACAGAGATGACAGCAAATGCAAAGTCTTGTAGAGAAGTGTTGTGAGTGGCTGAAACTTGTAACAGGGGGAGGTCTTGGGGAGCTGCAACACATGAGCAATGAATGTCAAGCAACAGAGCCTGCCTGGCTCACCCAGTACCATTGTTCCTCCATGAAACTCCATTTCAGAATCCAAATTGGACAGAAAAATGGGCACACTTAGAGTAAAATGCCAGTCAAGTCAGCAGTGAAGTACATCACAGTTTTCTGATGTGAACTGTAAACAGCATTATGAGAAACTAGTGAAAGAAAAGAATTAGATATCCATAACATATGAGAGAAAACCATAGCCATGACTGTCTTCTATTCAGGTTTTATGTCTGATTATAAACAACTTCTTTGTTGTTTCTTTGTACAGAAAATTACCATCTTTGCATTAATAATTTAGCAAAAGATAACCCTTTCACTGCTGCCCTTCGTCATTCCTTGTATTTTGTAGTCCTCAATTGTTTGAGAAGCTGGACAATACTAGGAGGATTTTCTCAAGATACTGGCAAGGAGGCTAATGCAATGTAAATCACATGCTTTGGTGAATGATTGGAGAAAATAATATTCAACCTGATAGAACTGGCAATGCTTGACTTTAATGATGTTTTGGAACACTGAAATATTTTTTATTCTTATAATCTAGAAATTGTAACACGTCAATTTAGAGAACTGCAACTTTCCCACATACAAAAGATGTAAATGTATATAAATAACACACTCTTACTTTTGTTTAAGTGAATGCTTATATCCCTAAAATGTATCGAGAGAAACGCTCAACATTTTCATAAATGTCAAAATACATTCTCTTGAGTCACTGTCAAGTTCTAGTTTCAATCTTAAAAGAATTTCTGAAGGAATTACTTGGATATATCTTCATCACAGGAAAACAATTTTTTTAAAAGCTGGTTTTATCAAATAGCAAAACTTTTTTTAGAAGTTTCTGTGCAGATACTACCTGTAGCAAATTGAAACGGTTGAGGGACCGATTCTTGGACCAGGGGCTGTTTGGCATGAACTGTTTTGTATCTCTGCTGTGTAGGGGAAGAAGTCTCTAGAGCAAACTGGCTGCATCCAAGCTGCACAGATTTTTGCCCTGGCACTGCCCATGTAGTTTTGAGGTAATAATTATTATTTGCTGTGTTTCAGTGCAGTGTCTGTAACGCTGCAAGATACATGTTGCAATCTGACAGGGTGTTCTTAGGTCACAGTGCGGAGAGCACTTGCTGCCTGCAGTGTGGTGTGGGCTGAAGACTTGCAGGAGTTTTAGGATGTGCAGATCATATTGGAGGGAGGACTCTGCAGGGCAGAGGGACTCACACCTCGCACATTCCTACCCATACCACCTTTTGGGAGTCATCGGTAAGTAAACTAACACCTGATTTTGCCTAGGCATCGTGGAGAGGTGGTTCAAACAGTCCAGAGTAGGGACAGGGACAAATCAATCAGTCGCATGGTCAAGGGCTGTGGTGTTGTGTTCACTCCTTAGCCAAAGCTTTCCAGAAAGAGTTCCTTCAAACAGAAGTAGTGAAGTAAACAGATAATGTCAGTGAGAATGCTGCTTTAATGTTGTTATCCCTTCCTGAACTATGTGGGATATTTCTGCTTTGGAGAGTGATGACATGTTTGAGGGTAGATTATAGCATGCCAGTGTTTAAGCTCCTTGCCTCAGCTAAAGCTCCATGGCTTCTCACGGTTATCACACACAAAGGAAGGTGGGCACGCTGATTTTGAAACAAAAAGGTTGGTATCTGCATATGCTTTTTGCATGTGCCAAAGCAGAAAACAAATCCAGAGGCATTTTTCAATGGTTTGGCCCATAAACTTTTCTGTTTGTGAAAACCATAGGAGACTGTGAGAGATTCTAGATTAATTTTAAAAACTTGGCATATGGGATTCAGCTTGCATAAATTTAAAAGTAATGTGCACTGGCAAAAACAATCCAAACCTCTCATGCTGCTGAGCTTTAAACTTCCCCATTCCTCTGAAAAAAAGAAATTCTCATTGTCAGTGGTAAACTAGCAAAGTAAAAATCTCTCTAGAATATGTCAACACTAGGAAAAAGCAAAAATTAGATCTTTGATTCATTAGGGAAATGGAAAGCAATGCAGAGAAAGTTAAGATCTTATTGTCACTGACAGTCATGAGCCTTTGTTTGGAATGTGAATTCCATGTTAAAAAAAAAAAAAAACACAAACCAAAAAAACCCCAAACAAACAGGGAAGATCGAGAGGACAGCAAGGCTAATGTTATGTTTTGAATTGCTTGTGAGCACTCCTTCGAAGTCTTGTCTTAAACTGAACGAAAGAAAAAAAAAAAAGGAGGTATTAGAAGAATCAGTCATCATTCAGTGCAATTGATGGCAAGTAAAGTAAGATAAATTGAAGAAGTATTTCTTTAGAGTACATATAGTCAACTTGTGAAATTCACAGCCAGATAGGGTAAGAGCTGAATGCTATAACTGAATATTATTGCTGTTCTTAGGATAAGACTAGTTTGATTTTTCTGGCTAGTAATAATATTCATAGTCATATGTCTATTAAGGTATATGGAGAATCAAATGTAGTAGACTATAAGTTGCTTGCCACAAGTGTCAGCAAATACCTTTTTTCCATCTTTCTGTATAGGAAGCATAACACAAGTTGTCATTACCAGTGAACTATTTCTCCCATTTTTCCTGTTCTCACCATTTTTTCCACATCTCTATACCCTCCAAAAAGGAGATTGTTTCTCAAAGAAGCTGCAAGTTTTTCCTGTGTCACATGATTGCAAGTGTTTTGTCCTATCAAAAATGCAATTGTTCCTTGCCAGTTGTGAAGTGTGCATTCACTCATCCAGGGAAGGGCAGCTTTGTTCAGGTGACAGAATGATTGCCCTTCATTAGGCAAAACTGCCCACGTCTCTTGGACAGGCGGTACATGGATGCGCTTTATTGTATGATAAGGGGGGATTTGCATTTTATTACCAGATGCGCTTTCTTGGTCTCACAGAAGGGAAGAGGTACAGGGCACTTGAGGAAGTGTCAAGTTTATTACATGACACATTCGGGTGTCCTGTTCTTCAGTTATGCCTGAGCCACCCATTATAAAAAGGAAGCAAGGAACGAATTGTGAGCCAGATGACCTGGGGTGCTGTGTTCAGATCTAGCCCAGATAGTCCACGTGGTTTCATTGTAACTGCTATAATAAACTCTCAGAACAGTACTATATACTGCCACACTGACACATTTTTTTGAGCTGTGAGGGAACAATGACATGTTCATATGGTTGTTTTATTTTGTTTCACATTAAACATATCTAAAGACAAAAAGCAAAATGACCTTCCTGAATACGTTTATGGATGTTGCGTCCTTGCTCTAGTAAGATTTGGCTGCCTGTTGGATTTTTACCACTGCTGTTCTCGTAAGTATTATAAGTTACTGGAGTATAGATTAACTTTTGCGCCTTCTTAAGGAATATTTTTTCAGCAGGGAAAAGTGTATGTTCAGTTATTAAACTTGATGATGGTTCTGAACTGCTGAACTTTGGGTTTCCTGAGGTTTGAAATGGGTGAAGAACAAGTGGCTTTCCTACCCCATCATGTCTGTGGACCTGCAGCTCTGGATCTTGTTCTTGTTTGCTCTTCTGTATGCAGGATGGAGGCCTATACAGGCTTGCTCAGAGATCCAGGGGGCTGTACTGGGTTTTAGTTTACTGTTAACCTCTACATAATCCTTGCAGTATGTAATGATGAACCAATAGTATTAGCTGTCATTCAGCATAGCCATATGTAGAAATGGTTCATATGGGGAGATGGTTTTTCTCTACTTCAACTTGCTTCATATTTCCAGAGCAGTTAGAAATAATGAGCAGTGAATTCATTAGCAAGCTTCACATTGACTCTCTATTGGATATCAATAGTAAACCCTAATACCAGGGTGAACACCAGAATGTCTGATCTAGGTGAACGGTAGACTTAGTTGCTCTTTCGGTCAATAAACTCAGAAAGACGTTCTGATACCAGGCTATATGAGGCTTGGAGGGATTAACTTCCACCCATCAAAACAGTATGTGCTAATCCTACGTGTCTGAATTGTAATCAACACCGCTCCACATTCCATACCAGCATTCAAACTTCCCTTATCACCCAGATTACCTAATCACCCAGTCCCTTTACTCAAAGTTCCACTGAATAAAGGAATGGTGAACACTACTAATATGGATGAGTCTAGTGACTCAACTGGTCACTGACCAGTGACCATCCTTTCAAAGGAAAATAGCAGCATTTGTGTCTGTGAAAACTGGACACTGTACAGCTTAATTGAGAAAGAATCAGAGTTCTTATTTTGTAGTAATGAATTATTATATAAATACTGAAAGGCATCTGCTTATGTTGTGATTTCCCCAAAGGTTCCTCCAGCTAAAGCCATAGCTTAACTAAACATTTCTGCAGAAACTAGGTTTTTCAACCTGAGGCTTCGCACGGCTCCCTGAATGACTTCAATTCACTAAAAAAAAAAGCAAACATAGCAAAATATGTAAGTAATATACCACTGTTATTGCATTATAACATTAAAATGCGCAATAAGCCTGATCATAGGATATAATAGAATGATGTGTAAAAAAAAAAAGCTGAAGAAATCTGTGGAGCTCTGCTATAGTTAACATCATGGATTTGTAACTATTCTAAAACATACTTAAATTTGGGACTACAGAACTAAATGTACAGGAGAGAAAGATTTCAAGGATTGCGATGTGAAATATAACTGAACTGAGCTTGTGACTGCACATTGAAACATGGAAAATAACATGAAATAAAATGAAATTTACTCTGGTTTAGCATTTAGTACCACCCAATAATATTTTTGATGTATTTCACTAGAGTTTAAATTGTACTGAGCCATAATTGCTGTGTAAATACATATTTAAACTTAATTCACTTTGGGACAAGCTTTGGTGAAGAAGCCTTTAAGGTTGGGATAAATTGAGTATATGAGTGCTTACTGCGGTGCAAAGAAATTAATCATTTTGTTTGACTAAAAGTCAATTCTTTTTGAAGGATTGGAATGGTTTTAAGTTGAAGTTGTAAAATCATGAGAGAGTGATTAAAAGATTTGCTGGCATCAAATAAAAATTTAGAGAAATACATTAAACTGAGGAATGTATTGTCAGGTCAGCGAACAGGGGAGTAGTTAGATACTTTTCCATTCAAGTACAATTAGTATTTATGCATTATTAATTCAATCAATTTGTTGTGCATTAATTTAAAGAATTATTTGGAAATAGACTACTTTTCCTCATTCACATGATGTGAAGGCCACCAGAGAGTGGGTCCTTATCCAGGAAGATACTTCAGCAAAGAACAAAGCCCATGGGAACTTTTCTAGTTCAACACCAAAGCTAAAGAAATGGAGGGACTCTAAGAAGTCCTTAGTAAGTGCATGTCCTCTTGAATAACGTTAAGCCTTTCTTTTACCCCTTTTTCTCTCTCCAGCAGAGCAATTCTAGCCTCAGGCCTCATAGGTTGTGCAATTTCTCTCTATTCTTGCAGCCCAAGTCATTGGAAAGATGGTACCAGGCAGCACCAAACAAGGGGTAATGGCAGTAACCACTGCACCTTCAAGTGCACAGGAACCCCACCTTTTTGCAATTCAGATAGTTAAAGCAGTCTTTTTTCTTACAGAAATATAAAGTTAGCTATTTCTGGTTTGTGATCTTTAATTTGGAATAGAGCCTCAATGTTGCATTCTCTTTGTTAGAAAAATGATTCAGAGTGTTTTGTATTGCTCTGTGGAGTAGGAAACCCTCCATCCAATCCTGCAGCCAAAAGGCTGAGAGCAAGCAAGCACCAGGAGTCCGTGATGCTGGAAATGAGGGAGGGAGGTCTGTGCGTTTGACCAGTCACATCAGCATCTTTTCCGAGCTGAGATCAGGGCTTCTTCCTTCTGTACTGAGAGTTGTCAACCCGTTTCTATGGTGATCTCCAAGACAGTGATGAATTTGCTGTGGTTATATAACACGTTCCAAAAAAAAATCAACTTGACTGCTAAGATCTTTAAACACTGTCAATATTTTTGAGTGTAGCCTGGACATTATGATAGTCATTGGGTTTCATCTGCTTAAATGTGAATGGATATTTAAATGGAGAGGGAGGAAGGTGATCTGTCTGGAGTAGGCTTTCACAAGGCGTACATGTCATCTGGTGACTGCTGACTCTGGGCTCGTCAACTGTAACTTGTCCTGCTGAAAGCTTTGCTGCAAATCTGCATGGAGATTTTCTGGAAAGCGCAGGTCGTGCACATGTTCTCTAATGGATATGAGCTATGAAGTGCGTAATTCCTGGGTACTCCCATTTTACCTGGCTATCTGATTCTTCTTTGCTTGCTGGATCCACAGAGTTATACCCTAATCATGCTGATTACACGCCAGCATTCTCTCTTTACCTTTGTCAGAGGATTATTTCCTTTCCTTATCTTCCTTTCACTTTACCAGTACTTGTAATTTGACTGTAGTTTGCACTGTATTTGGGGCAGGTACTTTTTTTAAACCACACTCTCCTTCCTCCACCTCCCTCCCTGCACATACACACCATCTGCCATTCCTGGGTTTATTTGGTTTCATGAAAATGTCATCTTACATTTTAAGCAGACGGACCTCTCTGATTCAGGTGGATACTGCTTTGAATTAAATGCCAGGGAGGGGAAGCTGTGCAGCCACGGGGATGTTGCAGCATCCTGCCATGTGTCGATACATGCCACACTGATCAATGCTACTGAAGGGGATGCTTTGCGAAGTCTGCTTGTCTCCTCTTGGTAACTCCCTGTTTCCATGGTCCTAGTAGTGACAGAGGAAAAGCTCAGAGAATTCAAAACTTCAGCAGTTGTTTTCATGATCTAAATTGTGGGCTAAATGCTTGGATGTTTGGCTATCTTTGAGACCTTTTTCCTCCAAAATAGTTGCTTGCTCTGCATATTGGCCTGAGAAGGTCTGGCAGCATGTGTGAAATATAGGACTTGTTTTATAGTAAAAATAGGAATTCATCAGTGGTCATCATGGCGTACACTTGACACACTAAATTAACAGTGTGGCATATTACAGAGGAAAAGGACCTGGGGGTGTTGATTGATGTTCGCCTGGACATGAGCCGGCAGTGTGCCCAGGTAGCTAAGGCGGCCAACGACATCTTGGCTTGTATCAGGAGTAGTGTAGCCAGCAGGAGCAGGGAGGTGATTGTCCCCCTGTACTCAGCCCTGATGAGGCCGCACCTCGAGTACTGTGTCCAGTTTTGGGCCCCTCACCACAAGAAAGACATCGAGGCCCTGGAGCGTGTCCAGAGAAGGGCAACGAAGCTGGTGAAGGGACTGGAGCACAGGTCTTATGAGGAGCGGCTGAAGGAACTGGGCTTGTTTANACCGTCCCTGCGGGTGTTTAAGGAAAAGTTAGATGTGGTACTGAAGGACATGGTTTGGTGGGTAATAGGTGGTGGGGGGATGGTTGGACTGGATGATCCTTGAGGTCTCTTCCAACCTTAATGATTCTGTGATTCTATGATTATTATTTTTAGCTGTAGTTAGAACTTCTTAATGTGGATCTACCTCTATCGAACTGTTAATGGATGTTCCTAAGTTGAATGACCAGCGCTTTGAAAAGTGAATGAGGCAAGATCTGAGAGGAAATACAGATGGACAGATAAGACAAGCATATGTTTTCTTAAAATATAGAGACTTCCCAAGGTATCTGTGAATGTGTCGCTGGGTTAGATGGCTCATAGCCTCACTAAATACAGCTGCTCCTGTGTTCTGTTAGGAGATGCTATATTCACAATAGTAATTGTATATTTGCCTCTTCTGCCTTACATGTACATTTAAGCACAGCTTCAGTACTCTTGTAACAAAGCTCAACACCATTGTTTCCAATAGCACAGTGTGCCATCATAATTTCACTTTCTAAATTATGCGGTTTTGTACATTGAATTGAATAATCTTTTCCCTAGTTACCTAAGAGTAAATATGCTATATCTCTGACATAAAAGAGGAATACTGGGCCAGAAAACTATTTCGTATTCCATTTTCTGCATTAAAAAGACACAATGGATCGTATGGAAAGGAATGAAATTCATTGAATATGCAACTGGACCCTTGTACGCCTCTTTCTGGGTAAGTGTTGACCTGTGGCAGTGGCTGGAGAACTGCTAAAACCAGGAAGGTTATGCTGGCATCACTGCAGTGTGGAAAGAAAACCTCCTTCTCCCCTGCTGGAAAGAAGAGGTGTAGGGAAGTGGTAGGAGCTGTGGGCTGAACATCATCTGAGGTAAGAAAGAGCCAAGTGCCTGACAGTGTAGAAATGCAGATGACTGGGGAAGAGTGAAGAGAAACTTTCCACTGCTTGCAGGCACGTGCCAAGGCAGGGAATGGCCACAGCCAAATGCCTTTTCCTCCAGCCTGGCCTGTCAGACTTACTGTTGTCTTTTTCTTCCATATCCTTCACACTCTCCTTTTTGTACTCAGAAGAGACAGTTGCCTAAACTTCCTTGTGTTTTTCACTGAGCTTGCCTGTCTTACCAAAATGAGCACCATTAGCAAAGGGATATATTAATTTTCTATGGAAAGGGAAGCAGGTTTCAAAACAATCTCTCCACAAACACTTGTGGCATCTTAGTGCCTGTTGTGTTTGTTTTAGAGGTGGGAAACCAGGCACAGCATGCTCAAATGACACGCTCGGTGTCGTGCAGTATTGAGAGCAGGAAGCTGAGGGCTTAAATCTATGCCTGTTGTCTTAGTCACAGCTTTTTCTTAGATGAGCCGTGGGGTTTGATGAATATTCTAAACATTTGTGGAGTTTTTTTCCTTGCAGTATATGTTTCAGCCTCTGTTGTTGTTTTTCATGTGAATGATGTGCACACATCTGTGAATAATAAAATTACTCATCGTTTCACAAGGAACTAGATCATGTATTGAAATGGGGGGATGGAGTAGGGTTTAGGGAAATCAGGAAACTTTCAGTTACTGGTTTTTATCATAAAGCAGAAAATGAAGCTTTGTCAAAACTGAGGTCCTGTCTAGACTAGAAAATATTTCTTTGGAAGTGCCCAAACTGGATGCGTTTTGCCTGTCATGGCAAAATCTCCAGGTCTAAATACCTCACCTGGTCAAAGAGTATTTTGCCAGCATAGAGTACATGTGTTAGCTGGGCAGATTCCTTCCATGTGAATGGTGCTGTGTTGTTGCCCGAAGGTTTTGCACTTCTCTTCAGGCTGCAAAAAAGTCATCCCTCTTAACGCCTATTCTGTGTTGGAAACTGTACCAACCCCATGCAGATCAGGCTTTAGCTTTACTTGGAGATTGCATTTTGGAACTGCTTTCCCCAAATCCTACTTACTCTAACGCTGCAGCCGCTCTTCTAAGTGTTTTCGGCTTTTCTACTGATGATAATAATGAAAGAAATAGGTAGTTCTTCCCACAAACTGATGTTGAACTTTAATTTAGTCCTAGGTAATTATTTATATAATGGATTTTTTTTTTCATATGGCATACTTTAGTAAAATAGGGGACAATGATACAGAAGAAACGACGATGGTGTTTCGTTTATGTTGTATCTTTGTTGCTACACTGGAGGATAAAAACGATGGTGCTGTACATCCAACACTGTAAACAGCTTTCACAACTTGTTAAATGGTGAAAAGAAGCTTGAGAGTTTAATCGTTTGTAAAAGCTGTTGGTTTTATAGCAGATAAAATATTTCCTGCTACAAAACACACTGACAATGCTCATTTTCATAGTATGCTAGCTCAGAACCAGTAAGTTGCAGCTTCATCTTTTGGTGTTATTCCAGTGATGCTGAACTTCCACTGCTAAGAGAAACCTTTATCACTAACCCCAATCCAGATGGTTGCTCTTGCTTTTTGTGTGATGGCATTGCCTGTCCGTGTCCTAGCAGTAGGGTCTGTGTGGGCATAGTAACCAGTGGAGGAAGATGCAGGCTTTGACCTGTTTTTTTTTTCCCCAAACAGGGAAATGAATGCCAATTAAATACATAAAAGCTTCATTTCAGCAGTGCAGATTACCTAAGTGCAAAGACAAAGTGAGTTGTAATTAGTCACTTGAAAATAAGCAATGTTTATGGCTGGGCCATTAGCTCAGACGTACTAGGTAACAGTTGCAGCGATTGAAGAAAAAATTCTGTGATTATGTGCATTGAGAAATCTCAAGTGGCCAGATTCTGAAGTGACATCTGCTTTTATTCTTATTGGTAATAATCCCTCTAATCAGCTGCTAAAAAGGACTTTTTTATTTTTTTTCTAAATAAGTGTGGTCAAAACTCATTACACTATAGCCTTTTGACACTGCTGCGGGCTTCTCTTAGTGCTGGAGAATCTGGAAGAGTCTCTGTGTTTGAGCTGCTTACCCTTGGATTTAGGTTGTTCACATGTTTAATAGGGTTGGTGCAGAATTAGTGTTCAGGCCACTTTCTGTTTTTCCTGCAGTTACATTGATTTCTTTATTGCTCACTTAAGACTGATTATTTTATCTCCTGTTATTATCACAGAACAGCTTTTTCTGTGTCTGATTGGATCTTGTTATTGATCCAACTTGAAAGAATAATTTTGATAGTCTCGTCTAAATTTTTTGATATAATCTTGCTTTTACTGAAGTTAGGAATGTTAATCCATCTGTTATTTCCAGGTTGCATTGAAAATGTTTCTCTCCACCTATATGTTTATCTCTGTGTAAAGCTTAGTGATGTGTAGATACTACACTGCAGCAACTCTTGCTCCTACGATTCCAGTTGACTAGTAGCCCCGTGCCCTGAAATGCGTATGTCCCTGTTCTCAGGGTGGTCAGCAAAAGTGGCTGGGCAGGCAGCATTCCATAGGAAATGTTTCACAGTTCAAAGTGAGTAAGGGTTCTGGGAGCAACACGGGACACTTTGTTTCCTGTGTATTCATGTTTTCAGGCCAAGCTTCTATATCCATGAAGAGCATTAATGTAAGCTTTTTCTTCTTGACTCCCTATTTGCATAAAATCTGTACAAACCTTAACGTCTTTTGAGTCTCAACTTCTCTTCCAGTTTGGTTGAAATCAGATGATAGCTTTTAAAATAATCAGGTAGGAAATGCCAGCGCATGCACCATATGCCATGATCACATAAGCTTTGCTTCCAAGCTGAGCTAAAAATGTCTACTGAAGGGTAATGAGACATAATTACAAATTTGAGTGAGATCTGTCTGCATTGTTTTACTATGAATGTGGTTACTGATAATGCATGTCTGTTTGTCTCTAATGTGGATACTATTACCAGGAATCTTACAGTAGCTAACTACAGCTATACTATGTGTTCACTGAGAATTGCGGTGAGTGTGGGTTTTTATTGTTCAATATAATCCGCCATCAAGGTAATTTGGCTTTTTTCTGCAAGTCATTAGCATAATAAATTGCCTAATATGCATCTTTTATTGTGAACTAATTCATCCTTTGAGGGGGAAAAAAAGGTAATCGCTAGTGTCAAATCCTAAATTAAAATAAGCTTGGGAACATATTTGGCAAGATAATGCTGATGGAAGTGAGAATCTGAACTCCAGCTAAACCAAAAATCATTAGCTTAGCTGCAGAATTTACAATAAATAAGCATGCTGCTTATAAACTGCCTTGTTACACTGTTCAAGTAATGAACAGTTTTGTTTTTCAAGTTCGATACCGTGGCCTCTTTGCACTTGTTGAACTGTTTTTCTCATAAGTCTTTGTCTTGTCAGTCTGCACAAATTTGATCTTAAACGAGGTGAGCAGTGAGGCTGTGACTTTGCACGCAGGCTCTGCTCTGCTGGCCAGCTCCATCGTCGTTATCAAATATACTCATACCTATTAAAAGTAAGCTGCAGTGGTAAGACTGAACCAATATTTGACCACCCTTACAATTGGCAGTGCATCACTTTAATTAATAAGAAGCCTCTCCTCCTCTGTTAATCTTGCCTTCCACCTTCAAAAGCTCAGCTGAGCAGCACTATCTAATGGAATACATAATAACTCAATCACAGGGAGAGAGCTATCTCCTCGGCTGCTTCACAGCATCTGTCACTATGTTGGCTTGATATTTGAAAATGTAAGAATACATTATAAGTGGTTGAGATGTCTCATGAAAGAAATCCTCGTGTACAAAGCTATTAGAACTTGTAAATAGAAGTTTCTTCTAAAGTGCTCCCTGTCCTGCGTTCCCTCTCCAAGAGGGAGTTAACGTGCACAGAAAGGCTATTTTAGCTCTTCAATTGAATGCTTCTTCCTGGGGGATTGTTCATAATTCCACACCTAAAGACACTCTCTTCTACAAGACAAAACAAAATATTTTGATGCACCAGAGAAATCTGGAAACTGTACTTCATCCATTCTTATTTTTAAAAAAATCTGCACAAAATCTTGCTTTTAATTAATTCCTAAGCAACAGTTCCTTTCATATAGTAACCATCTCATTACTGCATTGTGTACCCAAAAAGCCTGGGAACCACAGGTGCTTCAGGTTCAAGTTCATGTCACCGTTTCAGGTATGAAAGTACGTGCATCCTGCTGTGTCTCCTTTTGAAAATATATCAAAACATGTGTCATATGCCCAGGACAATTAGCTGTTTCTCATCCTGCTGGGCCTAGTATTGTATAAAGAAACACTGCACACAGCCAACTGCCTTGGATACTTTTAACACTGTATGCATTCTTCTCCAGATGTCTGGGCGCTATGAAATAATAAACCTTTTATTTCTCTTGTCTTTCCAGAGCAGGGAAAACCCCCTTGATTAATAGCTTTCTTTTGAACAAAAAGTTCTTTCAATTTGTTAACCTGCATAAATAACAATCACTTAAAATACAAAAAAAAAAATAGGCCAACGTTTACTTAAAATACTCACTTTCAAATTCCCCTAAAAGCAACTGAAAGTGTGTCACTGAGAATACTGCCTTTTCACCGGTACATCCAACCTTTGGAGGATTTGGGGGTGTGGAGGGTGAGGGGGAGTTGCTGCTTTGATTCTGAACCGATTGTTTACTAGTGAAGTGAAGTTAAGCATTTTTTAAGGAACTCACAGCTGATACGGTTAGTCTAGAACAGCACTACAGTTTCAGGGCACTTAAATGACTCCTCCAACTTTGCATTTTGGAGGAGAAAAGATCACCCTTCTCATCCATTTCCACTTAGTGAATCACCCAACTGTTACACTTTTATACACAAAATGAGACGACGGGAAAGAAAAGCAAAAGCAAAATCTTCACGCAAGATCTGTTAGAGAGTTATACTGTTTAGTAAAATGACCTTCACACAGAGAGAAGAAAAACAATGTAGAGGTTGTCATTAAAAAGCTTCATTAATAGAACTGACCATGCCTGCAATGCTTTTATGAAAGTGTTCTGATGGGTTCCTATAACTCACACTGCACCAGTGCTTTTCACCCTCGCTTGCCTATTTCCTACATGTAATTTTTCAAGGCATCTGTTCATCCAGCCTGTCTGGTTTCAGTCTCCGCTGGGCCCTCTCGACTGATTATTCCAGCTGGGTGGGCTTTGATTTTTCTCAGTATTTTTGTCAATGAAGCCGAAGGCTTTCAGGACAGGTAGTTTGTTTAACAAGACAGTTTAACAGTGATGTCTTGCTTAAACCTGCCTCCAGACGCTTTTGTTGGTCCTTCCTTATCCAGAGAAAATCTTACAGGCAGTCACTTCAAGCCTGTTATGCAAATAAGTTCTTCAGCTCCTTTTACAAACTCTTTATAATAACGAAGTTTGTTTTTTTGTTGTATTTGGTTTCCTTCCCAGAGTTTCAGATTTTTACCTGAGTGACTATTCTTCATCTCTTGTCCTATGCAAGATTTGTCATTATATGTGTATATATACAACTCTGTATAAACAATGTACATACAGTGTGTGTGTGTATATGTGTGTGCTATATACACATCTGCTATTCAGCAGCCTGCCAGACTATGAGGACTAGAATGCATAATGTTAGTACTCTAGTCCCTGAATTTAAAGGAATACAAACAAATTGAAACTGACCCCAAAGGAAAATTTAATTTAAAAAAGGAAGAAAATCCCATAATATTCTAAATTACTTTATTCATCCAGTTTCCATTCCCTGCAATGAAGTTCATGTTGGCAAATTACCCTGTACATAAAAAAATAATTTTGTCAATTAAGTAGTGGTCACTCACCTGTTAATCGCAATTGGCTTTCTCTGTGGGAGAAAAATTGGATACATCAGCTTTTGTAACCAGCCTTAACTCGTTCTTTTTTTTTTTTTTTAAAGCATCCTCCAGCTACAGAAAGGCAAGTATTTAAGCATTGATATAAGTACACTCTTCCTTTCAAAAAATCTACTCCTTACTATATAGTACATGGCCTTCTAATAAATTATGCTGTCCTTATACTGAGTAACTATTTCCCAAATTTCAGTGAAGAGCTGATGAGAATATGTGATGAGAATGGCTGTGTTGCCATACAGCGTACAGAAGGCCACCCATCTTACTGGAAAAAGAGCATGAATCCAGGCAGGAATGTGTTGCTTTTGTGAGGAAGAAAACTGGATTTGTCCCTGAGAGAGATGGAGAAAAGCATGGATGCTGTCTCTGCTGTGAACTTCTCTCTCTCTTTAATACCCTTCCTTCTGCACATACTGAGTCTGTTGTCTTGTGTAAGGAAGCAGACCCTAAACTCACCCTGTTAAAACCTGTCAGGTCCCAAATACGGTGTCCTATTGACTATCAAACTTTTCTGTCCCAGAATGGGAAGCTCTTGGTTCTGCAGCAGTGGCTGAAATCTTCCTTTATTTCTTTAAAACAAGGAGGTCTTTGCACCATGGCAGTTATTTTAGCTGGACTCGTGAGGTGCTTTTGTAGTTTGTGTCTCAACAAGGGAATGGGATTTTTTCACCCACAGGAGATGTGAAAGGTGGCCGTGGTACTACTGACCTGTACTAAGTAGTTGATATAATTATATCTGCATAGTTACTGAAGCAATGCTAAATTTGTATTTTTAACAGGAATGGAAGCAAACTAAGGTATTTGTCACTGTGCTGTGGAAAATGATGACCATGAGCTCAGATTAAAAAGCATTTGGTGGGAAAGGTTTTCATTGACAGGACATGGAAGGGAGAAGTCTCTATCCAACATTTTGACTTAATTTAAAGGAAAACTAATTCAGTGTTAGTTTTACTAATAGTAATCAAAGGTGATGGTTAATCCATTGTAGCACACAGTGTAGAACAAGCTTTCTTGATGACAGTTGCCAGTGTCATATTCCAGTTTCTAGTACCCGCAGCTGTAGGCACGGCTGCTGCTGTGCGGCAGGTCCCTGCCTCGTTTGTGGAAAAAGTTTCTAGCATTGTTGTGCTTTTCTGGTGCAAGACCTGGAAGTGTCGTAGCTGGTGATGGGTGCCTGCTAGAGGGCTGTCTCATGTTTGAGGCCATTGAATGGTGCCCATAGAGTGGGTTTCCAGCCTTTGCCAAAGATGCGAGATGAGAAATCAGAGTTAGTCGCTAATCACTTGTCCCCAGTCATCCGGTGCCTGCCTTGAACCCCTGGGTCCTGATTGGCAAAGCCATCGTGCTCTCAACATTGGAAATGAGCTGTTCAGATGTTACAATTGGAATATTATAATGGTTTGTGAAGCAGCAGGTGTTCCCCAAAATCAAGACCCAGGTGCCAAATTGGGTACAGTGCACCGGTGGCTACTATCTGTCCTTATTTCAGTGTGTTTCAGCTTCTGCATGTGAAAAATGAAGTGGCAGTGGTCCTTAACAACCTGTTTACCTGCCTATAAAGCAAGCTGGATTGCTCTTCAACTCAGGGTAGGATTCACATTCTGCTTTCTTTTGCCTGAGTGTTAATTTCTCACAAAACTCAAGCAAGTCTTAAGCAGAACAGCCTCCTTATCCCTAGTACAGATACTTTTCCCCTCATTTTCCCAGCTGAAATCTCTTGTCTCTTCTATCTGTCATGCTCTCAGCCCGTTATAGAGGCCACCTCATGGTTTCCTAGCTGGAGCTGGTAAGGTTGTTAAAAGGCTGACTGCTGCCCTGTCCAAAGTAAGCTACCTTCTAACACATCGTATCATCTCACAGGCATGTTAGGCAAAGAGATGTCATTAATATTTGAGAAGCTCTCGGATACTACATTGTGAGTGCCAGAGAAAACCCTTTGAAAAAATGAATAATTCTGTCTTCAGAGCAGCACACAGTAAATAAGGCAGAGAGTGGCACACTGGATCTCTCGGAGAAGGTAAAAATATGGAATTGCTGCTTATTCAGGAAGCATTGTCCGTTCAGAGAGACAGAGGGATCCTGTAGGACAAAGTGAATATTCATACCATGAAGACTCTCCTGGACTGCATATACTCAGGAGGCAGGGGCAAATTGTCACAAACAGGCTGAATTCCGGCATTTCCTAACTTTTTCAGGGCTTGAATTTGCTGCCTTGATAATGCTGTTGTATTATTGTTCCTTTATTAGGCCGTGTGCATTTTGTTCCCTTTGTGCTCTTGCGTTTCCATGATGTAGTTTTCATGGAACTGTATGAGAGAGCAGTTCTCACTCCTGTGAGCCCTGGTGGAGCCCTGCCTTATTGTAAATGTAATTACATAGTGAATAAAGTTACTTGGGTTTGGATTAAAAATGTTTTCTGTATCATCCAACCGTTCTAGGCAGATGCTGTGGTACGGCCAAGGAGCAGTTTCATGGTACAAAGCACCATTCACATGCAAAGTTATAACTGGGGCTGTTCTGTCAGTCTTGCAGTCACATAGTGTGATCATATTTCAGGGCTTTATGACTGTCATAGTTTTACATCAAATTGTTCAGGTCTCCATAGACTTAAACGCTGCAACATAATTAAGGGACAAATGCAACCCTTAGAGCAAAATACCGGTGCGGCGTGCTAGCCAGCTGTATCGCTGGCGTGGGAAGTCGCCTGCCAGCGCAGGGCAGCTGCAGAACAAGGAGCTCTTCTGCTGGCTAACTGCCTCTGGTAACTTTTGCTCTTGCTCAAAGCAGGCGTGCTAACAGGCTGATGAGCAAAACATGCTGCACTTCCAGCCTCCTAACCCCCAGGAGAAAGTTGATATGTATCCTGCAGATGTAGCTTTGCACTGTGCCAAGTGCACTCTGGAGATGGAGCTGTTCTGCAAAGTTGCTTGTGTGGAAAGTGAAGGCACTATGTGCTCTCTCTCCCCCCGTTGCAGCAGTACTGCGACAGTGTGGTTCAACAGAAGTTCAGGTACAGTCTTGTCTTTTTTGGGGCCTTTCTGTATCCTTGCCCTGGCTATGTGTCTTACATTTTGAATCACATCATTAATTGTGTTTTACTTTCCATTTTAACAAATTCATCCTGATCTTCTCTGTCAAAAGCCATCTGTATCTGCTCTGTAACATTTCAGGCTGAAGAGTTTCTTCCCGGTGAGACTGGCCTAGGCTAATCACATTCCACATTAGGTGGATTTAGATTTGCATTAGAAAGCAGCACTGATGTTATCTGTTTCAAACACTCAGCCCTGAAGAAGAGGTGGAGATGTCTCTTCCAGAGAAGCGGATTCTGAAATACCTGCTTGTAAAGTTTAGCTTCACTGAACAAGTGTGCAGGTCAAAGAGAGGCAAACAAGTGAAATGTAAGGTGTGGTACAAGGTCTGTAACTTGGAGTTTGAGAAATATCTAGTGCTCGGGGCATGCTTTAAGAATTTATGAATCACGTGGTGTTTACTACATTAAAGTAAATTTTAAGATTGATTGTCCTTCACGGTAAATAGCAGCCTAAAGTTTCCCTCAGTAACTATTTGGCTTACACATATTGATGTTCACCAAACCGAGAAATCAGTACATGTATTTTAGAAATACTCTCACAGTATTAAGTCACAAGCATGTAGCTATTCTGCTACAGGATTTAAGCAGTAATAATGGATTTTACTTAGTCTGAGATCTGGGAGAAAATTACTATGCACCTTCTGAGATGCGATTTATATCTTCCCCTTGATTTATCTGCAAGAGCTGTCATGTATTTTTTTCTTTTGTGTGACCGTACTAATTAAAGCTGTTTCCCTCTCTAATCTTGCTGATCTCTTTAGAGATGAAAAGGAAACTGAATAATACCACTTGATTATTTTTGGCCATTGGTGTGGCAGGATTTTACTGCAGAAAGAAACCACCCACCCCCATTTCTTCACAGTTGTATTTATTAACTTGAGAAGGAAAGCAAAAACAGTATGGTCACATCTCCTGTAAATCTGGCATACTCAACATAAAAAAAATACTATATCAGTGCAGCCTGATTTTGAGAAGAAGTAATATTGTCATTTGATTTGTCTCTGAAATTACTTTAACGATATTCATTGTTGTCTGCAGTCATTTAGACTCGCAGTATTACAGGGTTGATGTCATTTGAGTAGTATCAAGTAAGACTTCAGTATCAGATTCATGAACCAGTAAAATAGAGAAAACCTGTATTATAAGAAGTCATTAAGATACTATATTTCCTTAGCTACATAAGGCTAAGTTTCCATGGGCTTGCATAGTCATTTTTCACCTCTGCCAAGTGAGAATTAAACATTATCCCATCAAGCCTTATATGTGAACTTTTGTTTTGACCTGATGAACATTATTGACATACTTCTGCAGTTTAATAGGCCAAATGTATAATGCTAACGCTAAGCAGGTGAGTAAAACTGTGGGACAGGAGAGCAGCTATGGTCGTGTTTGTGATTGCTGAAAGAGCAACTTAGTGGCTAGACAGAGCAGGAGGTGCTGGAGTAGTGCATACACCTCGCTCATGGTGGCATCACTTGGGCTAATAACTTAGAGTAGTTTTTTTACCTTTCTTGTGAAATTACAGAGTCTAAGACTGTGCATGAGTGCATGTGTACACCTCTCTGGTGCCTGTGAATGCTATATAAAAGTTGGGATTTAATTCTGTCCTTTCTGTTCGCTACTTCCAAAGTTTTTAGTATTCTGTAAGCAAGACTTGAAAAGAGAGACTGGGAGGAAACACTTTGTCAGGGAAGGCTCCTCAGAACATGAATGCAGCATGCAGGAGTACGTGTTGCTGCTCATATGATTAAAGAACTCATTTAAAGCTCGCAGGAAAATAGAAGGCAGATTTCCCAGTTTAAAAACAAAAAAAAAAAAAAAGAGAGGATTGGGAAATAAAGCTGGAAGGGTGTAATAAACAGATTAAAAAAGCATAAACTTTTAGTGAACAGAGAATTGCCAAGGAAATAAACAGAAACAATAAGATTATTTTAAAGTGGTCTTTGTGAAAACACAGAGTGGCCAACTGAGAAGGGGGGGGGTGTGTGTGGCAGAGGGTGAGTGAAAGCAAGTGTGGAGAGAGAGAACGAGAAATGAGAAATTGAAATCAGCTTCTCTGTGTAACTCTTGTTGCTTTTAATCTTTAACACCCAGCTTTTCAATAATGTATAAGTAGCCACTGGATACTTTTAAAATATACCATATTATCTCTCTCTTAGATAAAAGATAAAACTGTAATGTAAATCCACAAAAATAAATTAAAAAAAAATTAAAATAATAAGAAGCAGCAACTACCTCACACAATCTTCTGTCTCATTCCAGTGACCACCATTGGACAATGCTGTCAAATGCAGTGCCATACACAATTTTAAATTCTCCTCGTTGTGTAGTCCTAGCTTGAAAATAAGGCAGATACATGTTAATGAAGGGCAGATTCTGTGCTAGAAAGATATTATTCTCCTAAATCAAGAATCTTACAACGTGAGAGAACTAATAGCAACATATCTTTGTTTATCTTAATACTCGATTGGTATAGGGCTTCTGCGTATGGCAGAGTGCTCAGAGTTGATAGCTGTAAATGGGTAAGTATCATTTAATGATTTCTTTCTCTGTGGAGTATGCCCAGAGGAGAGGGAGAGTATCTCAAAACCCTGGTGACTGCTCACCTCTTCAGGAAGCTTACTAAGGCCCTGCACTTACTTTAATTGAACTTTAATGTGATGGTGGCTAAAAAAAAGCTCAGCTTGTGTGCCAGGGCAGAGAGGCAAAACCTAATGAGATGCACACCTTGTTTCGCAGTTCAGGCTTTGTTTTTTTCTACTTTGAGTACTTTGTCCTCACAAAGTCTAAATAGCACAGGCCCAGATCTCCTTTCCCCTGTAGCTACCATCTAACAGAGTTTCCTGTATAAACACACAGTTTCCATCTGACTCATTACATCTTCTTCAAGAGAGTGGGGAAAAAATGAGGTAGTAAATAGAGAAATGGTGCTGGTAGATTTCTGTGTAGAAATTCTGTGGACAGTCATGCGCTCACTTGCTCTGTGGAGGGGAGGTAGCCCAACACATCGTAGTCTTTTTTTGGGTGAGTTCAACACTGAGCCTCAGGTTTGGGGTGTGTGTGCTCTGGGATCTGTTCTCTAATCATTAATGACACCGGTGAGTTAAAGCACAAGAAGTGCAAAGTTGTGCAGGGTTCTACCTACTGCGGTTGTAAGGTCAGAGTTTGCTGCAGTAGTCATCATTGATTTTCTGAGAGCTGGCAGAAAGGAAAATGGTGCAAAAGTTTTCACCAAGTAAGTTTTTCACCAAAGACATGTTACCTTTAAGAGGGCAGGTGGCTGGTCATGATCAAGATACCTCTCATTCTTTTTCCTCAGTTGTCTTAACCATTTTCAGTGTGACAAATTCCTGATCCTTCATTGTCGATAGAGTTGCTTTTCCTTGTAGGAACTACGGTGATAACAATAATATCCCAGGTTTTTTTCTCCTCCTCCTCACTTTACACCTTTTTGCCAAGACATTTCACATGAAAAAAACATTCAGCCATGCAATGGGGCTCTCCTGCCCTTCCAGCATGACACCGGTAATGCTGTCACTAAAGCATCATTTAGCCCATGTTTAATGCTGCTGAAGCTACAGCTGGAATTAGGTCTTTCAAGAGTTTCTTTAGGAGCTGTTATTAAATGTTGGGGAAAGTGGGAGAGTGAAATTTTACAAGTTTAGAAGAGCTCCCTCACTCTGTGTTACATCTTGGTCCTTATGAAATAGCTATTAGAGCTCATGTGTTGACATCTGTTGAACTGAACTTCCTAGTAATTAGATATCTCTGCTCTAGTGGTGCCCCCAAAAGCGCACAAGGAGCTTCATTTCTTTTAGCAAATTATAGGAAAGCCAGCTTTCAATGATCATCAATTACACTAGCCTCTTTGAAGTGTAATTATATGACATTTCTGACTCATTATCAGATAGATGTCATGCAGATCACAGAAAAGAGGAAAGAGAGAAAGTGCTTAATAGAGAGTGGTGGTGGCACAAGATCATCTTAAATTTTCACCTCTTGGGCTATTGTTTGAGGCTCTAATACAGCTATTTTTCCCCTCGAAGACTAGCACTGCCTTCCTTATCTGCAGTCCCATGTTCATTGATTTGAATGGTGTCCTTAATCAGGACACCACTGTGACCCTATTGACTTCAGTCCTCTCTTATCAGAACTTTGTGCATCCACTTTCTAGAATGATCAGAATGTGGCTTCAGGTAACTTTTTTTTTAGAATGTTACACTATATTACACAGGCAGCAAGTTCCACTCCTAGACTAATTAACCTCTAGCCATTATTGTACTCATGTTTGCTCAGGAAAAAGCCAGCAGGTTTTTCTGTCTCACTTGTCCAGTTTTTCTGGACAGAGGACTGTCCTTTGTTGTGGCCCTTCTCTGATGTTTTATACCTGTGAGGTGTATAGCTGTATTTAGAATCATAGAATCATAGAATGGTTTGGGTTGGAAGGGACCACGAGGATCATCCAGTTCCAAGCCCCCTGCCATGGGCAGGGACACCCTACACTAGACCAGGTTGCCCAAAGCTCCATTCAACCTGGCCTTAAACACTTCCAGGGAGGGAGCCTCCACAGCTTCTCTGGGCAGCCTGTTCCATTACCTCACCACCCTCACAGTCAAGAATTTCTTTCTAATGTCCAATCTAAATCCCCCCTCTTTTAGTTTATGCCCATTACCCCTTGTCCTGTCACTGCACTCCCTCAGAAACAGCCCCTCACCAGCTTTCCTGTAGGTCTCATTTGAATTTCTATTCAAATTTATATTTCTGAATTTAGTGACTGGCAATTATCTGTAGAGATTTTTACCAGATTAGTCATCCAGATTACAGTGAAGGTTACTAATCTAAATAGAGACCAAACCAATGTCAATAAAGTGGCAAACCTGCTCTAGTCCTCACTAAGCAAACTATTTGAAATCAGTTGTTTGCCCTAGTCCTGGTAGACTGGTAACCAAACAATAGAGCAAAAGACGTTATATGTGGTGAGAAATATAACTCAGGCTTGGGAGTCTAAAACTGTCCCTGGAAAAAGTTGCTGTGTTCTTGTGAGCCCTAAACGAGTCCAGCATAGCTGTTTGTGAGAGCATTCAGCTCCTACGAGGAATGTTATTTTCTCTACCACTCTGAAGAGGTGCTACTGAGTATTTACTTTCATGACAAGGGCCAGACTCCTTGCTGAGGTGTTGATGATTGGAAGATGAAACTGGATGGTAGTGGCATCACTAGAACTGCTAAGCAGAGTTTCTCTAATACAGTCCCTTGCTGCCATAGCCATTAATTGAGGAATGGTAGAGAAGTAAGAGATGACAGCAGGAAGTGTCCTTTTTTCACTGAGATTATAATGTCAGTACCAAATAGTTCTCTTTCGCTTTGACACAGTGCAGTCAAAGGGAAGATTTTGAAATGCTCTTTACATGGGCAAACAGGCGGAAAACGCAGAGGAAAACCATAGAAAAAGTATTTTCTGTTCAGGCAGTGTCTATAAAGTCATTGCATAATTAGCTAGATTACTCTGCCAGGTTTGTTTTATTTTTCTTACAGGAAGATAAATTGCTTACTTATGTCATGAGAAGCCCCCTCATAACTCACATTGGCCTAGAAAGGATTTAATTTCCCTTCTGGCTTGCTTAATGTTCTCTATCCTGTTCCTTTCCCATGTTATGGCCCAGTCATTACTTTCCATAACTCTCCTTAGACTAGCATCTTCCCGCATTTCCTTTGTTCTTTGCTTATTTTCTGTGACAGCGTGTTCTGCAAAAGCTCAGCAAAACTCCTTCAGGAGCCAGGCGATCTACCAAGGGCTGCACATGACTGATTTCCCAGATTTGCAAGTCTCTGGGCTGATCTGAGTCAAGAACCATAGCAAGATTAAGTGCTTTGTGGAAATACCTGAGCTGGGATTACCCTTGCTCTACCGTGCTCATTAAATATTATAGTAAACAGATGTTGTTTAAGTTATTTCACAGAGACTAACAAAGGAGGGAGCTGTAATATTCCTGTGGAATTTCAGACCGTTTTGCCTTCCATTAATTCTTTTGTTGTCTTTTTCGCTTTTATTAGTATTAACATTTAATTCAAATGAACTGGGTAATTCCTCTTTTACATTCTTTTTCTCAGCACTTTCTAAATATGTGATTGTTTAGAAATTAAATACTTACTCTTTGGCAAGGTTAGGTTGCAAACTTTGGAACAGCTTCAAAAATTGATTTTTCTTGCTTAACAAGACTTAAAACATTGAAGACCACAGTGTTCAGCTGTCAAGTTTATCTATCCTCTACGTTTGAAGTAGCGTCTAAGATAGTGACTTCTTCATTTGTGTTTTGAGGAGCCAGCATTTAAAAAATCGTTCTTTGGATATTAGAGTAAATAATTGATAAAGGAATTGAGTTACTCAGTGATCAGATAGCATAAAATCTGGATTTAGAAACTGCCAGTCTGGGAATGGGAAGAGATGTGATATTTACCATTTTCCTAATTGCTGTCTTTCAGTGTTTTCATCACATTCGCTCGCAACACAGCATGCTTCAGTTTGTTACTGAAGGAAGCATAATGACAAACTAGCTGTTATTAGATTCTTCCTGATGATACTATGTTGAAATCAGTATAGTAGCAACAGGGACAAATACAGCTCAGTGGGAGAGAGAAGGAAAATTGCTTTTACCACAAACATGTCTGTGCTAATACAGAATTCTAAGTTCTGGAAAAGTGTCTCTTGTTCTCTCTTTTTGTCAAGTTAAAAATTTTTCTCCATCTTATTTGTGGTGCTTCAGTTAAATTATGCATGCATTAACATTTATTTATCTTCTCCATTTATTTACTCAAACCAGGCTTCAACTCACTGTTTAATATATTCAATGGCATTCTTTTTTGTATTACACTTTGGGTTCTTGCTGGGCTTACGTGAGCTAGGCATTTTGCAGCACATAACAAAAAGACGATCTCTGCCACAGCCAGACTTTTTCGTATCACTTACGTTTGCCAGAATTTTTTATCTCATTTCTTTGTGTCTCTGATGTATTTGCCTTTAAGCAGGTAATGGCACAACTCCGGTTCAGTCTTTGCCTGAGTCTTACAGCATCGCCTCTGGACGCTGGCTCAGACTGAGGTCCTGCTGAGCAAGGTGGTGTCAGTACCTAGGAAAGACAAGTGGTTTGCGGGGAAGGTTGCTGTACAGTAAGTGTCCGTGCTCTGCCCTGACAGCTGTATAGTTTTTTGCTGACAAACCAGATGCTGGATTTCCAGCATATTAACTGCCCTTTTTGCTCCAGCATCTCATGTGTGAGACATTGCCTTAGTCACTGGGTTTTTGGGATTTAAATGGCAGGCTTTGTCAACATGGAGATTGCATGCTTATGGGGGACTTCCTGTGATCCCTCCTTTTCAATTCCTCTTATCAGACATCGCAGAAGAGGCTACTGCTCCCTTAATCTCATCCAATAGCTGTTACATCTCGACACTGTTCAGAGCAAAAAGGTTCCAAATCCTTGAACCTGGGACCAGACCTTAGCAATTCTTTAAACTAGCTATTTAGGCACCTCGTTACTGCATGATGATGTCAGAAAAAACTCTTTTCACTTTTTAAACATGGTGACTGTTGTTTTTATCTGCAAAATGAAAAGTACTATTGACATTATATGAGAGACAGCCTTGTGTGTGCATATCCAGTGACAGCTCATCTATCCAACCTCAAATTAGATTGCTGTTCAGATTGTTTTCAATGAAGACAAAATGTAGAGCAGTTTTGCTGGTTAGGATAACATATATTTTTTGAAAACATCAGTTTAACTTTATTTTAATGCTTGGAATAGCTGAAGATACTTTCACTTCTTAACTATATTCAGAGTTTATTTCATGTACTTTTCCTCATGTAAATGGTTAGCAGTGGATCATATTCTTTTAATGGATATATAATTATTTTTTGAAACAAGGCACAGGCAGTCATTGCTGCTACTTCACATGCTGTAGCAGTGTACAGTAAAGATGAAGACGTGGGTTAACCCAGCAGGTAGTCAAAAAGAGGAGACTGGTGGCAGTGAGCTTAGATCCTACAGAAGGAAGCAACTGGTGTCATGTTCTACCCAGTACACAATCATTGCAAACAGGTTCTGGAAAGCAGTTTCCCCTCCTCATGTAGGAAGAGGTTCATTCCTGTTGTGGTCTCTGATAAGATCAGAGAGAAGGAAAAAGGTCAGTAACCAAGGAGAGGGAAGAGGCAGTAAATAGGCATGAGAAAAGATACTGAGATAATAAAGTAAACTGCAGTCATGTAGGGCATAGGTTGACTAGGAAAGGCTGCAGTGTAGCTGGGAGCAGGCGTTGCCTTTCATTTTGACTGTTCTGATGGAACAGCCCCAGCGCCCCGGCTTCTGTAACCTGCACCAAGCGAATGATTTGACATCACTAACTCCAAGGGCTTTAGTCGAGCAGTTTGTCTGAAGAGGCAGTACAGTGCAAGTGACAGAACCAGATCCAAGGTTAGCTGGGGAGTCGCAGGTATTACACCTTTCAAGCAGATAATGTAGTGCATGTTTCATTTACCCTAACTCTGAGGGCTTTCCCTGCCAGTCATAATGTTATCTGCCCTTGAGCTGGTGGTTCCAGGAGCCCTGGGTGGCTCTGCACTGAGGAGAGGTGGTAAATCCACATCCCATCCCCACAGGGTGTGTAGGCTGGTGCAGAAGGAGGCACAGCTGGCTTGAGTGAGGGGTTTCAGGATTAACAATTCTGCAAGGCCTAAGGCAATACACCCAGGTGCTTTGAGCAACCGACAACTGGTATTTTTTTAATTCTCTTTGTCATTTTCTGTAAGAAGAGAGATACTTTTTGCAAAGGGAATGAGAGAGACCACTCTGCAAGCAAACATGTTTTTAATGTTGTGACATCATTTTAAACAACAATGTGTTCTCACGGTTTGTTTTTTACAAAAACAAAAAATAGCAAGTCACAGCAATTGGCAGATCCCTGCTGTCAGTATTTGGTGACGCCAGCACTAGCTGCAGCAGATGGAGAGCTGCAAACATTCTGGAAACTTGGACAAACTGATTTTCTTGAGCTGGAGAAAGCAGCGCTGTAAAATGCTTCTTTCTCCTCAAGTGTAAGCCTTCTTAATTAATAACGCTTTTTGAGGAAAGGAAGTTGGGCTGTGGCACTGCTTTTGGGACCAAGCCAGCTTTCTATCCTGCAAGCTGCTCATTCTGTTGACAGTGACTGTTTATGAACCGAATGCCAGGAACATTGCTAAAGCAGCAGTGAAAGTCAGTTTGCTTATAGTAAAGGGAAGGACTATGTTTGCTTATTCTCTTGCTTTAGTAATCATAATCATTGCAGAATCTTTAAAACACAGAGTCTGAAGCTGGATAAGTGTCAGGGATTGCAAACCTGGGGATATACAAGCACAGTAGCTGGAAGGAGAGGCACCTAAATCGTCAAGAGATGGCTGATGTTCATGTTTTACCACTTTAATACCACTGTCATTTGCTGGTGAGTTTAGGGGTGTCACAGAAGTCTCACTGTACCAGCAAATTAAGGGTGAAATGAATGTTGATGAATTACTGTATAAAAGACAGCCTGAGAAGTCTCTAAAAACCCACTTGCTCTTAAGCTGTTTCTCTAATACTGTTCTGACTTACTGGAAAGTTGGCTGTAATTTTTGTAAGATGGCAAGTACACTGAGGGTATCACAGTGGGCGGAATGAGGAGGTTATTGTTACTTTACCAAAAGCACCAAAACCACGCAGGGTTTACAGACAGTTCTGTTTGGAAACTCCTTCACAGACCTTGTAGAATTACTTTGCTTGCTTTGCAATTTTTGGGTTGCTGAGGGTGACTTGTTGGGCTGGAATGGGACATGAGACAGGACTAAGGGAACTTGACAGCTCGGATCACTAGTTGTAACGTTACATGGAGAGTCCCCTGTCACAAGGAAGCACACAGGTCCTCTAATCCTGGAGTTCAGCAGTAGGAACAGTGAGCAGAAGGTGCTCAGATCAAACTAAGCTGGAAATACATGACATCCTTCTCGTCAGACTAATTGCAAGAGGCTAATGGCACAAGTAAATCAGCAACCTTCATAATACAGGCATGGGGTACTAGGCTGGTTGTCTCATTCTGCACTGTGCAGTCCCCTGGCTCATCTTTCTTAGGAACATAAATAAGTGAAAAGACAGAGTAAAAAATCAGGGGAAAGTAAATCAGAGCTGAGAAATACTTAACTTTTGAGTAATGTCCTAACAGAAGTGGTGGAAGCCCTTAAAACTCTTATCGCTATTAAAGCTTTTCTCCCACATCCAGGCTGCTAATTTCTCTGTGTCTGGAAAAGGCGGCTTTAAAATGCAGCAAAAATTGTCTCCCCCTTTACTCTGTATCTTAATTTTCTCACTCAGCGGGGTTCTGACTCCATGAGAAAAATGAAATTCCTTGTGCTGGTTAACCAGCCAGCAGCCATAGCAGATATGTGAAGAATGCAGAGACTTGTCTAGTTACTGCTTTCTCTTTCATGGACCAGTCACAGTTGTATCTTTTTTTTCTTTTTTTAATGTGTAATTTTGACATTATTGCCTAAAACTTGGTTTGGAGTTGGAATACAGACTGAATAAAATAAATATTTATGTCATTATTATTGAAGGAGATTATTGCTGCTTATGCAAAGTTGTTATTACTTTGTTAGAGAATTTATCCATGTAATGATTCTTAAAACTAACCCATGATCCCATATGTGTCTCAGTTCCCACAGACACCAGTGACATCTGGGGAAGCTCTTCTAGTTGTGTGTTCCTGTCCCTAGTGCCATTCCTGAAAGTGTAGCAGAATAGCTGTTTGCAGGGAAACCTGAGGAACCCGACACAGGACCTGGGGAGAACCAGAAGTAATCTGTCTCTTTTAAGGTGAGTTTTAACATGGACCTGTGATGGCCAGGACTGCTGCTGGAAGAATATCAGATGGAATATGGACCTGTCAGTGAACATGATACTCGCTTTTTTTAATTCTCTCTAGTCATATTGGTGGGATTCACATTATGGAACTGTTACATGATTGTATATTGCAAAGAAGATGAAAACATTACGTGTTTTAATGAAACCTACATATAGAAATAATGTATGTGTATGTATGTAACGTATATATGGTGCCTTTTCATTAACTTTGAAAAGATTATTCTCTTCTTTGTTGGAGGAAATAGGGGATTAGGCATGATCTGGCATGAACTGCCATATGTGAATAAGATTGTTCTGGGGAAACAGCGAAAGACTTGACAGCTAATTATTATAGACTTCTGCTGAGCACTGGCCAAGGTGACTATGGCTTGATTGGACCTTGAAAAGGATGTAGGTGAGCTGGCTTGATGTGTCAGGGCAGAGCAGGCAAAGCCACAATCCTAGGGCACTGTCAGTGAATTATGCAGCCAGTTCTTCTGTCTGCTTTGGGCTTTGCTCTCCTGTTCTAACCTAACGCTTTATCTCGGTGGGTGCCAGTGACGTGTGGAGGTCTATGCTGTGACTCACTCTGTTAAACATTTTTATCACTTGATAACATGTAGCACTTGGTAGATAAAAATATACTTATGGTTTATTTTACCTGAGAGTTGGGAAACCATGGAGTATGAAGCTTGCAACTTCTTTGTGATTCTGTTCGTTGGCTTTTTCTAATGAGTGTTTCTAATTAAGATCAAGTCTGAGGCTATTTTAACTTATCTTGTAGTCTGTTGTGAGAGAAGGAGTTAAGGGGGTCTTAGATTTTTAGAAGAAATGTTGCTTAATAATTATCCAGATGATCAGGAGCGAAAGCTAAGAGAATCTTAGTAGATGAGATATTGTTTAATGATTATCTAGGTTGTGGTATACCTCAAAGAATTGAATTAGTAGATGTTGCTTAATGATTTGCTAACTAACTGGAGCAGAAAGTCTTGAGACTCCTCACAATGGACAGTTGCTGGTGGAAGTCAGAGACCCGTCCTAAGAACCAGCTGAAAACGACTCTACAGTTTGAACAAAAGCCAGGGAGCAACTTGACCTGCGTAAAGACGAGAGGTCACTAGCGGTGACGAAGAGGAGCCACCAGCCTTCATCCCCACGACCCCCGACGACCACCGCAAGGAGACACTGCGCAAGCGCAGTTGGGAGGAGTCTATGGAAATGACTCTTGAAGCTAATTTCAATATGAAGCGGGAATAGGTTATGCATATGTATAGGCGTATTATGTATATGCAACACTTAGCTGTATAAATTTGAAGCAAGTTACCACGTTGGGGCGTGCACGGCTTTGGTGAGACTACCTCCCGTGCTGCCCAGCCCTGAATAAACATACCTACTACAATCTTACAGATTGTGGAGTCTGTTTTCCGCACGTCAGTTGTACTATTAGGTATTCTTGGTTTTGTTTGTTTTCTGGTATTAATGGTGAAGGCGATATCTGGTTGTAGCAGTGGGATAAAACGGTATCAAGATCTCAATTGTTAATTTCTTTTTAAAATACTTTGTGAATAAAATTCTTGACAGAGAAGATCTGTCCTCTGTCAGTTTTGAGCAATAAACATAAGCTGCTTTGTCTTCAGAACTTCAACTGATGTTAATCCCTGTTGTTTATCAGGTGGTTGTGTTACTGCTCTTCAATGGGTTCTTCTTGATACATAGGAACTGCAAACTGGATGAGGCTGGAGTTCCCCTAACCTGTCTCAGATGGCAGCTGGTAGCAGGCTCTGCAGAGGGTTACTGGGAGAATCTCTTGTATGCGGTTCTGGACAAACATCTACCTGGAGGCTGTTTACTGCTGGTCTGAAATAGGGGGTGAATTATTAGGCAGACTAAAACGAAGAGAGCTTAAGGATAGTTGACGGTAAGTGTTGTGCCTGTAGAACAGTGATTAAAAGAAGGAAAAGAAGGTGAGAAGTAGAATTTTGTGTTACGTGGGGAACAGAGCAATGTACCTCAGTGAAGAGCGACAATAAGCTACTCATATAATTCAGCATCTCTCAGGAAAATATAGAACATGAAAACCTGTGAGGGCTTGGGCACCTTTTCAGCATTGTCTTGAGTCACCATAAACACTTCGAGTCCATCTGTATAAATTTATAAATACTCTTTCACGTTCTTGGAGAATTTGCTTTGAATGGACTCCTTTGCCATACATGGCTTTTGGTGAACGCAAACAAGTTGTACCCTATGGTTGTATAGATTTTTATGTCACCAGGACATCTTACTCTCCACGAGCTCTTCTGTACTGTCTTGTGCTGTGCCATTACCTGTCTGCATGGGTCTGCCCTACCTGTCTGAGTAGGGAATGGAGCCTGTGTTTGTATAAACGGAGCTCCCTGTTAATATAGAGCTTTCAGCTGCATCTTGAAAGAGCTGCGAAGTGCATCAGCATCGTGTGTTCATGCATGGATGAAATAATCAGGCCTAGTGAACTCCTGGAAGACACCTGCTTTATGTATTTTTACTGTAATGAGCAGTTACCTGATTCTCTTGTTCAGCACTTTATTTGTCTCATGTTGATGATAATGGCTGATTTTAAAATGTTCGAAGTTCACAAGCAATTAGGGCAAAGACGTATCAACAAACGTGACATTTGTGTGTGTTAGAAATCAGTTAGAATTCAAACAAAAAAAAACCACCAGAGAGAATGGAAAGTGTCGGGAACATGACTTTTGGTTGCTCCTCTTCAAAACTATTTACAAAGTCTGATTTATTTCAACTGCTGAGTGTGGCAGGACTGTCAGCAAATGGCACAATCACAAGAAAAATGAGCTTCTAAAAATGCTGATTTTAGTTGCACACAGTAATTAGGAGAACAGTGAACTCTTCTGCAGATAACAAATCATGGCACATCCATCATTTCACACCTATTTGGTGAGGTACTAATGAGATTTGAACACTACACAGGTCTGGTTCTGGCCTCTGCACCGAGTCAGACAAACACTTCAGAAACGTTTATACAGTAGCTATTTTAATTCTCTGCAATATCAGTTACTCCTTTAATAATGCAGCTTTATGTTTATTGTACTGGATAGCAGACCTGCTTCTGTATGCAGAGTCTCGTCTCTTGCCGTTTTTTCTGTCGGCAAGCCAACTTATCTGGTGCTAGTACATCACCAGCCACCTGCTGTGGGCTATGTATCTGTTTTCTTAATTGCAGTGAAATAATTTACACCAAATAATGCCACATTACAACAGCATAATTTAATTTGGAGGTGTTCATTATAGTTCTATTACCCTTCAGCTTTGGCACCCTCCCAGAAAAGGACCCATGAGCAGCAGGTTAGACAGTTTCCTGAAGCAATAAAAACGCACCCCACACAGCTTGCTGCCAGGTCCTCTCTGCTGCAGAATTCTAGCATAATTACATTTCTTGGGTTCCACTTGTGTCATGCTGAAAAGTAATAATAATAGTGGGGGTTTTTTTCCTTAGACTTTCAAGTCTAAGATTACAATCTCTTGCTATTCTAGTGTAATCATGCTGTACTACAAAAAATAAGGGGTTTTAAGATGCATTACAGATGCTGCTACATTTGAAAAGTGGAGCTTTTAACTTAAAACCTGTACAGAATTATGCACTATATTAATAGATGCCAAGGCTAGAAGAAATTCAGGGTGCCTCACAATTACTTCCTAATGAGAAGAATAATGAAAGTTGGACTTGTGAGCATTTGACTTTTTGTAGTACTTTTAATTTAATGTACATGGTTTAAGGCATTTACTCCGTTATAATTTAAGGTATTACCATGCAGAGCGTAGTTTATTAACCATTCCACTGTTTCTCTACAGGTATTTATAGTAAACTTTTTACAATTAATCAAAAACAGACATTGTAAAAACAAAAATCAGATTTATTGCCAAGATCATAAATGTCAAGTATACTGTTATGCAGGCTTTGTATTACTCCAGTTGCAACTTTAAAGAACATTTTAAGTGATTGGGAAAAGGAAGTTTATTAAAGGCTCAGCAGGTCTTCTCTGCACTCTTATTAATGTAAATTGTTGCACCATGTGATAGAGGAGCAAGCAACATGACAGGAGCAGTTTTTAGTCGGGTTTTCTCTGTGACTACCAGTACCTTCAGGAAGAACTTCAAACACAGATCACCCTGTTTCTTCTGACAAACAAATGCAATGCGGCTTCAGAAGAAAGGATAGTGCAAACCATCCAGGGTAGTTAATTACTGGATTTGTCTTTGAATATATCCCCGTATCTTCCAAGTAGCAGCTGCATGGGTAAAATGTACAGTCAGGTTTCCCATTCTCAGGCAAAATACAGCGACGTTACATCTTCCCCATAGCTAGTGTCTTGGGATGGGGAGATCTCTGCAAGAGATCTTACCAGAGATTTTGTGAACTGTTCTCCTGGCAGTAGAGTTTTGCTCTATCTGTGAAGAAAACATTGGCCTGTGCTGAGAATTGCTATTGCAGCATTTCCTCAGCGCTGCTGAGGAGCACTTGTGAAAAGGTAAGCTTCACATGCAGAAAATGTGTGATGCCCATGGACCTGAATGAACAGCTGTATTTCTCCCCCCGTCCCAGACTGTAAGGATTGCAGTTTGGTATAGTTTAGTGCTGTAAAGTGCATCTGTGAACAAACCACACAGATCATAACACAGTACAGTGAACTGGAGAGCAGTTCTTTTCAAGGACTACAGGACCGGAAAGAAATGTCTGAGAGCGAGAAAGGGAATACTGACTGTCTATCAAAAAAAGCAGTTTATGGCATAACATGGTAGTAAGCCTTGTGATGGGTATTAAAGGCTGTAGAAAGGAACAGTGACTCTAATGGACAAAGGCAATAGTTAGAAGGTGGAGCTGGAGAGTATCAAAGCAGTTGATGAGAAACAGCATTACCTTCTAGGCCAGTAGGTGTACAGCAGCTACTGAAGGATTAAAAAAAAAAAAAACAAAAAACCAGCTTTGGGGGTGTCCTGGCTCTGGCTCTGGCCAGGCTGGGGTTAATGCTCAGAGCCGGGCCAGGCGAGCCGGGCTGCCCGGGGCTGTGCCATCCCACGTGCCTCATGCCCCTATAAAAGGGGCCGGCCGGGAGGGGCGGCCCGGGGCTGCTCCGGGACGGGCTGGCTGGGGGCTGAGCGGCTGGTCCTCGATCGGTAAAGTGCTCCGTGTGTCATCGCGTCTGTTTACATCCCGGTGTAACGACTGCTGCTTTGTTGTTGTTTCCCTCTCCCTTTGTCGGCCCATGGAACGGCCGTTATCCCAACTCGAGGCCGTTTGCCCTTGGCTGTTCCCATTCTTCCCCTTGTTCTGCTGAGGGGCAGTGAGCGAGCGGCTGCGTGGGGCTCAGCTGCCGGCTGGGGCTGGGCCACGACAGGGGGATTATTTATCTGTATGGCTGCTCCATATAACATGATCTGAAGCACATAGACATACCAACTAAGGCTAAAAAAAGAAGCCATAACTTTCTTACCTTCCCCGTGGTCTTGAGCATTGGGCCACAACTTAGCAGACAGACACTGTGATGTTTGTATGGAAATTCAACACTCTCAACTTTTTTCCATTGTGTAGTTTTCCTTATGTTCAGTCCAAGATACTGTGTAATGCTTGAAAGAAAGCTTATTTGTTTGCTTTTCTCAGACGATACTAATACATTCTCTTAGCTACTAAGCTAGGGAAAAATCTGCTAAGAAAGTTAAATAATTTTGACGCATGATCTAACCTAATTCAGGTTGCTAGATTTTGATAACTTCTGGCACGATGGAGGTGTGATGGGGACTCAAATACGACCAAAGCACAGAAGGGCCTGGGCTGGGGTTCTGGCTCTGGCCTCAGCTTCTCCATGTTTCATTTTACATGTTTGTGAAATGTGGATAAGGGCTGACATCTGCTTTGTGAACTGTTTTGATACTTGTAGATTAAAAATATCACTGAAGGAAAGGACATTGTTTCACTGTTAATATGCACTTAATGAAGTTACATAGAAGACAGAAGAAAGAAGTGAACAGGTTTTCTGCCATTTTTGTGATTGTGACTTTTAAGCAGGGAAGACTTGGGATAGGTATAGAAGGATACAGGAGTCCTATAATAGCTCTCCTGTGAACATTTTGAAATCTTAGTCTTTGAAGTTCTTTAAAATTGTGATTGTTTGAGAGATGAGTATAGAGGATCCTGCTTTAGAGCTTTGTGTGGATTGATGAATTCTTGAGGTTGGTTTTAGTCCAGCTGTTACATGAAATACAAAGATAAGGTAAGCTAAGGCAGGTAGGCAAGGTAAGGAAGAAAGAAGACATATTTACATTAAAGGCAAAACTATCATTTCAAATGTCTGATTTATGTACTACTGTGTGTTCTCAAAATATTGTAGTCCATAAGCTGTAAACATGATTTTAAGTGTTTTTCTGCTTTGGAAAGCTACTGATCATTTGCATTGAAGCATTGGACACAGTTACTTTTAGTACTTGAGAAATTTCACCAAAAAGTGTTAGCTAACACTAAGAAGTGGTTTTTTTGCTGGCATTGCAAGGAAATAAAATTAAAGCTGGTGTGAGCAGGACACATGCAAACAATACAGAATATTCAGAGCACTCTTACCATTGGTTAAGCTGGGATGCCACTTAGTTGATTTTTTTAATTGGCAAATACCCCTAACAGCATTTGACTTCACTTGGAGTGATTGCTTAATCAGCAAGGAGGAATTTGATTGTGTCTTTCCACAGTGCCAGCCCTCACCCAACTAACTCACTTGTACAGTCTCTTTTTTAATCTCTAAATGGAAATATCTTAACAGGTTAGGTTTCAGTCTGAAAAAAACCCTATTTTTTTCATAATTCGCCCTCTTTAAGATGATAGTCAGAAGACTTAATTGCTTCTCTGTAATGGAAGGTATCAACATTTTCAGAATTGCCGTGGAATAGAACTGCAGCCCTGCAGCAAGGTCTTAGCTCCAGCCCTTCCCTCTTCTACTTCTGTTCCTGCAAGAAAATGAACTTCAGTTGAATTCTCCTTGATACGTCTCCTGCAGCAAGAAGATTTGAAATGGCTTACTGGATTCCATTTGTGACCAAATGGGACAATTTGGACATTCAGGCCTTCAAGAAGTTTGTAGAGGTTCAGCATCTCCTTTGCTGTAAATTGGCCTCAACTTTGCTTGTGGTGGGGCAGTTGATGTCACACCTAACTCAAGCTGACTTCCAATTTTCTCCTGGCTTTTCCCTGTAGGTCTGCTGACTACAGTCAAATTACCTATAAAGCGAGGTGTCAGCTGCAATAAGTAGAACTGGAAGAAAATGGCTCTGGTTCTCTAAGATACTCTGCAATATTTGTAATCTGCGGATAAGCAGCAATCAGCAAAACTCACATAAGCAGTAAGTGCTCTAAATGTTGTAATGAGCTCAGTCATTGAAATCCGAATGCCATTTATGTTGCCCTTTGATAATAATTAGTGATTGCCACTCAAGAAGGCAATCATGTATCCAGTACAGCTAAAAATTAGATGCATAATCTGGGCTTTCCATTACAGTCTGAACTGCTGTAAAGTATACTGAAAGGATCTTTGACTGCAGTCATGTTTAGATGGCTTACATCCATGTCACATATTAAAAGAGAAGGAAATCTTAAATAACAGAATTTAGTTGGGGAAAATGTGTGCAGATTACAGGTGTTGTTTGGAGAACTCTACAGATATTGTTCTAGCTCATAAAATACATGTTACGATGCTAACAACATCTGCTTTCTTTTGTGCCTGAATTCATATGTTTTGAAGATCTTCCTAATCCAGCTCTGTCATACTAAGTACCTCATCTTGGGGGTTGGTTTTTTTTCCTAGTTTTTTTTTCTTTCTTCTTTTTTTTTTAGTTACTTATATCTGCTGAGGTGTTTTGGCTGGATTTTCAGACTGGAACAGCTTTTTGTTTCTCTTCTTTTTTTAGACAGGAATTTTTTTTTAATATTTTCTTATCTGCAAAATTTCTTGAAAGGACGTAGTACTATGAGACTCTTTTTGACTCCTTTTTCTCCTTGTGTGTAAATGCCAATTTAATTACAAATGTAATGTAAAACCATACTTGATACTAATGGGCAGGTAAAAACATGGCATTGTTGGCAGAGAGGAGAGCACATATTTTCTCTTTTAACATAAAGGAGACAAATGGGAAGAAGAGACTGGATGTAGCTCATCCAGTTGACATGAATTATTCCAGTGAATATTGGCACGTAGCACACACATGCCACTTTATCTGGTGGTAATGATAACCAACTGGTAATTAAGCTTAGCATTTGGGGGACTTTATTAGACTAAATTGAAGCCTTCCTCAAAAAGTGTGCAGACAGTTTGCTGAAGTGACTCTTCTTCAGCACATTTATTCTCTGGTTTTTGCATCATGCTGTGCTAGGGTCTTGGCAAGAGCTATCTATCCACCCTTGGCTCCTTTTGTCCTGCAAGAGCACCACCACGTTGTCAAAGAACCTTCTGAGCTGCAGAACTTGCACGCTTCAGTGTTGCAGTACTGTGTATCCAATTCTTGTAGCAGTTGTATTAAATATACTCACAGGAACATGAAGACCACCATCCAATTCATACCAACAAGATACTTAGCACAGTAACCTGTGTGCAGTGATAGCTGTCCCAGGACACCCAGAGTACCTTCCTAACTGCTAAGGACTTTCCACTTAGGGGCTCTCCTCTGGGGTCTTCTAACCAATGACTCCTTGAAAAAGCCAGTGACAGAGTGAGAAAATGTCATCTTTCCTAGTGTAACAGTTTACCAGCGGCTGTGGAGGTCTCCCAGTAGTGCTGTATCTCCTGTCTTGCTGATTCTGTCCTCCCAACAGCTCTTCATCATCAGGTAGTGAAGTTTGGCCTCGGTAAAAATTCCTTTTGAGTTTTGGACTTTCTGTCGTTAGCTGTCCAAGAGGAAAACTTCCCACAGTCTTGGAGAAAGATTGGCCAGATGATTTTCAACCTTGCATTGTTTAGGAGTCTTCAGTACTACATTTAGTAGTACTTCAGTACCTACTTGTAGGTATCTGATGCTATCTAAGACTAAGCTAAAAGTTACAGCAGGAGGAGGCAGTAAACAAGAAGGGAATGCTGAAGCAGCAGAAGAAAATGTTGTCAAGGCTAGATCATCTCCATAGGAAACAACTTGTAGTGGGTGTGAGATTTTCCCATTAATGGTCTGTGGCTTCTCTGAGAGGTGAGTGTGGGCATCTGTCACTCTGGGGGTCAAAGGGAAACTTTTCAGTGCAGAAATGAGGAGTTCTTTCCATGCAATTCCAGCAAACATTTCCATGTTAGGCACTGCCAGGTCAGGTGCTGTACGAAGCCTGCTGTGCCCTGGTTCATCGTAAGGATCTAAGGAGGTATCAGCAGATGGATCAGTTTCAGACAATGATGAAATGCACCCAAGGAGTGATAAAGGTGATTCTGGATTCCTGAGTTTGGTGGAGTTTATCTACTGGAACGAGCACAGACAGATGAGCATTTCTTCTCTTCACAGCAGTACTGTGCTGTATTCAGCTGATCAGTCCCCCACACCCTGACAGGTGTCAGAAAAAATGTCAAATATGAGATTTGGAGAGCCTTGAAGAAACATGAGCTGGACTCCAGAGGAGTAACACATGTATACTGTTTGCATCTGAACAAGAAGACTGATAGCACATTCAAATGATTTCAAAAAGCCTACTCCTGTCTTTGAAGTAACACATTTGCTTACCATATTTGCCAGTTCTTCATTCCAAGTATGACCGGGTTTAGATTTTTTTTTTTTATCACATATCTTTGCATATAAAGCAGTCACTACACCACACAGACAGCAAAAAGAAATTGTGTTTGAAAATAGGACACCAATCTTAGAGACAGGAATGTCTTCCCAGGCCACAGGGTGGAGTAAACCTTATTTCATACTTTATGGATTTTGCAAGCAGCCTTAGAAAAAAGTATCTGTATTTAGTAAGGGTGTATAAAGTGTGCATCAAATGAGATAATCATAAGCCACCTACATGAGAGCAGCTTTCCAGCATGCCTTTGCTGTGCTGGCTCTTACATATGTTGCATATATATATCTAAGCATTGAGACATTGCTTAACCAGTGTAATAAATGTAGAAAATATGTCTTGGGTACTACATATGACCATTTGCTAATGAACTTTGTGGACTTTTCATCCAGATTATTGCAGCAAACCTCAAAAAAGACTGAATAGAGTGATTCTATTTGATACTGAAAGAGACGTATGCTGGTGTAAGGAACTGTGGAAAGTGAGTTTGTAATTGTGTTTGCCCACAGGTCTGAAAGATGCAAGATTTATAGAAAGAGATACTGAGTGTCTTTTATTAGACCAGCTAATATATGAGAAAAGCAGATGAGCTTTGGGTCACACTGTCTCCTTGTCAGACAAAACAGCGACAAATTTTAGGCCAAGTGCTGAGTGAGACGAATTTGATATGAAAAAGATAGCTCTTGCAATAGAAAGAAGCTGTTAACGGTGGAAGAGGTGATGAGTTGTCTTTCTAATTAGTATACATGGATTAGAAGGATGTTATTAAGGGCTAAAGAATGAAGTTTGTTATAATATAAAACTAATACTACTGTTGATTCTGTGATTGATTTATTTTTTTTCACTCCAGCTGTAATTCCTAAGCTTCACAGAATCCCTAAGGTTGGAAAGGACCTCCAAGATCATCAAGTCCAACTGCCAACCAAACACCACCATGCCTACTAGAACACCACCATGCCTACTAAGTATCTGAAGATACTTCATTGCCCTCCTGTAAAGGTAAGAGCTGAGAGGGCAAACAGAAAGGTAATGATTTTGTGAAAATGTTCTCTCGCTGGTGTGTAGAAATTGATATGCAGAATGGAAACAGTTGTCATGCTTAGTCTAGGATAAAAATTAACTAGTATGTTGGTTAGTCATGCATATATAGACTGCTACGGGCCAGTTTAATTTTCAGTGTGAATATTATTCATTGAAATATTTATTCCAGATAGTTGAATACAGTAACTCATATAGTGTTAAATAGCTACCTTTGGGGATTTCAAAATACATGTATTTTCAAGTGTAGGGCATGAAAGCCTTTGCCTTCAGTGAAAAAGACCAAATATTCAACTCCAAGGGACTCAAACAGGGAGCAGAGCTTTTGGAAGCCTTGCTGAGCCTCTCTCACCTATTAAGGGAGGCATTGTGGTCTTTGAAGTCAAATCAGATATTTTCATTTTTCCCAAGCCCTTAACCACAAGGTTCCAGAATTGTCAGTTAATTTTCAGTTAATTTAAATTATTTACTTGGTAATCTGAGAGAGGAAAGGTTTGAAAACATCTGAAGTACCTTTAGAAAATTTATTTTTTTCCTGGAATAATTTCCAGCTACTTTAATCTGCTGCAGTTGTTTGTTGTTAAATGTCTCATAGTCACAAAGAGCAAATGACCAAGTCAGGGAATTTGCAGCTTGATTCCCAATATGGCAAGAGACACTACCTTAAAAACTGATCTCTTGAGCCTATTTCAGGTACACCTAGTAAAAAACCAGGGGGAGAAACAGGCAAACAAACAAAAACCCCCACACCAAAAAACACCAAACCAAAAATCTTTCTTAATCTTTACCAATGACTCTGTCTTCAGCATTTAATTTTTCACATTGGAATTATTTCCTCCTTCTATACTAGAATTTAAATGGATTTGTCTCTACACAGAGTAGCCTTTTTTACCTTTTTGAGATTAATATAGCAGTCACATGGAGTTCTCTTAATGTCTTTGATGTAATTGTCCTGGAGAATGGAGTTATGAGTTGTCAAGTACTCGGTCTGAATCAACAGGTGAATAATACCAAAATATTTCAGGAAGAGCTAAGTGTATTTTCACCGTTGGTGTGTCAAGCTGATGCTGTGACTTCTCTCTCCAAAGTGATGAGCAGTGCAGATTCCTTTAGGCAGACTGGTGGTCTGAAAGGCAAGACTTCTGTCTGGTGACAGCCTTGGAAATATCCCTCTAGAAGTATCTGTATATCACTGAGGCCTGAAATGTTTTGCTTTTTAATCCTCATTACAGTCTGGATTTGAATATAAGGGGAATGCTGAAATGATCTACTTGATATAAATTATTAAAATGTTACTATGTCTCCTGTTTATAGAAACTTTTTCTCTTGTAACTGTGTCTCTAAAATGGTAAATTACATTTTGGTACTGAGTTATAAGATACACAGCTTATCTTTGTGAATCTTTATCATCCTAGAAATCCATGTAAATCATTAAAATCTTCACATTTTTGTGTAAGGTCTGTATCCTATAAACTATTTAGTAATGAAAGCATCTAAGGACTGGAATATATAAACTGGAAATTCTACTGGACTTTAAGATCTTTTGATTAAAAATACATATCAGGATGAAATATTAAGAAATCTGTAGAGTGCTGGGTACACTGTGTATGTCCTGGTGTTCAGAAGGGCCGAGTATCCAGAGAACCTCTTGGATTCAGTTTGTGGGGTAGATCCTTATCACATCTAAAACTGAAGCCCTGTCCTCATCTCCTCCCAGGAGCATGATTTCCTTTCTCCACCCACTAGCTGCACACAGCTGTGTGTGGCCTCATTATGTTCTGTCCCCTTCCTTAGATATGGTACTTAGGGACGTGGTTTAGTGGGTAATAGGTGGTGGGGGGATGGTTGGACTAGATGATCCCTGAGGTCACTTCCAACCTTAATGATTCTATTCTATTCTATTCTATTCTATTCTGGCTGTGGCACTGCCCTCTTGGATATCCCCACAAAAGCCACAGCCCGTAGGAAGGTGCAGAAGTTACACATCTTCCTTTGAGTACTGTGTTCAGTACTTGCTTGCAGTAAGTGCCAGTCCCTTATGCGACAGGAGTTACGCAGGACTAAAGCTTGGACTGATTCCTGCTATTCTAAGATCAGGTCCATATGCCGAGAGTTGATTTTGCTGATTTGCAAGCAGTCTTTCTCAGCCTCTAGTAGAGCATACACAGAGTATTTAATTCAGAATTGTCAAGGCATTAAATAACGAGACAAGAACAATAATAGCAAAGTCTTAATGCAAGAGTATGTGTTAGTTTGTGGTATTATCTTGTGTATTTACATGAAATAATAAGCTAACCGTATTCCCCGTATGTTCTTTTCAGGTTCTCCCTCAGATGTTCTCATTACTTGATTTTGCTTATTTTGCTGTCATTCTGATGGTGAGGGAAAACCTAACAGTGCTATTGAGTGTACTGACCTGGGTGGTCCCTCATGCTGAGAACCTGTTGTTTCAGTTTGTTTTTTGTTTTCCACTAGCCCAGATTATGGTAAGATGATGAAAAACAGTGGAAAACAGACACCCTGTGCCAGAAGGCTTAGAGATGAAACAGAACAACTTGTGAGCCTGCTTTAGTTGTTTGATAGTAATCAAGTTTGGCAGAGGATGAGGGGAGAAAGATAAAATAGTAGGGTGCTGTAGATCCAAATATTTTGGTCCACGTTTTATATATCTCTGTCTATAACATGCATTTTTTAACTAGTTTTCCTCCTCAACCTGTTTGTATCTATACTCCATGTAGAATGAATTCTACTTTGAAGTGGGAAGATGTGATTTTCTATGATGGCAGTTAATACCACAAAGTAACTCCCCCTTTATCTCCACCAAGATGTTTCACTGGTATTAGACAATCACGTTGCCTGCAGGGACTGCGGATCTTCTTTCATTATTTAGGTCGTTTTCTTGGCTTGTGTATTCTTGGCTGTACTGGTTCAACCTGGCCAGTTTCACGCATTTCAGGTTTTCTTTATGTTGTATTAGAGCAGCATATGCATGAGGTAATAAAGCTAAGTTTACACCCACTCCTCCGTGTCCTCCGGTCATCGTCTTTACTCTCTCTACACAACCAGCCTCTATTTTTGTAGGTTTTATTTTATAATTTCTTTTCCTTTTCTTCTCTCTCTATACAGTTCCTCGCAGAAGGTGCTGATGTGGAACAGGACTGAGAACTGTCCAGAGCTGTCAGGATGTGAAAGCTGTCAGATATCTGTGTGCCTCTTCACTGCTGGGATTCCTGACTCAACTCCAAAGGCTGTGGGAGGTAATAGAGGTGAAGAGACCTATTTCTGATCAGCTCACAGAGCAAATAACCAAACCTTTTCCTTCCCCCCTTCTTAGTGTGCAACCACCTGCTCAGTGGTTAGATGCGTTCTGCTCACCAAAACCAGAGGGAGTAGATAGTCTTGGGGTTCAAACACTGAGGTGGGATGCAGGCATGTTGGATTCAATTCTTTCTCCCCACACTATGAATGTGCCATATTGTATCAAGTGAGGTTTCAATTGGTGGGTGTGTAAAGACACTTAAGTGCCATTTCTACCTTGGACAGTTTGGTAGAGTTAATTCCAGCTTGGAACAATGATCTCGTATTTATCATGATCAGAGATGCAGGCATTGCTATGAATGGGCAGAGGTGAGACCCTGATGCATTTGGGAATGGCCCAGCCATTCCTTTCGAAGAATAAACTTGAGCCTCAGGATAGGAGAACATAGGGGTCAATGATAAAAACTTAAGTCTAAAGGTGGTAAACTGTAAGTCAGTTCAAATTTAATTCAATAAAGAAGTATTCTTTTGTTCCCTGAATTCAACAAGTTAGCCATTCTTGCAAAAGATTCCTAAGAACAGAAAATGCTTCTTTATATATTAAATTTCTACTGTATTTTAGCTTTGGATACTAGAGCATTACTTGTTCTATGAGGGATTGCAGTGGTCTTTCTTTTTAAATGCTTTTGGTGGCAATTTGGTATTACAGAAAATCTTAATTCAGAAGCAGCTAATTTAGCAGGAAGACATGAAATGGTTTAAAGGGCAGTGTCAAGAATTACATGGTCTGAGGACTGGCCAGTATTGCCATGTAGAAGTAAAAGCCCAGAAAATGCTGACCATACGGGACAGTGTCAAATGCTTTGCACAAGTCCAGGTAGATGACATCAGTTGTTCTTCCCTTGTCCACTAGAGCTGTAACCCCGTCATAGAAGGCCACCAAATTTGTCAGGCACAATTTGCCCTTAGTGAAGCCATGGTGGCTGTCACTGATCACCTCATTGTTTCCCATGTGCCTGAGCATCGTTTGCAGGAGGATCTGCTCCATGATCTTGCCAGGCACAGAGGTGAGACTGACTGGCCTGTAGTTCCCCAGGTCTTCCTTTTTCCCCCTTCTGAAAATGGGGTTTATGTTTCCCCTTTTCCAGTCAATGGAGACCTCACTGGTCTGCTGCGACTTCTCAAATACAACGGAGAGTGGCTTGGCCACTTCATCCACCAGTTCCCTCAGGACCCGCGGATGCAGCTCGTCAGGACCCATGGACTTGTGCACCTTCAGGTTCCTTAGATATTTTCAAATCTGATCAAACTTTCTTTATGCTTCTGGTCATTTTAGTTAAATGTCAGAACTTTAAAAAGCAAATGTAAATATTTATGGACACACTTTGAAGTTAGGGCCTTGAATTCCATCTTAATCCCTGTTTTGGCAGTTTTTGGCTGGCTGAATCCTGTTTAGCATGGGTGCATTGCTGTGCCTGCTAGCAACACACACAGGCCTGCAGGCATGTATGGACAAAAGGTCATGGTTTTTGTTTGCTAGAAGACAATCTGGTCTGGAAATTTCAGCTATACAGATATAATTTGCTTGTAGAAAATTAGAGGCTAAATAAAAACTTCATCCGGAAAATTACAAATACAGAAATAGCTGCATTTGCACTCATGGCTTTTTATGGAGCATTGTTTCCCGTGATGGCTGATAGATGGTGACGCAGAGGCTGAGGAGAGTCCCCAGTGACTCGTTGCATGGTACATACCATGGGAGAGCAGCTTTTCCGTATCTGTCTGCATTCACCTCTAGTGCTGAGCACAGGACTAAGGAGGCTTGCTTAACTGCAGATACTCTTTCATTTATCAAATATTTTACCTCCCCATGATAGCTATTTTTGTCTAGTAAGCTACACATGTTCTTTGAAAAGTCTGAATTTCAAGCTGTTACGACAGTTTTAATAGTGCTGTGTTGCTGTTAAATGTAGCCCTATTGTTCAGGATTCAGTCCAGAGACACAAGTTTATCAGAGAACTTGAGGCTGCCGTGGGTATAGAACTTTACTGAAGAGAAAAGAAAAAAGGAAGGTCATCTTTCATAGTAAACCAGATATTTTTCTCATTTCGCTTTCTTTCTTTGTCATTCTCAGCTTTATCCTAGTATGCAAAAGTCACAGAGCCCTGTGTGAGAGTGGTTATTTCTGTGTACATGTATGTATATGTTCTTGGTATTTGTGTGGTAGCACAGTAATGTATGTTAGCATCACTACTTTGTAGAATACACCATTCCTAGCTTGCATTGTAGGCTAGGGAAAAGAAAGTGAAAACACTCATATGTTTTGCATTATTGTGTGGGACAATGAAAGGATGTTACTTGGTGCTAGAGTGCTGCTCAAAAAAATCAGTGAGAGCATTAAAAATGGTTACCTTTTCCTGGAGCTTGAGTAATATTTAAATTCTTCTGTAGACTTACATGCACTGCTAGTTCCTTTTGCTTTAGAAAGGAAGCTGAACACTTCAGTGAGATGCATTTTAGTGAGACATATCTCTTCTCTTGGTAGGAGTTTGGCATTTCTATTTCTAGTCCTGGAAGAGGAGCGAAACATGTATATACAAATATATGTTAAAGCAAACACAAACCTAAATCCTTGGAGAGAAGGCTGCTGTGATACATCGGAGACACATTTGCTAGTGACATTTAAATGAAACAGACACTTTCCAGGGCTATAAATGAAGTTTCTGTGGTAGTGGGAGGAGAAAGGCAGGTCCTCAAGGAGAGGTTTATACCTGAGAGAGCAGGGGTATCTCCAAGAAGGAAGCTGAGGAAGCATGCCTTGCATCTTGCTGCATCCTGAAGAACAGATACAGTCAACAGAAACAGAGGAAGAGTCTTAGAGTGCAGAACTGGGGTATGTGCTCTTAGTTTGGCCAATAAAATTAGGAAAGGTGTGTTGCCTTAACAAGAATCTGGCATGAAAGGTATTCCTGTGTTTCCACAAGCTGCCTAGCAGAAGAATATGAACTCTCAAAGATGAAGTAGTTCAGCATCAACGAAGGCATGACTGGCTATGTATGGTTTGTGTGGATAGGTGTGGCAGACTGCCTTGTCCGTGTCCTGTTTGTCCATCAAGGAGAATATGGAGCTGGACCTATGTTGGTAGTTGGCTGTGTACGCTGAGCAGAGGATGGTCCCGTTAGTGCCTAGTTATCCTGCCTCCATTTCTTTTGCATCTCTGGCAACCACTGTTTCCCAGTGGAAACCAGTTACACAAGAAAGATAGTTCTAAGCTGCTCAGAAAGGTCATGTAACAGTGAAATCCTTCAAATACAAAGGAACTGGTATGCAACCAAAAAAGTGAGAAAAGAAAATTAGTACTGATTAAGTTGTAGTTCATAAACAGAAATTTCATGCAGAGTTTTTTCCAGTTTTTAGACAGTTTCTGTTCTGATCGCCTACACATTCAGCAGAACATTGTCACTAACTGAAAGAACTTTTCACACGTGAAGAAACAGTAGTTGAGAAGGTAAAAATGTAAGCACTGTTCTGAGTGAGGAGGGAGATAGGAGAAGACGGTAGTTCAACAGAACAGGAATCACACACAGAAATCCTCTGGAGTAGAACTGTTCCTTCTCACACAAGTGAGAGGAAGATGTCATTTGGAGCATTGCCTGGTTGTTGCAGATGCATTGATTCCTGTGTTATGGATACTTGGTTGGTTAGGTTTGGTTTTGTTTCCTTAATTTTTCAATGGCATGGTTTTCAATTCAAGTTTTCTTTAAACCTGTTAAATGCATCCCGTATTTTCAAGTGATCCTGCATCTCAGAGTTTGCTTCTCTGCAGAAGAAAACTTTGATGATAAAATTTCATGTGTTGCTTTTTGTGCTTGTCATAGCAGCTGTGCCTCCTCTGTTCATCCTGGTGACTAATGGCAGAGTTTAAAACTCTTTCTAACAAAATTCTCTGTAGATTATGGTCATATATCATAATTCTATCTAGCAGAAGCTGTTCTTTGATAAAAGGGAATGTAGTATCATTTGTATTTACGGTCTTGTTCAAAGGAGTGATGTGAGGTTAATTGGAAGGTTAATTAGAAGAGGTTTAATCTAAAGCAACAAGTCTAATCTCCACTCTCAGATTCATGAGAGCTCTTTTTGCTCAGCTCTTCCAATAAAAGCAACGTTTCTTAGAGATAAAGATCTCTGACACAGCTGGCAATTCTATTTATTTCAAGGTAGTATAAGTTCACAGGAATACTCACCTGGAAGTAGAGCAAGGAGATTGTAGCTGCTCGGGTTGTGCTGTGCCAGCCACACTAATTCTTCTTGCATGTTATCATGGAAAATCAAAATCTCGAAAGGAAACATGGGAGTCAAGTTAGACTTTCTGACAAAGCAGGTGTAGCCGGGTGTGACTTACTTTGCATTTTTGGCAACCGCAACAGAATTCCCAAGGTCAATAACAATGTCACTGTCTGGTAGTCCACACTTTTTTAATCAATAAGCATGAGAAAGATGAATCGCTTTTAAGATTAATAGCCAATCAGCACTGTAAGTGCAACAGTCAAAGCTTGAAAAGATTACTTGCACTTCTACTGAGTCGAACTTCATGCAGCCTGGCCTTGCCCTGAACACCTGTGGATATTTCTGCAGTCAAGGATTAGATAGTGTAATGGTTCCTTTTAGGCCAGAGCAGTAAATAATGTTCTAAATAGACAGTGAAAATATAGGGCCTCCTGTAGCTGAGTAGCTACGGCTGTGCTCTCCTCTGCAGGGCCGCTAGTCTTGAAGCAGTGTGACAGATGTGAGTCCAGGAAACCTTTTCCTAAGCTTGCTTCTGGTCTTGTTACTTCACAAACACTTCATCAAGGCAGCATCAACCAGATGCTTTTCTTCTACTCATGGTTTTTAGTACCTGTCTCTGCTGCTTCTTCCCATCTCACTGTTTTTCCTTCTATTCTTTGTGAGCTCTTTCACACAGCAACAGTGAGGAAGGAAAAGAAAAAGAGAGGTAAATAAGTTCCAGAAGTGGCTGAAAGGAGCAAGAAGAAACCATGAATGGCACAGAAGGAAAAGACAGGGAAAAGGGCACATCGGTGGGAGAAGATGGATGTGGGATGTAAGTCAGAGAGCAGGCAGCTGGTCCATGTGCCGGGTCACACCACTGTTTCCGGGATGTTGTGGCTTAATGTTCCAAGCTTTGTGGCCACCCACCAGGAGTTTCAGGCTAGCGAGTTGCAGTTAGTGTTGTTTCACACATCATTTATGATTTTAATGCCTATGTGGGTTTGTTTGTTAAATTACGTAATTGTAGAATTAAATAAAAACCCCGCATGTTAGATTCTGAATCTCAAAAGTCTAAGGGATGTACTGTGTGAGAAATGAGTAGACATCTGAATGCTGAGAAGGGTAAAGCCTGCAAAGCAGGAGGAGCAGAGAGATGGCATTTTAGTTCAAGCATGTGACTCTGCTGCAGATGCCTAAAACCAAGCAGCAGGGTAAGAAGATGAAAAAATGGAACTGAGAGCTCTTAAGTCTTCAACAGGATTCTCCAAGAGTACACTTAAAGACTAATGGAGCACTCCAGGAAGTCAGCTGATGTAGGCAATGATAAGAGAAGGCTGGTTTTGAAGTGTACCTTGAATCTTTCACAATAGTATATTAATTTTTAGTCTTTTATGTAAAAAAAATTAAAACATCTAAAAGTATCTCACTGTGGACATGTTGTTTTACAGGCATGAGCTTCTATTGCATTCTAGAAACTTCCCTTTACCTGCCATCATATGTACAGCATTGGAATATCCTTGCCATGTGATGTGCTTCAGGATTCAAGAATTGCACTTGCCACCACTGCCCCCTGTATTTAAATATTTCCTTCCCATCATCACAATCTTCATTTTTGCTTTTACTTATGTCAGCATTAAGGTTTTTCACACCTCTCCTTTTTGTGTTTGTAATTATCAGCTCTGTATATATAGCTTTCATGTATCTCTCTTCTTCAAAAATTCCACACGATACAATTTTTTTTCAGAAGCTTGTTTCTCACTCGGGCCAGAAATGAGGACATTGCATCTCGTATTGGTGCATGACAGCTCTTGGTAGGTAATAATCTGTATTGATGTTTGCGCTGCAAAAACACAGTAAGCCTGTGGCCTGTCAGCATGAAGTACCATGAGAAGTGTCAAGTGTATAAGCAAAGTGTTAGAAGATGTCTCTCTTCATTACAGCACTAAGGCTGGCATTTGTCTTGTCTAATTAATCAGCAGCTCACTTGTGAGGGGTGTCCTTCCTACTCTGCCAGGTAATACCGAAAACTCTTGAAAATCCAGGCAAGTCTTTTCTCTTTAGCCTCTAAAGCACTGCAGGTGCTGGAAGGTGAATCCCACACTCCTGCAATGTCATAAGCGCTGTGCAGCTGCCTTGGTAGAGACGAAAGAGTACTTCAGGGCAAAAGCAACAGCTCCACAGGTTCTGGAATAGCAGTCATCTCAGTTTCACATCAGAGGTGTGCAGTCCTGCGGCCTTTCTCCGACATGTCTGAAAACAGGAGCCTAGATAACTTGAAAAAAACAGCCTGAAATCTCATTCTGAATGTTTAGGTCCAAGGGCATGGTCTTTCCCAGGTCAGACTGTGCTCATCTCAGCATGCCATTTGTTTCCTCTTCCCCTGGAGTCGAGATCGTGTTTAATTCCCACCCCTGCTTGGAGCAGTTGCCTTCACAGTACATCAAGGAATGGCATTTTGATGACGGACAAAGACACCTTTTCCGTGAAAAAAAGCAGAAGCAGAAACTTCTCCCCACACATTTGCTTTCTCAACTGCATAGACACCCAGGCAAAAAATAGCTGCTTAGTCAGCCCAAGGTTTTCCCTCCATGTGGTAATCTGCACAGGAATCTCTGGCCCTTTATCTGTAACTCCTTTTCTGATCCCTCCTTTCCCTTACTTTTCCAAGCGTCAAATATTTCTTTGTCTTCCCTCTTTTCCTCTTAGCCTGTCATATCAATAAATAGGGCAGTGAACAGCACAACAATCTCAGGGGTTCACTCAAATTCAGTTCACTCAAATTGTTCATGCTTTGCCAAAATGTATAAACAGGCAGTTAACTCCTATGCCAAATGCCAACCAGACTGCCAGTTGCTGAGGTTACCATAGCCATTTTCACATGTGCTGTGGCACTGTACAGACCCCACATGGGACGACTTCTGGGGCTGAGGAGAACAAAAAAACCACCTTGATCATTAAAAACAAAAAGTCTGAGTATGATCACAATTGTTTCCAGCAGGGAGGTGCCACAACAAACAGTAGTTGTGAATGTGTTTGGGCACTGCCATCAGCAACGAGAGAGTGTAGGAAAATAATGGGGAGCAGAGCGTGACCTCAGGGGGAAGGAGGCCCATGGAGAGTTGAGGCAGACTATGCTGGGCAGCCAGAGCAGGTTCAAGCCCTGTCCCAGAGGCTGATAGTGGCCTCCTAGTAAACAAGCTGTGCGTTACCACTTTGCTATGTGATACGTCATTTAACATTTTTCTTAGTTACGGTATTTGAACTCTTGGAGCAGTACTTTAATCTTGCTTTTATTTTGAAGGTGAGAGTTTTGAGAAGCACTGGATTCTGAATATCCATGTGTCTCTGTCTCTTCTCTCAACCAAGCTATCATAGTGTATTGAAATTCCTAATAGACTTTTTTTCTTGTACATTTCACTTCAGGCATATGTTTTGTATATGAGTAATAGTGAAAAATGACCCCATGCTCAGAAGTCATTCTGGTAACTCTGATAACAGTGAAACAACAAATTTCAAGGATCATCAGCCTCTCCAAACGTTCATTCTGTTAACAGACATAACAGCAAAGTAATCATCATTAGAATAGTAATTTTGTTTCAGCAACCCTTAAACTCCTGCTGTGCCACTGTATTGCCAGTCTCTGTGCTGAGTTGATGGAAGGAGGGGGTGATTTTATTAACTAAGTTTCAGAATAATTGAAGAAGGTCTTTTAAGATACAAACTTTGCTTTGATACAGGAATTTCAAAGGTGAATGGAAGCTTCAAAGGAGGCACTGGGAATGCAAGGATAGCAGGATTGAGTTCTTAGAGATAGGTAGTTCCTGACTTCAAATTGTTTCCTGTAAAGATACTGTTTTCTTCTTTTCACACCAAAAATATGTCAAAACAAGAAACTTAATTTATTCAGTTCTCCTGGATGCCATATGTAGCTGTCTTTTTCATGATTTAATGTATAAACATGAGAATGCATCTTTGCCATTAAATTATATTAGCAAATACTGTCTTTTTTTTAAGTACTCATCTGAAAATTTACTACATCTTTGGAAACCAGAGCTACAGAGACTGTGTTAAAACACTATAGACACTAAAGTGAAATGTCTTTGGTCTTGTGTAATTTCTAGACTGAGCTGTGAAAAGTTGCCCTGTAAAGGCAGAAAACTATAGAAAGTGAAAAGGAAACTAAAAAATACAAAAAACTTGCATTGTTGTGGATTCTAGGAGCTTGGATATTTGGCAGATCTCTTGTCCTGCGAGCACTTTTCCTTTGCACCACTTTTGATGTAGAGGTTCCTGCAACAGTAGAAAAGCAGTACCAAAAAATCAGGGGTTTTGTAAGTCACCTCCATGCCAGATCTACTATGTCATTCCTGAGAGACTGACAGAAATCTCCCAAGTCTCCCCAGCATATCTATCCTAGTACTTTGCTCTCTTTGTGGTTAAAAATATTATTCCAGGATCTAACCAGAGACTTACTTTCTGTCTTTGATGTTAGTCTCATCTTGTTCTATGCTCCTGGATGTGGAGAAGAGATCATTTGTCTGTGCTGTTTCCTCTTTGCAGTTTGATATGTTTGCGGTTAGCGTTCCCCCATGAGTGTCTTAATTCTTTAGAGTAAGCGACTCCAGTTCTTTTAGTCTTTCCACATACGTCACGATGTCTAGATTTTTGTTCATGTTTGTTGGTTTGTTTGGACTCTGCTCAGTCAGTTCACGTTTTTTGGACATGCAGAGCATAAAGGCACAACATACTAGCTGTGTATTTATCAGTCCTAACTACAATGGAAGGAGCAGCTAACAGGTAGTGTAAGTTATATCCCTTTGAATATATCTTCCTTTTTTGTGCAGAAATTAAACTGTTGACTCTTGTTCCATTCAGTGTTAAGACTAGTGACAGGTTCTTTTCTGCAAAAGTGCTTCCTTCCTCAGTGCATATTTCTTCAGACGATTATTCTTTTTCAGGTGTAGAATTTTGCAGTTCTGTTTTAACGTACTTATCAGACTATTTCTCAAGATTTTGAATTCTAATCTCATTTATTGTAGTTGAAATCTGGTCTTTCTGATTATTAAAATGATGTAGTTTTCATTGTGGCACAAATCACTGATAACTGACTGTAGGTACAGCTATTGCACTGCTGTTGGCCTCACCCTTTCATTGGTTCATCCAGTTGATGTTTGTCAGACTTCCTGGTCATTGGAGATGTTTTTCTTAATTTTGATCTGCTGAACCTAAGGTAACCCAAATACACCTGTGCTCAAGACAAGTTATGTATACAACTTACTATGCATCTGGCCATTTGCATCGTATGTATGTTGGAAACAGAGACTATAACAAGGACTCTTAACAAAGATTCTAGTCTCTGCTACAGAAAAGTGTTTAACATTTGCATTTTAATAAAGTAGCTGTAGAAATCTTTGACTTTATTAAATATCAACTGCCTGGCCACACGTGAATATTGGGTATATCCAACTTTTTTTTCTCTGATTTGTATGTGTAGATTGAAAAATATTGGCGTACACTGGTATTTTTAGTATTCCACACAAAGCTTTTCCACCATTAGTATTGATTTCAGATTTTTTACTTATCTAGGGAATGGTAAGATTAATGAATAAACTTTCCTCTTTTGTATTACAGTTCAGTCTAATTAGATGATGGGATTAACTAAAGTCAAGCAGTCACTGAACACTGTGATGGTGTGTCTTTGACAAGGGCGTATTTAAAAACAACGAAAAAAGAGTTTTCCTGCATGTTCAGGAGGAGGAGGGATAGTATGTAGCAATGTGTTTTGTTGAGGACAAAAAGAAAATGGTGATGACTTCAGAGAGAATAGCAGGGATGTAATGGATGTGGGAGAAGTATGACTGAAGGAGTTGGACATATGCCACTGTAAAGCATCTGACTTTTTCATCAAGAAACCATGGGTAAGAGACGGGGAGTTTTTAGAAGCTCAGTAGCAATCGTAAAAGTTGTGCAGTCAAGAGAATAATGATGCTTTAGTGATCAGGAGTGCAAGATGCTTTTCCAGTACTTAAGTACTGCAAAACTCTCAAATTCATAAACATGACAAAATGCTTTTCCTAAAAGCAAAAGTAGGCAACAGTGTCAGAAATAAAACACGCTAAGTATTTTCCTTTGGAAAGGCAGGCTTTTTGTCGCTTTCAGGATGTTTCCTTTTCTGAATGTAAGCCTATATGCAATACTCTTCACAGTTCATCTTTTCTCCTCTTGTGCTTTTCTTTTTTTAGTAGATGCCACAAGGGATTCATTGTGCATTCGAACAGAGTGTTTACTTTTTATTACTTTTTTTTTTTTTTTTTGATACATTTGATACATTTGAGTCCTGATCCAAATTCCCCTCTGGGCAGCCTTGGGGACCTTTGTTCTTCTGTATGTCTGTATATAGGGGGCAGTTTGCTGGCCAGTGTGTTGGGAATGTCTGTGTGTTCCTGGTGGGCTGGGCATTGAGTCGTGGGGCTCTTCCTGGGCTGTGCGGCTGGGTATGTGCTGCACTGCACCAGCAGTGGTCACAGAAGATCAGCTCCTTCAGATTGTCTTCAGTAGTTTCAGTGACTTGGTATGTATTACCTGATGTTTTCTTTTTGAGTAGAAGCCATTGTTATCAGAAGCCTGCCCCCGCCAACATCAGACAGATGAAAGCTGATTCAGTGCCCCGTAGCATTCCCAAGTGTCTGCAGCAGCTGTGTCATAAAGTAAATGGACTTGTGATAATCAATGACAAAATGTTGAGCTATAGCGATGTTACAGCAGCAATATCTATCAGAGACCTCTTCTCTAGCCATTACAATTCACTTCATAGAAGAACAATAACAGCAGATTCCTAATGATTTGACTGCCTAAGAGTTGGTGTGGCAGGGAATTGAACACCATCTTTTGTCAAATAGGTGTATTTTAAACAATTTTTGTGCATTGGTTAGGGAAACCTGCAAGAACAAATTTACAGAACGTGTTTAGATACTGTGGCATGATGATCGCTCAGCCCCTACTGTTAAATCTCAGTGGCTATTGCTGTTTATACACAACGAACTTTGGTTTGCATCCAGAGCTTCATTGGTGTAGTAGGGCTTTAGATCACTGCTGTGAAACTGGCTGAAACAGATACCCAGAATAGAAAGTACCAATATTTTAATGTTGAAATTCTCCGTTGAAACAGCAGGAGAGCATAATTAGTGCCAATCATAAGTTTTATGGAAAAAAAAAATGTCTCACAAATTTGGGGTAAGTTTACAAGTGATTGCAAGTTTTGATGATTAAGATAATGGCACTGACAGAGTATATTTAGACTGTTAAAAAGTTTATGACTGAATGATGCCTGACTTCCCTTTAAGAGATCTGTTCTAAATGATTTATACTATCTGTATTCATCTTTTTGAGTAAAGCATGATGGTATTGTTAATAAATAGGCAGATGGAAAAAGTTGGCCGACTTTCTTGTAAGTTTATGCAGCCATATCTAGTTCATATAGTTAGATCTAGCTAGTATTATATCTGTATACCTTAGAAGTTAGATTTCTTTGGGGATATCCCGTCCAATTCTTGTACATAAGGGTGATGGCTGAACAGGAGAAAAATCGCAAGACCGAATTATGCCATACAGTGAAAAGGAAGGAACTGTGCCTTTCTAACTAACCTTAAAATAACAAGCCACAAGCTGTTGTGAAGTCACTGGTAATACGAAGGAAACTTAATGGTAGCTGGTTCTCTGTTTCAACTGTGAAAAAAATGAAACCAGCAAGCCTTTCTGTCTAGGAATTGAAGTCCTGAAACAAGTGCAGTATTTTAGTGCTGAGGAAAATTAAATACTGCATTTAATTTTAAATTAATTTATCTAGGGGTAGATTCTCCAGGGTTTTTTTTTTTCTTTCAGAACATCAGTCAGAAACGATGCAGGATAGCTGATCCTGGGTGGAAAAATGAGTGAGAAAGTGTAGCAAAGTCAATCCTAACCCTAAAACTCTGTGATGCCACAGATTCTCCAACACTAGTGTTGCTGATGGCTTTTTTTTAATGGCAAATGCACCTAATTTGGTATCCTATAATGTTTCAAATCAGAGCGCTTTCCATGTAATGATCAATAAGTCAAACCTCCCAGGGAGCATTTCAAACACATTTATGATGTGCAGAAAGTGCCCAAATCTTTTCGTGTAGATTTTGTATTGACTGTCTTTCATTGGACATCTTGTGCTATCAGCAGGATTTTCAAATGACAGTAGCACATTTTTGTCCCAGAGCTGTATGTCAGCAGTGGGCAAGTCATTACAGTTTGAAGAGATTTGAGACAAACTATGAAATGAAAATTGAAAAATGAATACTTTCTACTTGTGAATTTGTATTACCTGCAGATCTGACTTCTCTCTATTTCTTGTAATTAAAAATTTAAAGCATAATTCTAAATTCCTAAAGAAACTATTAATAAAGCCTATTAAGCTGAACTACCATTTCCCATGAGAAGCTGAGGTGGCCTTTCGTTGATTTTTCCAATTTAATAGTTTTGTGTCCCTTCTAGGAGTTTTGCTGCTTTTAAGCTAGGGTTTTTTTTTTCATTTATGTCTGTTTAGGAGGAGGATTAATACCACAGCTCAACTTTGGGTTTCCAAACATGAATGAGTACTTGGCATTGAAAATAGCGCAGTGTGAGCAGATAGCTTTGATGTCTGTTTGTATGGTTCTACCAACATCTCACAAAACAGATGTAGTTGTTTTCAACTATGTGCAAATATGCTGTGATGAAACGTAGAGGCTTAATTTTAACAGGTTTTGTCTGTCTGTCCTTTGGTTTCTACTCTGCAACCAAGAAAACCACAACAGTTTTTTCTATTTCCAGCCATTTGACTGTTTCAGCTCTTCAAGTACTATGGGTTAGACACTCTGTGTGTGTGTGTTCCTACCTAATGCAGCTAGAGTCCATCTCAATTAAAGCCTCTGGATGCTAAAATAAAGTGGATAGCAGAATCTCCAAACACAAATAAGTTGATTTTTTTTTTTCTTAATATAGAATGTGATGCTTAAGGCTTGTGACAGCAATGTTTTATTTGCCATAGGAGTGACAACATGATGTGTCTGAACCTTGTTTCTGCAGCAGGGTTGGAATGTAGAAGAAATTATTTTCCTATCCCACCTGCTGCTTCTAAATTGCTATACATACCCCAGATCTAAATAGTTAGCTTTTTTCTCTCATTTTTCTGTAATGACTCTATGGCGTTCTAAAATTGTTTTGGCTCCCAATAAGATTTGCGGCAATCTGACTCATGTCTTTGCTAGCAAGTCCTCCATGACAGCTTTGCTGTTCAAAGTACCACCTTGCTTTTACTTTGTCTTTGGCAACATCTAGCCCAGTGACAATAATGCTCAAGGAAAGATATGAAGGAGGCTATTGTGAAAACACATTGTGTCTGCTGACTCAAGGATTGTTTCCTTTGCTCCTGTTCTGCTGGCAGCCCCTATGTAAGAAGTTGGGACTGTTGCTTAGAATGCCTCATCTTTTTGCCTAGATAATACATTCTTCTTGCCATGAGCAAGTGCCAGTTCATGAAAGTATGAGAAAAAACATATTACTACAGCTATATTTCATACACCAGTAATTGTTTCACTCATAAAAATAAATCATCATGTTCTTCCTCTTTTCTATTCTTTCATCATCAAGAAATTGAGTGCTCACTTAGAGGAATGAAAGGGCTTTCAGCATCCCTGAAACTCAAATCTCAGGTACATCAAAACACTCCCTCGACTATGAAGGCATTCTGAATTCAAAGGCTACCTTGTCAATTTTGCTCTTCTGCTCTCTGGGGAGCACGTAGTAAAGGTAGAGATGTGGTATGTCTGGAAGCAACTAAAGGCAGGCAAGTCAGAAGAGGAGACAAGAAGGAAGATCTTAATTCAGTCTGGGAGGAGCGGTGTAGAGGGTCCTAAGGAAAGAACTGTGTACTAGGAATACACAAAAATCTTACATGGTGAACAGAAAGTATAATAATCAAGTAATAGACTCAGTAGAGCCTGAAAGCAATAGGAAATGAGAAGAATGCTTCTGTTCGTATATGAAATGGGACACAGAAAACTAGAAGAGCGCAGCAAGGAACAAAAGAACAAGCAGAGAGATATCTCAAGTCACCCACAGCTTTTGTGTTGGTGAATTCAAGTACAAGTGAAGTGATTGCTGTGTGTTCTTAAACAGATGTGTGCTGTGGAGGAAAGCAAGCCGTTCTCCGCAATTCCATTACATTAACATCGTTGTCTGCTCTTCCCTGACGTTTTTATGAAAGTGCATCAGCTGCTCCTCTAGACTGAAGAGCCAATTCTCAGGACTCTTTTCCACATCTTAAACCTGTATCTTGGTCCCCATATGGTCACGTTCCTTTCAAGAAACTAAGTGAATGTATAGGACACAGCAGTATTTCCTATCTGAAGACTTTATTAATTGAATGGAGAAAGTTTAGGGCACTAAAACTGTTTGCAGATCCAGGATAAATGTAGGAAATAGTTCGGATGAAAAGGAAGTGATAGGATGAGTTGTGAGGGAGGGGATTTTTTTTTTAAAAGGTCATGTGCATTTTGAGATTGACTTAACATTAGAAAAGGGATAAAACAAACATGAAAAACTGAAGAATCTAAAGGTAGACTATGTGGGTTTAAGATAATATTATGAGTCCAGCTGAGCAAAACTTCTTTTAATTTTTGGATTGGCTATCACCTAAAAATAAATACAGAAATCCTGTGCTCTCACAGAGCTTTACTCAAGCTGTTTTCTAAGCTGTTGCTTCTCCAGATAGAATGCTTCATTTTGGAAGTTGGACATCCTTTTTTTTTGAGCTCTGTTTGACTTAATATTTGTCTATATTATAAAAACACGTCATTTCCTTGTCCTCAGCTTACCAAGCCATCCAGGACGCTCTATGAGTCTTTCTCATCCACTGATATTTACTGTTCCAACCAGCGTTTGTCAGCCTCAAATGTTGTCACTAATTATTTTGTTTTTCACCCCCCAGGTCACTGATAATAACATGGAGACAACATCCAAGCTATGTAAAGTCTCATGGTGAATCCTGTTGATGATAAAGGCCTGATGGTCATCAAAAACATCTGTTTGATAATTTTATTTTCTAGTGAGTCCCAGTCACTCATGCTGAAAGAAGCGTTCTCACTGCATTGTTGTTGGGATGGAACTCTGCAGTGTGTTCCACTGGAGACCTCTAAAATGCTGCATGAACATTCTTTATCTATATTCTTCATTACTCGCTTCAGAAAAAAAAAAGCGTGTATGTCTAAAAATTGGAGAGGGCCTTTTTTCAGTCATTTCTTGTCTCCATGCAATTAAATAAACTTCACATATAACTGCTTACTAAATATTCCTAACCATTTACTCTATCAGCACTTGTATAATAGTGAGAAATATCAAATGTGAAGTTCTTTACCCCCTTTCCTTTTCTCTTTTACTTTTTTCTCCTTCAGTTTGTGCATACTGTGTTCTTATAATGTGGATCCTTAATTTGTTGCTGGAAAGAACAACATGGAAAAAACATGTAGCTTATGAAAACGGTTTATAGCATTTGTTCCCATTTCCTGACAGGTTGCTCTGATATTGTAATGATAATGAACGATAGTCTAGATTAATGATGTAGGGGGGAAAGCTTTGTTACTGCTGAAACCAAGGGAAGTTGTTCCATTGACATTTCAGTGCCAGGATTTCACTCTATGAATTAAACTGAAGCTGAATATGGATGTAGAGACTTGGACAATGGCTTTCTGTCAAAATCTTGTGTGCCTAGAATCTCTTCTCAGTGCTAAAATAGCTAGGGCAAACAATACACTTTGTACCAGTGCTATTTTTCAGTGCATTGTCTCTAGTTTTCACTGCTTTGTGCTCTAGGCTCTGTGTTGTTATGTGTCCTTTGATTTATTAAAAAACTATATATGCCATAGAAGTGTTCTTTGTGTGTATGCACATCCAAGTTAGTAAATGCTTAAGTTTTTCAGCTCCCAGTATGGCACTAAAGGTATTTGTCTGTCTTGTGAGTTGAGTTGTTGGAAGTAAGAGTTGCTGAGGTGCTACTTAAAATATATTTTAACTTTTACAAAGATGGTTATATAAAAGATACCGCTGGAGATTAGAAGAATTCTTTCTGAAGTCATTTTGAGCCAGGAATTGATGGTGAGCTTGCTTCAATAGCTCTCTTTTTGTGTTTTAGAGTTCAAAAGGATATTGTGTCATTTCTTTAGCAGATGTTGCAAGCAACTAAACAGTTCTTTAAATATTTTGTGTAGTTAAGGAAATAAATTTTGAACAGATAACTTCCATTAACAAGCTGATTAGAATGTCAAACATGCATGCTATTTTTAGGAGTTCCAACTGTTAAAAATATGCATAACCTAAATTTTGAAGATACCAGTTTTTTTCCACGTGAAGCTTCTTTAAATAACTGTGGTAAGCCTGGAAGATTTGGTGGCGAGCTGGTAATCTGTCCTTGAGAAAGATGCGATTTATTCATGCTAATGCTAAAAGGAAAATGAGAAGATTGCCTTCTCTTTTTCCGTTGTTACGTTTGGTAATTTCTGTTTTGTTGCAGCTGTGCACATCACAGTTGTGGTACTCCACCATGTCCCAAGTCCTAGTTTAGTCTGCAAACATTCAGATGAAACCTTAACATTTAGTGGCATCCTCTTGTGGCCCTGCTGGCTAGTGAGCAAGTCAAAGCAGGCCCTGAATGGCGTGACCAGAAGCCACAGCTTACATGAGGACATCACACACAATTGCACCGTGATGCCATCACGTAACTGATGCACCAGCTGAAACAGCCGATCACGTTGTATTCACCTTGCTGTGTTTGCCCTGCTTTTTGTGATTAACTTAAATGGCAAAATGACTTCCTGGCTCTTAATGAGTTACTGCAAATTTAATTTAGGATTATTTAGCGAGTTGAAAAATTAATGTCTTCATGTTTGAAATCTAGCCACTGGATTTTTTTATAAAATTGAAACATCAAGAAAAATGTTCACTTAGGGTAATGCATTATAAAGCAATGTCCAGATTAGTCTAAAAAGTGAAAAAGAACTCTATGCAACCCCCTGAAAAACAAAGGTCTAAGGAAGACTTCCTTCTGAGTTTAATGTGGGTATACTACAAAGCTGGTTTATATTCTGCGTATCTTGAGATACACAAAAATGTCATGGCTTAGTGTGGGTGAGGGAAGGGAGAGGAGACGTTCCTTTTCGTGACCATGCCTGAGACTTTACAGATGAGGTGTCTTAGCCTGAGCATTGGCAGGGTGAAGAAATTTGGAAAGAAAACAGAGTGAGGGACGATGCTCAATACATTTATATAAAGTATAAGGAAAACATACTGACAACATTAGCAAATAAATCAAACACAGATGTAGAAGTCAAGTTTCTAAATCTGCTTATTAAATATTTACAATTTACACCCAAAATTGGAAAATATGTTGACATCTCAATTTATCTTTCTGAACAAACTGTCATACCTGGCATGGTATAAAATTGATAACAAAGAATAAACTAGTCTGGAAAAGTCAATTATGCTTCTTGAATTAGTGAAAATGGCACTTACTGAAAAAAATGCAATGTGTCTTTAGTATCTTTTTTTTTTTATACCTTGACCATTTTCTCTAGGTAGGGTGACGACAATTGCATGTGCTGGGGTACAAAAACTTCCTGAACCTGATTTCTTGAAAAGTTTTTCGTTAGCATTTTCTGCTGTTATTCTGGTAAGGCAAAGGATAAACATGAGGAACATGAGCGACGAAACCATGAAGTCCTGTGTTGTTTCCACCTGTATACAGAAGTGACCTGCAGGAGGCTGCAGTGGTCTCGCTTTGTTAGTCAACTTTGGAATTAGAAAGTTTTTTTGGTTGTTTTTTTTTTTTCCAATAGGAAAAGACAAATGTTCAGATAATTGAATGCACCTTATGATTGCAGTAATAAATTGATTTATAGTTGAGAAGGCAAAAAAGAGCTATTCAGTCAGTCTGTTCCTCTTCTCTTTGAAATCGGTCCCCTTTGAAAGTCAGATGTTCGCACTAACCAGATCTCTTCTTCAGCCAGGATCATTGTATCTGCCCTAGGACTTCTTTCCAAATGTTATGGAAAAGAAAAAGTAGTCAATGTGGAAAAAATACAGTCACTAACAGTCAAAATTTTGGTCTTAAATGAAATTTGAGGGAATGAGGTTTTTGAAGCGGTGGGAATATCTAGAAAGTGTGTTGGTTGTGTTTGTAAAGGAAGTGGGAGATAGGTGTCCAGGAACTGATAAATTCTCCAAATATGTGTTTAACCAGTTCGGCTTGAGCTGTCCTTTTGGTGGCCCGGCGGTGAGCCCCAAAGAGGTCCCCTGCAGATCTTCCCCCCGGGATGCAGCAGAGGCAAAGCAGCCTCAACGGGGAATCCCGCCATCGCTTCCCTCAGCAAAGGCACCGCAGGCTCCTCCGATTGGTTGGAGCACAGAGGTGGCCTTTTCTGATTGGCTTGAGTGGCGCACGTGGGTGGCTTCTGGCACCAGCCGACTGGAACCGGCCGTGACGGGCTGAAGGCGGGTGAGCGTCGCCTCCCTTACAGCTCACACTGGCTTCGAAGTCTCTCTGTTTATGCCTGGCAGAGGACAAGATTTGCTTTGAAATATGCTCTTCCCTCTTCAGTTTCCCTCTGCAGGGCCCCCCTCGCTGTGGAGAAACAGGTAGAGGTTTGCTCGCAGAAACGGCTGTGGAAACGGGGTGGCGCGCGTGGGCCGTGCTCATCTGGTACGTCGAAAGGCAGCTCTTGTGCTGTGTGACTCGTCTCTTACCAGAGGTTGGAAGGGGGCTTTGTTCTTATTAGGTGGATTCTGGTGTATGGAAAGTGCATTTCTTCCAGCAGAATGATGTTTCTAATCAGATCAGTTCTGTATTAACAGTTACTAAATTGCATTTCTTTTTCTTTAATTTTGTGGGCTGGAGCCACAAAATTTATGTAGAATGGCATGAAATGCAAGGAGGTATCAAAATACTTTGCCCTTTATGAGTCTGTGATGTTACATTCATTACAGGCTTTATAAATCACTGAGTTCAAGAGTGAGACAAACCTGATATTCGATCCATTTTCATACACCATTTGGCTCTTTCTGCCATAGGATCACATTTGTATTGATTTTAAGTATTGACTGACTGAAAAACAGGACAATCTTTGAATTACATCATCCTCATACAGGTAATGTGATGATAATAGAGCAAGGTATTAAGAGCAAAAATATTCACAGGTAAAAAATTATGCTGTGAAACAAAGTATCTCTTTGGACACTTACCTGTGTGTATGTGCATAAATTACTTTGGTGATGGTCACAGTCTGTGCAAATAAGTATGAAAAAGCAGAGGATTAAAATTGCTACCTAAAAAGGAAAAGTCACAGGCCCAGCTGAAAAGAACTTAATCCATAAAGAGAGGCTCAGCTGTGTGATTTAAAGAGAAAGGGCTGCAAAGAGGCAAGTGATAGTATGAGAAGGGAGAGAAGAGCAATTGAAACACACTCGCTTCCAGAAAGCAAGAAGAGGCATGAGGATCGTGTGGTGAGGGTTGTATGACTGTGGATTGGTTTTTTTTTTTTCCTTTCCATTCTGATTTGCTGTAGTTAGGGCTTTTCATTAGGACATACAGTTCTTGCTATTCCAGCCGTCTGGATAGAAAGAAACCAAAGTATTTTAGATTTCCGAAACTAAAGTTTGAGAGTCTTGTTTGTCAAGCTGTGAACAAAATAAAGATGAGACAGACAGTTGTGTTGAACTGCAAGAAGGTTGGAAAAAAAAAAAAAGACGACGACTGTAGTGGAGGTTATTTAAACCTTTTGTAACAGAAAATTGACTGCAGTCAAGATGTAAATAGGCCTGTTCATTGTTAACAAAAAGGAAGAATGTCCCTGAAAGAGATTTTGAAGGACAGGGTGAGAATGGCAGTGTTTTATAAAAGTGACTTCAGAAATGTGTAAATTAAGTGCTGGGGACAGGAGATCTCAAGTAGAAGGGAGTTAACTTCTTGGACAGATTGTCAATTTATGATGAAAATGTTGTAGTTAGATGTGGTGCCCAGCTATAAGCTGAAGCCTGGATTTTAAATATTAAAAATACTGGGTCATGAAACTATATAATGAAATACAACTCTTCAGAACAATGCTAAGAGCCTGTTGTGGATGTGATTCATTGGGATGAGCTGAATAGTTGGGCTGCTATGCTGAGTTTGACTTGTATGAGGTGTAGAAGCAAGCACAGGGAGCTCCCAGAAGGTGCGTGAATAATAATATGTATTTCTCATTTACCCTATGTCAGGCCAAGATACGGAAGTGTGCCTATGAAAAACATAGTGATCATGTCCCAGAAGGTGTTAGTGAGGAGTTAGCTAATTTTCTAATAAAGAAGCCGGCTTTAGAGGAAGGAGCCAAGCAATAGTATCTCTTGATATCAGATTCTTTGGATTTCCCAAAGAGGTAAGAGGGGTGGATGTCACTCTTAATTAACAGGTCCTTAATATAGCTCTGTTCCTTAACTGTGAAGCAATGATCAGGTGGGGACAGCAGGCAGTGGGATGTGGGCAGGGACCACACATGCCTTTTGTGGAGATGGGGTGAACAAGGGAGTCCTTGCTGCCTTTTGCCAAACAGTTACAAGGAAACTCCAACCTGTCACACGAGTTATGACAGACAAGTTGTATTAACAGAAACATGGCTTCAGCAAGATGCAAAGCAGAAGGATTCATTAGCTGTCCACCTGATTCTGGCACATACTTGGACTCGATCAGGCCTAATAATACAGACTTCACCTGTCCTCCCACACATGTTGGATTTTTTGCTTCCTTGAGCACTGTCACATGCTGACCCAAAGCCCTGCTCTGGAGAGACAGGTTGTGTTACCTGTGAGAGGAACATCTTAGTCAGTGACAGTTCAGTCATGTCGCTCTGATGCGGTAATAACCACATAACTTTGTTTATCTTATGCAGTCTTGAAAAGGTCTCAGCTTGGGATCTCACATATCTCTATGGCTGCTTTGTTTCTGCACAGACATTAGCACTTGGAAGAAAAGTACTAATCTATTGAGCACTGAATAGCATGCAAAAAGAGTGAAGTAAGCTCGCATCTGCTTGGTTTTTAGGGTTAGACTTACATATTTATATAGTGTAACAGCATTGGGATTCCATGACCTTTTAACTATGAGTAATTCTAGTAGATATAGCAAATAAAGAGCTATAATGTTTAGATGAGTGAAAATGTGTATTTTCTTCATTAGCTTGTGAACTGCTTTCATGAAATCTGTACCTATTTGCAAGTTCCTGCTTGGGCTTGCTTTCCCTCACAAAAAAAAAAAAACAAAACAAAAAAAAAAAAAAAAAAAAACCAAACAAAAAAACCCAGACAAACAAAAAAAAATTTCATTATGATTTTAAAGGGCATTTTGCCAGTTTCTTGAAACAAAAATGGTATCTCAAGCCAGGAGTCCATATTTCTTCCTTATAGAAATTTATCACATCTGCAGCATCACCTCTCTTGAATCCCAGGAAACAGAGAAAGTAGCATAAAGAAGAGTTCTAGAGATGTAAAACTATTACATCTTCTGGAGAGATTAATTCACTATGTGGGGACTATATGTTAGCTAACAATGAAAAGAAATGTTTGGAATGGGGACTCCTTGGCTTTGAAGCTGTGCCACTGCAAAGAAGAGAATTTAAAATTAACAGATATACGTAAAACAGGAAAAAACGGGTCTGTAACCCAGTGGCTGGGCACCGTCCAGGGAAAGGAGAGCGCTGTGTTGGTTATGTCACTGTTCCCCACACTTCCCCTGCTTGAGGCAAAGGCTGCTGCCTGTAAAATAGAAATGGATTGCCAACCCTTACATATAAGCACCCTTCTTATACGCTGTATGTTCCTTTATAGTTGGTGCTGGTTTTAGCAGTGTTGAGAGGTGTTTTTTGATCTGCTTCAGTTGCTTCTGAACATGAGATAATGTGAGCTAGATGTGAACTGTGCCTGTTGTCTTCATCATGTTCTCAGTTACAACTTGATACTCTTTCTCTCCCTTCGTACTAAGGTATATTTTGCTCTGTGTCTCTGAGAATGGAGTAGATGGCAGAGGGAAAAGCATTTTTTTGCTTTCTGTTATTTGTAAAATACTAATTGGAACTTTGCCTTCAAATGTAACAGGTAACAATGGCATCTGTACTGCCTGGCAGGATTTCCTCCTGCAGTTAGTTTCCGTACCAGTGAGCACTTTGTGTGTTAGAAGAGGCACTGTGACAGCTCCAGTCCCTCCCTCAGAGGAGCTATGCCTCTTCCATGCCCACCTCAAGTATGTCCTGTTAATAACAGTGCACATCAAGAATGTTTGAGGCTTCTTTGTCATACTTCTTTTTTCTTGAGCAGTAAATTAAAATCCTTGAAAGTTATCATAAGCTTGGATGATTTTCAAGTAGATTTTTTTTCAAAAGGTTGTAAATTCTGATGTTTTTATTGGAGCACCCAAGCCAGGTCTAAGGGAATTACAAGCAGAGGACTCTAAGATGACGTATTTTTTTCCTTATTGGTTTTCTCAAGAGGATGAATTAGATTTATGACATTTTCCGTTCTTCTTTCATCTGTGTTCACAGGAATGGATTGGATATTCCTCCTTTAGTAGATTTTCTTTTTCTTGGAGTGTATTTTCACAGGCTCTTTCAGTTCTCACCAGACATTTCCTTGCTTCCCCACGGCTGGTGTGGTTGTAAATGGGGAAGCTGGTGCACTGCTGAAAGGGTGAGTCCTTCAAAATGTGGAATATTGAAAAGGTCAAAACAATTCTATATAGCACTGTGGTTTGGTGCATAGTGCAGGTATTAGCACTCAGATACCTTCCACTACAGCAAAAATTGAAACAAGGGATGAAAACAATCCCTTCTCATGACAAATGCTGCAAGTGGGATGGAGAAGAGAAATAAACATTTAACCTGTTCTGTAACTATTTTCAGATTTTAATAATTTTGTGCTTGTACTAAATGACAGTCTTACTATTAGCTTCTAAGTTTGATTTTGCTACTAAATACTACTTTCAGAGCCTATGGTTGAAAATCAAACTGTAAATTGAGCACTTTCTTTTTTAATTTTCTGACTGAACAAGAAAAATAAAACTGAAAATTCATATTCCTAACCACCACCCCAGGCACTGTTTTGTTTGTTTTGTTGTGGTTTTTTTCCTTCTTTGCCCTTAACCCAAAGAAAAAAAAATGAAGAATTGTTTTGGGGTTTTTTGATTGGCTTAGCCTTCAAAAATTAAACAAACTTCAATTTCAGAATTTCGAACTGAAGCTAGTAAAGTAATCACAAATACTTTTGATCTACATGACTTTTTTTTTTTTTTTTTTTTGTGCTTTAGGGACTTGTTCTGGGCTATAACCTGCCTGGACCTTGGGCTACAAGGCATGATATTAACAAAGCTTGGTCAGGTACGGTGTTGTGCTGATGTGTGTACCTGTCAGCTGCATATTGTGTCCAGGTGGCCATAGGAACATGAAGTACGAACTGCTTGCTTAGAGCAGAATGGGAGAAAAACCTCAGTGACGTGTTCAGTCTCCTTAAAACAATTTCTCATGCTCCAGCTTATCCTAGTCATTGTTTCCTGTAAGTCTGTGAACAGACACTATTGTGGTTGATCCGATACTTCATTAAAAGAACAACAAAAACAAAACAAAAAAAAATCCCAAACAACCACTTTTTTACCATTTCTGACTTTGTCAATGCAAGTTTAATTAAAACCTTTCACCAACCCTTTTCCATTCATTGGAGCTGCTCAAATAAATATGGGAGTGGGATTAAATTCTCGAGGGCTTTATGTTACAGTACTGACTGCTGAATGTTTTTCTTCAGCCACGTGTTTATTTTGCAGTCCCAGCTAGGTCTGTTTGGGGCAATAGTCAGCATTGTTTGAGGCAGCTAACAGCCACTTTCAGCATCCTCCCTGTGAACAGAAGAAGGCAGCGTTTTGCATGCAGTGTGCTCTGACCTACTGAGGTGACACGAGCACTGTGTTTAGAGCCGCAATTGTAGCACAGATTGCATTCATAGAAATTACAGGGAGGTATTGAAAAAGTCACGGATGTTGGCAATTTTACACAGGAACCTGATGCATGCTGAGCTCCAGCATACACTGACTGAGCAGTGATCTTCAAGTAGCTGCTGTCATAGCAGGCTGATGGCTGGCTCTGTGCGAGAGTTAATGCACAGATACTTAATACTCTTACTATCCCTTACTCGACATTAATGGTATGACTGAATTCACAGGGTCTGTGGTGTGGGTGTGACGAGGACACAACTGGCAAGTTTTTCTATCAAGCTTTCTTAGCAACTGAAGTGTTAATTTTCACTTGAGTGTTTTGCAGAGCTGTTGTTAGGTGCATTATGGCTAATTTGCAGCTATCTCTCATGCTTATTTTAAAGCTCTAAGAGACTGGGCTTTATATTAGTGTTTGCAGTTGACAGCTTGTGAAACTAGAGAGCAGAATGAGTTGCTGTTTAGAATAAATAGGAAGCATTATTTATAAATAGGAAGGAAGAAAATTAACAGCTAGCTGAAGGAACCCAAGAAGGGTACTTTTAATAAATTAGCATTAGACTAACCCATTCCAATAGAATAAAACGAGAAACAACTCGTTAGGAGGTGCAGCTTTTCTGTGGAAGCTGCGGGTTTTGAAATCGAAAACACCTCCTCCTATACCTGAACTGCTAAATGCAACCAGGTTAGGCCTTAAACCCCAGGATTTAGGCATGCTGCACTGTGCAAATATGCCAGCTAGAGACTTGCTAAACATGCTTCCACCAGGTTCTGAATAGCAGGACTTTGCAGTGAACAGGGAGTCCTGGTGTTCATTGCTTGTGCCTTGAGAAGAATGGTTGAACAGCATAACTCTGCTGTCATGGGATGATGAGACTGCTTGAATATGCTTTTGTCATCCCACACTAGGCTTAGCAGTCGCAGTTCTGCTCCTGAACACACATCTCCCCATATGCAGATCTGGCGTTTCTCTAACCTCGTGCCTACCTACCCCATCTAGTGCACTAATCCTGCAGATGGCTGAACTGGCCTGGCTTACAGTTCTAACTTCTACCAGCTTCTGGGTAAATCCCAGCATGAGGGAGAGGAGGCTTACTTTCACCTTGTATAAATGTAAGTAGAGTCTGTTTTCACACAGCCAGTGAGTGAGCAAAAGAGAAATAACTGTAATGGGGAAAATGGACGGTTTGAATGGATTCTTGCTTCTGCCTACCTAACAAAATACTTACTGTCAGATCTCAAAGTGATAGCTGCATCAGGAATGTCTGTAAAGAGAGCTAAAATGAATGTATTGATCTGAGGCCATAACGAAGCCTCTTATCCATGTGGCATCTTTTCAGTTAACAAAGTGTATAGTATTTTAAGTTCGCCAAAGTTTAAATTATATCAGACATTCAGTACGCATCTTTTAATTGGCTGTCTTGATTTATGACCGAAGTAGAGAAGCCTGAGTTCCATTTCATAGTATAATAATGAGACCTGTGCTAAAATACTGCCATTAAATTACCTTTTAGGTACTTACTGAAACTTGTCTGACTTGGGCATTACCTTTATAACAATGCATGGCATAGATTTAAATATTTTAACAGTGAAAATTTTTAAATAGCTGTAATTGCAAGTTTTTGTATTGGAAAGTTATCTGTTCTATGCTATTATTATTAACTTATTTCTATTATGAAAATTACATGAATTATCTTCTTAGACAAGGTTATTCAATATTTTTGTGGCAAGGTTAAGATTTTATAAGAAATTTAATTGATTTTGATTGATTTGCCAATATAAAGAGGAACATAAGTAAGAGGGGCTGGTGAGTATGCCTGAGATCTCATACAGAAGCTAAGAGGATGTTATGTGAAACTGTTTAATCTGAGACATCATTCACCTGTTCTGCTTTGAAAACAATCCCAGAAAGAGATATGTGTGAATAATTTTAGAGGATATGTGTTAATTAGAAATAAGACATCTGTTTGAGTCTGTGTCATTAGTGAATGGCACACTGTATTTGTTCTGCTTCTGGAACGTTTTGTTCTCTTAGAAAGAAATTACCTCAGAAACGTAAATTGTAGATACTAGATTATCAATCATATTCCAGTAAGACTTACTAGCATCACCTGTCATTGTCTTCACCCCTTCACCTGGTTTATATCTCTCCTTTGGCTCCCTTCCTAGGTGAAAATATAGTCTTTTTGTCTTCATTTTATAAGCTTTTGGCATGGATGAGGAATTCTGTAGTGTCCCATCCTGAGATCGTTGTTGTGACTATTGCTGTGCCCATACTGCTTGTCTTGATCATCTGATCCCTCCCCACACTTTTCACGCCATCACTTTTATGGGGTTTTTTTTATGTAGCTGCTTTGGGAGTGTGATTTTTCTGTCCTACACCATCCTTGTTCTATGTCATTCCCTCTTTATTTTGTAGTTCCCCTTTAAAATGTGTCTCTGTCTGATGTCTGCAATTTACTGCTATCCAGCTTTGGTATTGGGCTGCTAGCAAGCTGGGACCAGTTTGAGCATAGTGAGCACTGAAAATACTCATACTTATTGCTTCTTTGCTACATCTCTCTCTTCCTTTAATTTGTTTACGTACTTGTCATAACTATGGATCTTGATTCCAAAAGCTCCCAGTCTATTTCTTTGTTTTTACAGTACCTTCTGCTGCATTCTTTTGTGGTTATTAATGGGAACTCTGAATCAGATTTTATAACTGTTGGAATGCTGAGTCTTGACTTGTAAAACAGGTAGATTAACTTCTGCTGGGAGAAAGAGCTTGCGAGGAAAACGAAGATGCTGGGGCTTTTATGTGGCTCAGACATGCTGAGGACTTGAATGTTCCCCTCAACCAACTAGTCCTTGCCACTATGCTTGAGGGAGTGTATCATTTCAAATTATGCAAGGGTCAGTTACCCTTACATCTACTAGCTTGATGCTGTCACACAGGTTGTAGCTTCTAGCAGTGTGTGTAATTACCCTTCAGCAATACAAGTAGTCTGTGTGACACTAAACCAGAAGTTTGGTATCGAAGAAATGCAAGGTGTTCCCTGAGCACATGGAGAATCCCTATTAAAAAAGAACAAGAAAAGAAATGTGCATATTTTGGAACAAGAAGAAACAATGCCAAAGTGTTGTCTGTTAGGGAAGCAACATGGAAATGTGGTCTGTGACACGAAGGGTGGAAGTTGCCAAGCTGAAACTGTTACAGGGAAGGAAGAAAAACTGGGATGCTGTAGATGGAGTAGAAAAAAATGGTACAAATGACAGAGAGAAGCACACTGGAAAGCAGAGGAACGTATGTCCCACTTTGCCATTCAAGAAGTTTGCTTCTTTGGCATTTAATTACTACCTCTCATTCTTGAACACTAATTCATTACATTGAGAATTCATACATACATTACAGTCAAAATTCTTGACTCTCCATCTATATTAAGTGTGTTATAGATAACACTCATGTAGATGTATACTATGCTGTGGAAAAAAGCTCAAAAACAAAAAAGTACCATTGTTTACATCTTTTTAAAATTTCTGTGAATGCAGAGTATGTGCTTGCAGATGCAGAGTTAACCTCTAGCAAAAGCATGAAGCTATATGATCTTTCTTTGTTTTTCTAGTATTACCTCAGATTCTCAGGTTTCAGTTATCTTTTACATCTGGGTAACAAAAGGAAGAGTTTCCATAATTTGAACCCATTTTATTTATATTGCTTAAACAGTTAAAAAAAATAACATTACACAAGTCATTGTTAATGATGGGCTAGGTCACAAAGCATGTATATTTTCTTGTTTGAGATACAAAATTGCACGTGAATAAATAGCTGTATTTGCAGGGAGTATTTGTATACAGACGTGGGGATCCCTGCAACTTATATATGATAACTGAATAAAACTGTCAGGAGAAAGAGAGAGAGCATTGCATACTGACTGCAGTGCAGGTAGCTTTGGCTGAACTTCAGGGGCAGATCAATAGAGACAAAAAATGTAATGGTGTGGCATGAAATGTGAGGTTATGGATTATGCTGATATGAAGTAACAGTGATGCATAGCAGAACAAGGCAAATCCTAGGATCTGCTAGTATTTTCACAGAATTACAGAATTTTCTGGGTCTCCAACTCAGGGTATTTTCAGAATACCCCAACTGCATTCAACTACTAGCTTCCCAAATGGTCCTTTGCAGAAACAAAATTGCTGTCTGCGTTGCTGGTGGTGTACATTGCAAATTTCTTTTTCCCTGCATTTTTTTCACCCCTTCCTTGAGCCCAAATGACTCCTAGGCATTCGCTTTTCAAAAGTAATTAAGCACGCTGATTTTGGTTTCATATATGCTATTTATGGATTTGCTCATGCACTACATTTTGTACAGCAAGGTTTATGCAGACTTATTTCTATGTAGTCCTGTCTTTTGGCCACTGCCTGTTGATGAACTGGTCTTTCCATCAGATGCTATCCCATGCTGACAGAATAATGTGTCATATGTGTTGTGAAACAGATAGTAAGGTAGGAAGATTTTCCTGGGAGAATGGAATCATAGCAGTTATAAAACTGCTTCAGTAATAAAACTTCATCACTGTGTGAAAACAGTATTCACAGAACCTTCATTAGCTAGACAAAAACTTGATTACGGGCTAGTGTTTATTTTGGGTGATGGTATTTAAACTCAGGTAACTGGATTTTCTTATGTAATCAAAAAAAGTATCTAGAATCTCTTTTTCTGAAAATATATTCCTTGTGGTTAACACTGAGGGGAGGTAGTGTAGAACTCTTAAGCAAAACTTGTCCTTGTTAAATTTGTTGAGGTGATCAGTCCTGGGTTTGTGACTATGAATGTGTTTCCGCTTTTTTGCTTTGGAAAGGTTAAGATGTCTAAATATCTTTGCTAGAGCTTGTTGACTGGTTAGCCATGCCTTTGCATGCTGATTGCCCATAGTTTTTATAAGTTTTGTGCTGGGACTGGAGCTTCGCTTTTGGGCTTTTCTGAGCTAGTCCATACTGAAAGCTTTTCCCTGTTTTTCTCATGAGTCACAGTATTTTGGTGAGATCAAAACTAGATCACAGAAACACAAAACAGAAACCCAAGATGATCAAGTGTGAGTGTTATGTCATGGGAACAGTTGAGAAGCCATATTTAAACTGTGAAGCAGAAGGATATTTTCAGTTTTGGAGGTGAGGAGGGAGTTTCAACTAGCTTGTTTATACAGAAAATCCCCCACAAATCTCTGTGTCATCTGCTCCTCTTTTGATAAATGCAGGTTTAACATGCTTCTCCCTGGGAGTCCCTTAGCAATGGCAAGGTGTTTCTTCCATCTTCCCCTCTTGACTTGGTGCACTGAGGAAAAGTTACTACTTTCATCAGAACTCATTTCCCATACTGTGATTGCGGGTTAGAGATCAGTATGTCTGATATGGCCGTTCCCATGATTGTAGCCATAACTCCACACTGTGACTGCTTTTGCACTAATAATGAAAAGTTGTTTAAATTTATTGTATCTTTTTATTTGCTCACTAATGCAGTGCTCTTTAAATTTTATGTGTGACCTTAATCTCTGTGAAGAGATTCACGAACAATTTTCAAGGTTGCCTGCGTGTTTCTCACTGCATCCAGCTCAGTGAAGCACCAATAAACTCCCAAAAAGTTCCAGACTGATTCTTGAAAGCTCAGTATTACAGACTTGCTCTTCTCCAAACTGCCTGTGTTCAGATTTTAAGAGAGATATCATATGAGTTTGAGCTGTTGCGTGTCATAAATTTCATATTTGTTGTATTTTCTCTAGAGCCTAGTGAATTAGAGGGCATTAATTTTTCCATCCGGGGGGTGCAGCTGATAATTTTACCAACTGCTGCTCAGGTTGTAGTACAGGAGCACCGAAGTCTTGACATTTACAAGCTCAGAATGATTTACACATTTAGCAAAAGTTTTAGCAGCGTAAAAAGTGTTTGGCAATGGTATACAAGCTAACCTGTGCCCTTTAATGTTATTACCTTCCAGAAGCTGCCAGTCCTAAATGATTAAACGATAAATCATAACACACTGAGACAACAGCAATCACTGTAGCTATCTGTAAAAGACAGACTTCTTGAATGTTCTTGTATTTCCTGGACATAGATTGTTCTTTAGAATGGTTTACCAACAAGGGCAGTTGGGTTAGAGGGTTTTTTTGCTGTTCTGAGTGAAGTATTTTATCTGTAGCGCAGGAGGATTTAGTTTTTGGGTTTTTTTGGGAGGGTTGTGATTTGGAAGTTCGTATTCCCACATTACTAGAAGGGCTGTAACTTGAATTACCTCATCTGACGCAGATGGCACAGCTATGGACAGACAGTTCAAACTATAAGACAGAAACTGTTCTGAATCCAGGAACATGCTTCTCATTGACATAAATGAGCTTTCCATTCTGATAATGTTACATTTTTGATAACTTACTGTATAATATGAACATGTGTTGTTTACCTCCAGGAGAAATACATTGAAGTTTCGGCTCATGTACAATTTTGTGGATTTTTAGTTAAAACTATAAAACTCTTCAAAATTAAAATTTGAAAATTCTTTTAGGCTTTAGGATGTTAGGATGATGGTAGGTTTTCAGAGGAAGGTATTTATTTGTATTAGGTTTTTAAAAAAAAATAATTCAGTCACCTTAGCTGGCTTTATTGGATGAACTGTCCAGTGTTTGACTTTGTTTCCCCACTTACTAAATGTTCTGCATTCTTAAAGGCAGCACCTGTATTAGAAGTGTTGTCTCTGAAACTGAGATAATGGTCATGGCAAGGAGCAGTTCTCAGTAATTACGCTATGTGTTGGCATAGTGTAATTAGAGGAGGAACTTGTGTGTTCTGTGCATGTCTGTACCCAAGTATGCACACACTAAAGTGCAGCCAGATAAATTCAGAATTTTACTGGGTGGGATACCTATGAGTTCCCACAGTCAAATACCAGGGAATTAATTCATACACGTACAAACGAAGAAGAAGGAGCATAAGGAGCGTAATGGAAATGTCTTGACTGCAGAAAATGGCATATATGGGTGACAGGGATTAAATGAATGTAATAGCATTTTAATGCCTTTGGGATTTGTTTCTGGATAACATACTGGACTGGAGCATGAAAGCACTTCAGCTGCTGAAATGCTGCAAACCCTATCCCCTTTCCAGTTGCGGTAAGGCTTGGCAGTTCGGGCTTTCAGTGCTATAGGACTTGTCTGTCTGAGCCATTTCTCCCAAGCTGCAACAACATCCTCTCTTTCTGGTTCTCCCCACATGCCTCTCCACCCCAGGAAGCCACTGGTGCGGGGTGTCCTTTCTTCTTTCTCTGCCCAGCCAGATCTTTCCAGGTGATTTTTGCTGGAAATGAGAGTAGAAATTGCATGTGGGTATCTCTACACCACCACCACTGCTTGCTTCTGCTGTTTATAGGGAAGTATGTGGGTGGGTGGCAGGCAAAAGGAACATGCATGAAAATAATGAAAAAACCTCCCTTTCTGTGCCAGTGTTGCTGTTGAAGTATCCTTCATTGAAACACTCAGTGTTTAACATCACAAAAACATACCAAAATTCCACCCGTGGGAGATGCAACAATCCCGTCTGCCAAAATATATGTTTGTTCTTTATAATTTCTCAAAGGAGACTTTTGACTGCCAAAAACCCATTTGATCTAAGTTTTCTAATACTGTGTGACATTATGCTAATATAAACTAACTTTTTCTAGTTTCACTGCTTGTGAAACAAATTGCCAAACTGACCTCAAATAAACGTTTAGTAAATGTCTCTAAAATAATTAATTTTTGTTGGAAATTACTTATTACTGATGCTGAAAAAGACTTTATTGAACTGTTTTGGGTTTATATTCTCTTAGAATCAATATTTGCTTGTTCATAGTAGTGGTACATGTGTCTGATCTGTTAGAACTCTAGTCATAAGCCCAGTGCTTCAGTGCTTCTCTTAGCAAATTGAACAAATATGCTTTAGCAAAGAAGAAGTATAAATATAAAAACTTAGGAAAGTGTTATATGGGATAGATTAACCCTTTTTTCTCTTCCTCTGAAAATCTTTACCACGAAACAGTAGAGTTCTATAAAAATAAAGATATAGGAAACTTATGATTAATACTGGTTTCAGTAAATGCATTTTACTTCATACATTAATATAGTCTGAGAATTCAATCTGAAATGAAGGAAGGTTGGGGTTTTTTGTCCAGTTTTAGAACATGAATTCCTTTATATTTTTTGAGGTCATTGCAGGTGGTGAGTGACAGAGACTGTTCCTGTAATGTAGAATAGTTCCTGTAATGTAGAATAGTCCAGGTTGAGTTCCACAGGTGAGGAAGGGAGTCTCAACTTCCTCAGTTGGGAGAATTTTGTGTCTGTGATTGACTGAGACAAGCTGTGGTGATGCTGAGCCACAGAGTCCCTGTCCTGCATTAGAAGTGTTGTCTCTCTCCTGCTTTTATTCTGTAGTTAGATCTTAAGGCTAATAAAAGTCTTTACATTAAAGGCAAGGTTTAAATCTCTATCACAGCACTGTATTTGCTTTAAGTGCAAAGTGAAAAGTAATCCATGTCGTCCTAATAGTATTGCACTTCCTGTGGCTCTGAGGAGGGGTCCTGCAGTGGGGTCCTGGATGGCAGCTACCAAAGCAGTGCTAAGCTGGTTGAGGGCAAAAACACTCTTCTCTCTGTTTTGCTCAAAAATCACTCTTCAGTGCACAGGAAAGCTATGATGGTGATGATGACAATAGCATTAAGACATTACTGACGACAGACTAGATTTTTAGCAAACAGATAAATTTAAAGCTAACTTTCTTATGAGAGCAAAGTCAGCATTTTCACAAAGGCCAACTTTTTTAGGAAGCAAAATACTGCTTATTGTATATTTTGGTACACCCACAAATCTGGTTCAATTTCTTTACCTCTCCTTGAAGTACAATGGAAGAATCCCTCAAAAGGGCAGCAAATACACATTTTATTCAGAAATCTATTTGACTTTTTTTCGTTTGTACAGCGATGAAGCTTCAATAGACCTGTAAACACTGTCCATTTTGACTATGCTTATCCTCTGAAATGATACTATAAGGCATCCTCAACTGAAAGCAGAGGCAATTAAAATTTCCCTAGGCAGAGAAGCTTCAACCTTTGCATGCTGTGATGAGCGATTACTTTCTGCACTGTTAACGTAGTTTTACAAAAGCGGTTCTGGGACAGTGCTTGAAAATTGCCATGGAATGTGTGCCTTGACTTAAGGCAGATTTCCTGTATTTTGTAGGTTACCAAGCCTACCAGTTTTGATCCTCACAGGATTTAGCTGTAGGAGTGCCTAGGCTGTGCGTTGCAAGTGATCTTCACTGAGACATTAGCACCAGTTATGGCAGTTCTGGGTATGAGCAACAGTTTTGTAGTCACACAGGGAATGGAACCTCAGTGGCCATATCTTAAGAAGTTCGATTACAGAATAAGCAGCCACAACCTCCTTTTGTAGGTCTGGACAGTTAAATATGGACCTTTTCCTTTGCTGTTTTCCTTCTCTCTGTTGCTGTGCTATAAAGCATGATTTATTCTCTCCTACACCCAATGAACATGTTTTCTTGCTTACGTTTTTCATCTAGATGTGTGATCTTCTCAGAGTTCAGTGGGTTATCCAAGTTCACACCTGTATGACTGACCAGATTGAAAACTTGAGAGGCCAGATCTTTACCTGATGCAGATCAGCTGTGTATCTCTTTTTCTTTCTACACACAATTCTGTTTTAATTTTGGTCAAGAAAAAAGAAAAATGTAGGAGACACAGAACTGTTCTAAAATGCAGTATGTATGTGACAGACTTTTTTTACGGTATTATTTGCAATACACTGCTCTCTCATGATAAATAACCCAAAGGGTGTCAAAAGACTTACAGTAGATATTTCAATAAGATTGCGATTGCACTAAGGAGAGCAAAGATCATTTATCAAGCAAATATCAGCAAAGCTTTCATTAGATTAACACAATATTTGAATTTTGTATATTTTTTCATGTGTCATATCAGATAGAAAAGTAAGCTCTGCATATTAAAACATTATCAGCTATTATGTATTAGAAAAAACCCACTAGGGGAAGAATAATAATTTTTTATTTGCTCATTTTAAAACCATTGTTAAAATGAGCCTTCTGAAAAACACAAAAGAACATGTGAACGACCCCTGGCCGGTGGAAAAAATGTAAAGTACTACTTAAAATTTTGTACATTCTAAACTCACATTCAAAAATTCCCAAGAAACTCTGTGTACAGAAATATAGATCATGCTACATTTGAAGAAAAAAAAAATATTTCAGACCAGTTTTTTAAAAGAAACGTGTTTTAAAGTACTACTATATCTGCAAAACCTGTCTTCAGTTAAACTGAACAGCAAATAGAAGAACCTTAACATCTTTGATATTTTTCTGTTCAGCCCTTCTCTTTCTGCTGCAATTGATTTGATTTGGGTACTTAGTACCCAGTTTGGCTGTCCTTATAGCTGAAGTAGAAAAAGTCGGAGGAGTAGCCAGATATCCAGCGGGCTTTCACGTGATGGTTGTTGCCAGGGAAACCACTCCCCTGGTACCCCTGCAGTGAGCACACCCACCTCTTCAGGTGCACAGACACAGAATCATCAGTATATCAGTTGATGGAAGGAAAGCAAAACAGCTGTGGAGGAAACTTAATACAGAAGATTAATTAAAGTGTTCAGATACTTCAAGTTTAACAGTTACCATGTCTTTCTTGAGGAGCCCCCCAAGAAGACTGCACTAGTGTGTTAGGAAGGGAGCTCTCCCCAGCATGCTGAAGGCCCTGGAGGAAGTGAGACCCCTATGAGGGGATAGCTGTCAGCTCAGCCAGTGCTAGTCAGTCACTCTGTTGATGTAAATTATACCTGTGTGCTGCAGCCTCCAAAGGGAAATGGAAGTAACAAGGCTGTAGCGGTGTCAAAACTTACCTAAATGCCTACATCTTTGGAGGGCATAAACCCTACAGTAAACACAAGCAGACTTCTGAGTCTCAGGTGTCCCTTAAAATGTGCCCCACTGGATGGTATGACCTGCTTGTCTATAAGCTGTTGGGAAGGGGTTGTTTTTCTCTCTCACTGTGTGTGCAATTAAAGGCAATCTGTTGCCAGGACTATACTTGAAAATGCTTGGAAACAAATGATCCCCAGGACTGCCAGCCCCAAAAGATCTACCTACCAGCGGCTATGTTTTTGAGGGGCATCTTTTCTTCTGGTGGGTTGATGCTTTCAAAGGTCTGTGGCATGTCCTTCTTGGCTAGAGGTAAAATCTCACAATGATAAGAGTCTGAAAGAAATAGTCTCCTCTAAGTATTACTTAAACTTAAGGGAATTTAGAAGCTGAGATCTGTTACTTGGTTAAATACTTCAGTAGAAATGCCCTTTAAGAATACAGATTAATTTCTTAATCGCTGGAGAGCTCATGAGCATATTTCCCCTTGTCTGAGAGCACCTGCCTAACAGCTGATCTGAGGCCAAGGTGTAGGCATTTGTTAGTTCTCTAGCATCAAAGGATCTGTTAGTATTTCGTATTTTGTAACGCCTTGACTTGGATGATTCATATCGTAGAGCTTTTTTTTATTGTATGGAACACTAAATGCCTGGTTTTTTACACATTTTCTGGAAAACAGAATGGGAACAGTAAGAAAGGTCTTTTATCAGACTCAAAGCAAACAGTGAGAGCGCTCTTTTGTCAGACCCAAAGCTTTACTTTTCACCAGACTATCTCACCAAACTCTTTTCAATGGAAGAGTAGTCTCTCTGTGCTCACCTGTGAAGACTTCTTCCTCTAGAAATCTTCACAAAAGGGGAAAAAGGAGCTCCGTTAAGTACTTTCTTGCCAACATCCTCTGAGTGAATGACGATTTACAAGGAAACTTGAGATGGTAGTTTAGAGGCCAATGTGACCATTTCTGTCCTGTTTTCCTTAAGTTGTAGTTCTGCTTCACATATTCCCTGTTTTTTCACTTGTGCATGTTGCATGCAAAAGATGAGGGAAGGATATATTTGTTTTTGCTGTATTGGTGTTATACAAGCTAACTAATTGAAGAATTTTAACTTCATTATTTTGGTCCAATTCTAGTTTTGATAGTTATACTGAACACTTAAACTTTCTTGGCAATTCCAAATGATTAATCTTTCTCTCATTGCTTACTAACTTTTGCGTATCGCGGTTGTGTATAGTAAACTTTATCTATCCTTCTCCCATGAGGGGCTGAAAATGATTCCTGTAAGGCATGTACTTAGCAAATCCATTTGTAAAGTGCATTTGGAAAGCTCATGAATGTGTCCGGGGGGGTACTGTATCAATGGAAGATTATTCATCCACTGCAAATGTAGTTACACATTTTCTGTGCAGTATAGATTTCCCTCCTGGGAAATAACCCATAAAATGTCTATTAGGGGGAACCCACCTAAATTGGTGGGAGTTTTTTATCATGTATTCATAGAAATATGGATTACTGAGTGGATTATCATGATTCTCGCACAGCATGCCATTTTTTGAATGATGCTAATACCTTGATAGTCAATGTAGATGGTAGGGCATTAATAGTAAATACCATTGTTTTATTTCCCTGTCTATACATATATATTGTATTTTGCCAGAAACACACATTCCTATAGCATTGCTGGTTTTAAATGCACTATAGTGTATTTCTCAAATAATTTGTTTAGAAATATAATTTGAGCTAAATATTTTATAAATTAAAAAATACCTATATTTAGGGTCTAATAAAATTTGCTAAATTTTAGCTTTGAATAAAAAATATTATGAGTAGTAATATAGGTAGATGCATACATTTTATTTTGAAATGGCAGTAATTTACTGAAATAGCTGTTCAGATAGACAAATGTTAAAATGTGATAACTAATTGCCTTTGGACTTTTCATCTTAAAAAACAACATCCTATATGAACAAAAGATAGGTCTTATTAATTCTGTTTTTTCATGTTCACAGGCTGTGTTAGTCCTTTTTTCTGTTTTTTCTCTCTTTTTCTCTTATGAATGTCATTTCATTCTACTTTCTGTTGCCTATAGGTCTTCCCTATTAATGTGAAATGTTAAAAATAAACAATGGCATGCTTTTTATTTATAAATTAAATTGCCCCTTTAGCATGTAACTGTTTGTTAGCCAACCTGTAATTAGTTCGTCAAGAGTTGATCTAAAATGTGCATACCTTGAAGCAGAGTTTATTTGTTCTTCTCAGTTATTGTGTACGTAGAGAAACTATTGCAGGCAGCTGCTGGCTTGTAGCAAGCCAAAACGTAAAGTAACCTCCAGTGTGGATACCCAGGGCAAAGGACACGGCGCCTTACAGGACTGGCATTTCATCTCTGTCTTCAGACCTCTGTACTACCACTAAACTTTGTGGAGCTCAAAATCCTCAGTGGCCTTCTTAACAGCCCCAGGACTTGCCTTGCTTTACTGCTCAGCCCACCTGATCTCTGCATTGCTAACAGCTTCAGATCACCTTGAATTAGTCCCACTGAAATTATCCACAAGGTTACTTGCATGAACAGTGTGCAGGAATTAGCTTGAATTTTTAAGTGGGCATTTGATATTTCAGTTCTTTATTAGTAACAGGTGGAAGTAACTCTTAAGGATTGGTGATGGTACTTGTGTTAGTTGAGAAGACTGGTTTATGCTCTATAGTTTTCTCTATAGGTATCAAGCTGCAGAGCAGAGATGTGACTGTACAACTCAGCATGGATCCCAATTCTGTTCTAAATTAAAACTATTTGAGTTTAGTATTTCTAGGCCATAGTTTTTCTGACACTACCTTTCAATACCTAAGTAATTACAGATGGCAACCTGTCTGAAAGTCCAAAAGGATGTGGTAAATTGTTCTTTAACGTCATTGCTTAATATGGGGTTGATTATTGTGCTGGCTAATTTGAAAATACAGACTTCAAACAGAACATGTTATAACCTCGTTTACTTAGGGGAAAAGGAAAATTTCCCCTAATTTTCCATTCAGGAAAGTTTTCACAGTGAGTACTACCCCTAATCTCCCTCCTGGCAAACCCGCAAATTGCTGGAAGATTGGGATGCCAAAGCAAAAGGAGATCACAGAATGCCATTGAATTAATGAAAATGGAAGGGCTATTGTAATCCTATCTGTAATAAGCTAGAGTAGTGTGGAGTGAAGTAGGATCTCTTCTGTGCTGACATTGTGATTACAGCATCTTTTGAAAACGGGATATTTTGCCTCTTAGGGCAGCTATGGGACTGTGAGAACTCAGGGTTCCTCTTCATTTTTAATGGGTATTTCTCTTTCTGTCTGCATAGCTCTAAACTCAGTGACTGCTTCTTCATCCTTTCTTTCTACAGTGAGTGTACACTGCAGCTGGCATATCACGAAGGACGTGGGGCATGTGGAAGAATTTGGTCACCAAAGTGCTCAGCACAACCAAGGAAATAGTTTCCTCAGGGATTCCTCATGTATTTGAATCAGCCCTGGCCATGCCCTGAGCTGTCCTGACCCACAGCAGCTGAGCCAAGCCGATGCTGGCAGAGGATCTCCTGCTTAACCACAGTTAAATGTCCTTTTTGGATGAGCTGCTGCAGCGCTCAGGATGTGTGCAGGTTAATTCTAACTTCTCACAGACCAGATGACAGCCCCATGAAGGCAGAGAAGCATTTAGGATTATGAGGGCTAAAATTAACCTTTATACCCAGCCGGCAGGCTGTCTGTCAGGAAGCCCTGCAGAACAAGAGTATCACTTGTCCTCCTACCATTTGGAGGACATGAACACGATTTAGTGAACAGCTGCAGTGAAAAGAACAAGTAGGTCTGGTAGAAAAGATTTCTGATTGGGTTGCAGAAAGATAGAAATTATTACGAAGTGGTTTAATTACTTACAGGTTAGGTTCAGTGAGTCAGTTGTGTGCTAACATTCAATCCCCTTTACCCACTGAGGTTCAATAAAGGTACTTGATAATGGTGTTTGGCCCAAGATGCTCACTCAGTCCAGTGAGTCTCACTTCTATATTCGAATCTGATCATTCAGTTGGCATTCTGGGTTACACAGTAAGCAAAAAATGTATTTCAACCACCATAGAGAGACCTCGATAAAAATTTATCATTAAGATCTGTAAGCTTTCAGACTGAGAAGAATGTAAATGGTTATTAAAAGTCTTGTTTGGTCAAATGAGGAGAGAGTTAATCAGAGCAATGGAAGGTGGCCTGGAGTACTGGGAAGTACTATGTCCTGTCCAAATGGCTGTGTCTGTACAAAAAAAGATTTTTATTTTTTTTACTAAGATATTTCAAAAATTCTCATTCTCAAAACAACTGTTAATGGTACTTTAGCAGGCTGGCTGTGTCAGGCAACAGCTTAGGTATGCGATAAATGGTTGAATCTATTGATACTTGCCCGTCAGTATCAACTTCTCTGAGGATGAGTGATACATCTAAGAGTTCAGTGGACCAAAGCTGTGATGGACAGCTTAAAATGGGATAAAAAGAACTTGGCAATTTGGAAAGCATTTCCTACCGAAGTATGTTTTTTTTCTGTTTCTGTAGACTTTGGAGCACTGCTGATTATTTTATCCCATTTTGTATATCAGTTTTTACTCAGATTTTTCTACACGTGTCTTTAGTGGATAATAAGTGCTTCTATAGATTTACTGAACTCAATAAACTAGATTTTGATCAACGTACTGAATTGAACTTACAGATTTTGTCAGAGAACAAAATGTTACGCTCTTCCCAAGAAGAGCAAGACAAATGAGCAGAACTGCTTTGCAGAAGGTCTCCAAGAGCACAGAGACTGCTGAAAGCTTCCTCTGAAGCTGGGCTAGTTGCCTCAGAATTAGAAATGACCATTAAGTAAATTGACACTGTGGGGAGGTAGGATGCAGTATGGATCTTCTTGTGAGGAGAGCGAGCTGTGTAAACATTACCCTGTTGTGTGATAGTACTGGTGGACTGGAGGAAGCACTGGACTCTTCCCTCTTTATAAGCTAGTATACCCATGCTTATGTGTGGTAAAATGCAAGCAGATTCCTGGCAGAATCATCTTCATACTAGTAAAGTTACTGGTAATCAAATAAGCAAAGGCAACTTTGTTGGAGTATATGGGGGGAGGAAGGATCGTTTTGTTAAATAAATCTTACTGAAAATATCCTACTAGTAACTCTTCTTGAATTTTATATTGTTTGTATGGTCTAATGCTACCTTTATTTTCTGTGTGGCATTATGTCCTGGTTTTGCTGGGGTGGAATCATGGAACTAATCTTTCTGCACAGAGAAGCTGCATCTTGGAGCAGACTGCAGCACTTAATTCTGTGAGAAAAAGTTGATAAGACATGTTGGTGTAGTTTAAGACCAGCTATGGAATGCAGGTTTCTCTAGTGATCAAGGTCTTGAGCGGTTTGAGATAGCCAGGTGTGGAAGCTAGGAGGGGGCGAAAGCCAGGGCATCTGACCCGAGCTGGCAAATAGAAGTATTCTATACCATAAACGTCACGCTTCCTATAAATTAGGAGATTCTCTGGGACAACCCTCTCTCTTTGATGGCTGCCGTATCTGGAGAGGCTCGCCTGTCATCCCATTCCTGAGGCCTACTCTCTGCTCCCGAGACCTGCTCTGCCGGATGCGGTGACTGTCGCGTGTTCGCTGGAGCTGCGCTGCTCTCTGTGAGAGCATCAGCACTCACAGCTGAGAGGGTGCAGCTCGCAATCCCTATGCTGGCTGCGTATAACCTTCTGTATTTTATACTAGTATTGGTGTTACTAAGATTTTTACTCTTTAATTAAATCTGTTTCTGTTTCAACCCACACGTTGACTTTTCCCAATTTCCCCTCTTCACGTGGCGGGGGGAGACATTGAGAAATAAAATAACTATCTAAACCATGACACATTATTAGTATTTATTTAATGCTTACACAGTCATGGAAAAATTATTTGCCGTATGCTTCCTTACAATGTTTACATGCTTAATTTCACTGAAGCCTATGAGAGTATTTTCTTATAAATTAACAGGGTTTATTCCTTCTAGATAATAAAACATCACATGTCTAAATAGATAAGAACTTCACATTTCCACATAGACTCAAACATACCGAGTCCTAAAAAGTATTTGATGTTCTATAGGCATAGCTGCTAAGTTTGAATGAAAGCATGAAAAAAATACGATGTTAAATTACAGTAATGTAGGTTAAATGCTTAAAATATAGAAACTGTAGCTGTAATCTGTGTAGACCCAGCATGGTACAGGAAAGTAGTATGGTTATTTCAAATGTCTATAATACAACTATGGGTTTTAGTGATTAATCTAGCTAAAATAGTAAAACCAAACATAACTGATGACTATAAGCAATAAATACCATTTCAAGCATCACAGACTGAAAAGAAGCTATACATTCTGGGCTGAAACTTCCTACTCTTCAGAGGGAAACCTAACTCTTTTTTAGCTGGCCAACCAGATTTATTGGCTACAACAGAAGTATTTAATGAACCTAAACAAAAAAGTCAATTAGCAGCTTACCACTGTTTTTATGAAAACATACTGCTTTAAATTTTGAATCCCTATTATGTTTTTGGGGGTTTTTTGATTGACTTTTCAATTTCCTGGTTTTGAGTAGTTCTTCCCAATTGCCCAACTTCCGGGCCTCATCACATGCCCTACTTAGTTTTGGGCTGCTGCCGCAGTCGTTATTCAGCAAGTTAGCATTGCAGTAAAAACTATTCCGTTGGCATAGTGCAAATGTCTTGCTTAGTTTAAAAAAATAAATAGAATAGCATGCTTTACTCATCAAGTATAACAACATGGAGGAGAATGTTTCCAAGTGAATATGCCTGCTTGTATTTCACAGTTAAGGTACTGCTTGTTTTCGGCTCAAATTATCAAATATAAGATCTAGGAATTGTGCTATTACATCAGACTAATGATTCGTCTAGTCCAGAATCCTGTCTCAGGCAGTTTGCTGAATTGGATGCATGTCAGAGAGATGCAGAAACCACCCCACTATGTAATTTGTGCATTCTTCCAGTTTCTACTTGGTGGTACCTGATTTACTTCCTGGAGCACAAAGATTTGTGTCCTCATGTTTGCAATCCTATAATGATCTGATGTAACTTCATTTTCCTATAAATGTAATTTAAACAAAAGAATTGGCTAACTTGTTTTCAAGAGTGTCTTTCAGCTGTGAAATCTGCAGACTAACCTTTTGTTACAGAAAATTATGTTCTCGTATTCCACTTTCAAATTAATTGCTTCCAGTGATCCCGTGCTCTCCTGTCTTGAGAATGGTATCTTGCTATGGCCAGTTTTGTCTTCATGTCATTCATTATCTTACGTATCTTTCTTTCCCCTGTATTTGTGTTGTAGCTAGATGTTGCTAATCTGTCATTTTTCCTTCATTATGTCTGTGATAAATTTTACTGCTATATCATTTCCCACTATTTCTTTTTTCATAGAATCATAGAATCACTAAGGTTGGAAAGGACCTCTGAGATCATCAAGTCCAACCGTCAACCTAACACCACTGTGCCTACTAGACCGTGTCCTGGAGCACTGCATCTATGCGTTTTTTGAAGATCTCCAGGGACGACGACTCAACCACCTCTCTGGGGAGCCTGTTCCAATGCTTCGCTACTCTTTCCGTGAAGAAGTTCTTCCTAATATCCAATCTGAACCTGCCCTGACGCAACTTGAGGCCATTCCCTCTCGTCCTGTCGCTAGCCACTTGGGAGAAGGTAATAGGGAATGATTGTAAATTATGACAAGTTTAATCAGTGATGTAATGGCTTACCAAGGCTGGAACTTTTGTAGGTGCCTGATCTTATTTCATTTCAAGCACAGCAGCGAACCAAAGTCCTCGGAGGACATACTTGTGAACAATAAGGGAACAGCTGTAGGAAGAGAGAACTGTGAGTTAGGCTTTCTAGATTGCTGTTCTGTGGACATACTTGTAACACTTCACATTGACCAGGAATTGTAATAACTGGATCAGGGACTTCAGTGCAGTGCTCTTCACCAGGTTAGGAAGCAGTGAACTTCCTTATATGTTGTTCTTGTTCCCTGTGGATCAGTTGGTCTTATATTCCCTTTTCCCTCCCTCCCCCCAGCCCCACGTTTTGGGGTGGTTTTTTTGGTTTGAGGTTTTTTTTTCTTTCCTAACTTGTGCCCAAACTTAACATGAAAAGCTGGAAGATAACTGTCTCTCCTAGGAAGGTTGTGTAGCCTGTGTTTAGAGGAAGTGGAAGATGTCATTGTGGCCCTTTTCAGAATAAGTTGGGTAGAGACCTATGTTCTCCCCTAGGCACCTCTCATAAAAAAGAGCTTACCATCACCACAAACACTTAACACGTACGTACTTAGATGAAAATGGCTTCAGGTGATGCATGTATGCAACTCGGTCTTGTCAGCGTTGAACCTGTTGAGTAGGTTCAGAATAGAACTTCCAGGAAGTTTAAATATGGGGATGCCCCAGTTTGAATAGACCAATGGGATTCTCACACAACACTTGAACTTCTTAGTCCCATTGAGGCATAGGCAGTTCATGCAATAGCAGAACTCCAAGTCTGTAATACCAAACACCTTGACCTTGACCCTTATGAGTAATTGTGAAGACTCTCCTTTGTTTCTCTTGGGACCATCATCTTCTTTTAATTTTTTTAAGTAGAGTTTACTACTACTGCAGGATTCGTTTTGTTTTTCAGAAAAGATGAGTGAAGAACCAGAGATAGGAGTGGGTGCTCTACTGCTGATACAAATAAAGTGTTCAGAGACTACTGCTTTTCCCTTTTCTCAGGTGAGCTGATAATGCTGACTGTAATAGGTTCAAGAAATGAAGTCCCAAGGACAGTGAAGGAGAACAAATTTTTAGTGGAGAAGTAGAGCTGTCGTAGTGCCTACACCTTCATGCTCTTTTCTGCATTTGTGTGCTGTTACCAGGGTTCAGGAGATTTGTGGTACCTCGCACCGAGAAAAGAGTCAGCATTGTCTCTGAGAGAGAGGACAACTTGCATTGCATTTTTAGAAGGCTCTCGGGCACTGTAAGGTAAAGAAAGCTTGCCCTGTGGTGTCTGTAAATGTTATAGCTGTGCTAAACAGTGGATGATTTTCCATCTAATTTGTCTGTAAAAGAAGTGTAGCTAAACGTAATGTTTTTGTCTTATCCTCAAATTTCTATTTAAGTTTTGCTTACACTTGCATGTGCTGTTATCTTGTCTCTTGTTCGTTCCTAGACTAAACCAACTATTTTATCCTCAGACAGTACTACTGCATGCAGACAGCCATTCTCTAACAATTTCTGTCAGTCTAAACTTACCTGAGACGGGATGAACTGGTTATCTGAATTGATCTCGTCCAAATACTTCACTGCATCGGTGAGACACTGGATACTTCAGTTAGTCAAGATTTAGCCAGTTCTTGACATCCAGCTTTGTAACTCATCAATACGTAATGTAAGTCTTCAAAGGTCAGTCTCACAACATCGAAAATCTATCTTCTCATGTTGCAAACACACAAGTGACACAAATATACATGCCAGCCTAGTAGGCATTAGGGACAATGTCACAGTCAGTTTAAGAAGATTCTTGAATAAGGATTCTTCAGGGATGTAGTTGGTTGTCAGCAGTAGTGATAAAAGATTCTTAAAGGCTGTGAAAAGAAGTTTCAAAAATAAATCCATTGTTTAAATTGTTTTATCCACCAAAAATCCTATCTCTATTTCTCCTGATTAAGAAAAATAAATGGCCTGTTTAGTTTTCTGGTTTGGGCTCTTATCGCTGTTGTGCCCATGTAAATCAGGGGTAACTTCAGTGAGACTCTAACGGATTTATACTGATGTAAAAAAAGATTAGGATTAATCTAACCATCAATCTATAATGGGAAAATGCCCTGAGTTGTGTTTCAAATGTTTCTATCAAGGGTGTTCAGCATTTAATAGCAGAGAAATAATTATGGAAGACAGTAAGTGAGTGCTTTTAAAGAATGGCTGGAGTAGACCAGAGCTAGCATGGTTGGGAGGGATATGATAAATATCAAAGATTGCTCTTCTCCTTCAGGCTAATGTGAAGAATTCACTAGAGGAACGAGACTCCCCTTTTTGGCCATTAAACGTTACACTTTTCTCAGAGTAAAGGTTATTAGTCCTGGCAGAATTCCATTTTGCATAATTGTATTTTAGCTCCTCAGTTGCTTCTGTTAGTGACTAAGGGAGTCTCCACTTCCTGTCCTAATCTGCTAGGTAGAAACTGTTGTGTGACATTTACTGCTGATGAATAATTGGCTTTGACAAGGTCTTCAGTGGAATATTTTTGGAAACCATTTTGACTTCAAGGGGATGCCTGTTCATCCAGCTAAAAAATTTGTCCTCTATGTGTTAGACCTTTTATAGCTGTGCAACATGTGCTTCTTGTTGTGAAAGTCACTTACCTGACTTTGACCCCTCTGTTAGATCAAAAACATTCCAGAAGAGTGAAAACTTGTCTTTTTTCCCAGCTTTATGCTCCCTTGTTTGATGCTAGCTGTGCGCTCCACAGCAGGGAGCTGTAGGACATTGGGATTGCTTCTCACAGCTTGCTGGGCAGCTTGAAGGAAGCAGAGATTCCAAAGTTACGGTCCTTTTAGGGATGGAGAATCTGATATTCTTTCAGGATTCTCCAGCACGAGCCATTGCACCTTGTGCAGAAGTGTCCCTAAGTAATAAGGGAATGCAGATTGCTACCATCCCGATACTGTAGTATGATTTTATTAGCTATTTCGTAACTTGGTACTGAATATAGATGGCTTCGTATGGAACTGGGCAGTAGTGAGTCAACCCTTTTGTGCATGAATCCAGCACTGCACCATAGAAATACAAAGATCATGAACCAGTGTGATTTCTTTTATAGCTTAATATTGATACATGAAAATACCAAGAAACTGAGATTCTATTATAACTTTTGAGAAGCCTTGGACATAATTTGGTGCTATAGTTACAATTTATTTTTAATGCACCTTTTTCTAGTTGCCATCAACAGCACAGAAGAGCAGCCTTGTGCACCCAGAGTGTGTGTGTTTGAACCTTTCATGTATTTTGATTCTGGGAAGAAACCTGTCGTGATTTTACTCCAGCCATCGGCTGGGCACCACGTAGACGCTCGCTCAGTCCCCCTCATTGGAAAAGGGGGAGAGAATCAGAAGAATGAAAGTGAGAAACCTCGTGGGTTCAGATACAAGAGTTTAATAAGTGAAGCAAAAGCCACGTGTACAAGCAAAGCAAAACAAGGAATTCATTCACTGCTCCCCATGGCAGGCAGGTGTTCGGCCATCCCCAGGACAGCAGGGCTGTGTCACGCGTAATGGTTACTTGGGAAGACAAACGCCATCACTCTGAACGCCGCTGCCCCCCACTCCTCTTCCTCCCAAGCCCCTTATAAAGTGAGCGTGATGTCATATGGTATGGAATACTCCTTTGGTCAGTTTGGGTCAGCTGTCCTGGCTGTCCCCTCCCAACTCCCCGCACACCCCCCAGCCATCCCACCAGCAGGGTGGTGTGAGAAGCAGAAAGGTCCTTGGCTCTGTGTAAACATCGCCCAACAACAGCAAAAACATCTCTGCACTATCAGCGCTGCTTCCAGCACAAATCCAAAACACAGCCCCATACTGGCTACTATGAAGAAAATTAACTCTCAGCTGAAACCAGGACAAAACTGTAGAGTGTCTACCCTAACAACTTCCCATGTGTGCCAGAATGGCCTTGTCTAATGTCTCTCTGTATTGCGACTGCCTGTGGTTTTCCATAAAGCAGTGCAGCAATGAGATTGCATTTGCTTAAGCCAGGGAAAGGTTATTACCAAAGCTGCAAGTGCCTCGTCTCTAGCATAACTATAAAACCCCTGTAGCACAGTTCTCTGCGTCTTGTTAGGAATGAGGGAGTAGGGCCACAAAATGTGTCTAGTCTGTCTGTTCATGGTTCTGTCTTTTCTCTTAAAAAGTGCCTGCCTCAGTTTGGTTTTTTTTTTTCCAAAATTGTCAGGCTTTATTTCAATTCCTGGGAAAATGCTGGAGCAAGTCATCCATCCTTGTAAGCTCCTAGAATTACAACATCCAGAAGGGATTTGTCTCAAGGTAAAAAAAAACAACCAAACAAATGACATCTTGCTGATCTAATTTCCTCCTGAAACTGGGAAACAATTCTCGTGGCTAGGGTGAACACAGTAGGCGTTCTTTTCTGTCTTATGGGGAAGTATCCTCTAAATGGAACTACCAAAGAATAGATACAGACCTGGTTAGATAGCTATACCTGAGAGAAATATCAAGAGAGAAGGGTGTCATGCATGAGATCTGCAGAGCTTTATGCAGGAGCTAGTTCTGTTTGCTGTTTTTGTTACAGACCTGGATGACAGGATAAACAGCATGGTGGTTACATTTATTTGCTAGGAGGAACTGCAAGTAGGTTGTAAGATGTGGTGAGAATAAGAAGTTACTGTATAAATTGAGTGGTTTAATGAAAAATAGGATAAAACTAAACAGGGCATGATGTAACCCTCAAGCAGGAATAACTAACTGCACACAAAGATGTTGGGGGATAACTGGCCAAATAGCAGGTCTGTAGAAAAGGAATTGAGGGAAGCAATCAATAAGTTGAACAGGAATCAACAATATCGTGCTGTTCCACAAAAATATCACACCAGGGTAAACGAAAAGAAGTACAGTTTGCAAGATGTATAAAGCAATCCTCCCAAATTACTCAGTATTGGTAATATTGTGCCTGATGTAAAGCAATCAAAAAGAAAAGAAAAGTGGTATTTGAGATGCAAATACTTAGAAGACCACAATGAAAAAGAATGTGAAATATAATGGAAACAAACACTTGATGACATTGTTGAGCAGCTAAGCATTTTGGATCATCACTCTGTGCTACTGGTAAGAGTAGGCAGGTTCTACAGCCAAGACTGGCTGTTTTCCAGAAACTGAGGTGCAAAATAAGGAGATACTAGAAAAAGATACTGATTTGAAAACGCAGTAAATTGCTCCTGTTCCAGTACAAAGTACTTTCTTGGGCCAGAAACTGAGTAGGAGAAGAAAAGTAAGAAGGTACATTTTTGGTTACATTTCAGCATCCTGGCCTGTATCAGGAATAGTGTGGCCAGCAGGAGCAGGGAGGTGATTGTCCCCCTGTACTCAGCCCTGGTGAGGCCGCACCTCGAGTACTGTGTCCAGTTTTGGGCCCCTCACCACAAGAAAGACATCGAAGCCCTGGAGCGTGTCCAGAGAAGGGCAACGAAACTGGTGAAGGGGCTGGAGCACAGGTCTTATGAGGAGCGGCTGAAGGAACTGGGCTTGTTTAGTCTGGAGAAGAGGAGGCTCAGGGGAGACCTTATTGCCCTCTACAACTACCTGAAAGGGAGTTGTGGTGAGCTGGGGGTCAGCCTCTTCTTGCAGATAACTAGTGACAGGACAAGGGGAAATGGCTGCAAGTTGCGCCAGGGAAGGTTCAGGTTGGAGATGAGGAGAAAATTCTTCTCTGAAAGGGTGGTCGGGCATTGGAACAGGTTGCCCAGGGAGGTGGTGGAGTCACCATCCCTGAGGGTGTTTAAGGAAAGGTTAGATATGGTACTTAGGGACGTGGTTTAGTGGGTAATAGGTGGTGGGGGGATGGTTGGACTAGATGATCCTTGAGGTCACTTCCAACCTTAATGATTCTATTCTATTCAGTAGGGAAAAAACCAAGAGCAGGTGTTCTCTTGTTTGATGTATGTATTAATCTCAAAATACAGACCTGTAGTGAAGCACAAACATTCGTGACAATTAGTTAGCTCTTGCCCTGACTTGAGCCAGAGTAAGGAATTTTAAAAAAGGCATAAACCAGAAGGTGAATAAACAATATGCAATGTTGACAAATGCATTAGAAAATGCTCAAAAGGACAACGATACCTAGCTGCGTCTTTTGGTTACTATGATTAAGAGATGCCAGTTCTTAACAGTTGACAGCACAGGAGAAGAGTGAGTGCTCATAGTCCTAACACCTGTGAGTCCCCAACCCTAATAACTGTGTCCAGTGGCCTTCGAGACAGATTACAGTCTTCGGCAGAGAGTAATACACATTTCTTTGGACCCTCAGTGGGATGGCTTCAATCTGCTGCTTTACTTAAAACCAGTGATGCTGCGAATGCTTTGCCACAGGTATTGGCAGCCCAAAAGATCCCCTCGTGGGATCCAAGTGAGTGCTCCCAGAAGGGCATTCATTCTTTCTTCATTCTTTGTGCTCAGAAAGAACACCTCCTACACAGAATCTGGAAATGAGGTGTATACAGGACAGGTGCATCCATCTCTTCCAGGTGTCTCAAGGGCTCTTACTTACGCCTGTGTGGAGAAAGACCAGTCATGGTTAAAGAAATTCTGCATGAAAAAAAGTCATGCCATATTGCTGCTGTTAAATGGTTCCCATGATTATAAACATGCCCTGACGTGGGGGCAGCTTCTAGCATCTTCTCACAGAAGCCACCACTGCACCCTCCCTCATTATCAAAACTTTTCCACATAAACCTAGTACAGTCACCTTTTCAGTCTTCTGTAGTAAAGTTTTTATTTCTCTTGCCTTCTGTAATTGAAGACAACAGCATTGTGGTGATAGCTGATTACCCCCAAATACTGTGCTGGACCTCATATCAAGATTTCTGAGTATTTTGGAATAGATTATAATGAGCCTAACTCTTTCTTTCCCATTTGTATAGGTCAAGACCTACCCCTCAGATTACAGGAAGGAATGATACTTGGTTTACGCTGGAGTAAAGTCCTTGGGTGAGTGAAAATATACTTTTTAAATTTGCATCAATCTATCTGCCTTGGGTTTGCTAACAGAGAAATCAACAGAAATACGAAAATGCTTATGTTGAAATCCCAGTTGTGGCTGTGCTTTTGTTTCCTCCTAGGACTGCTCATTTCCCATCTGCTTAACTTAAGGGGTTAGTCCATATGCTTCAGACAGTGGAAGCTACACGTGTCTTTCCCAGGCACTGATAGCATGGACTATCCCAGGCATCCCCTAGCAGCCTGTCAAAGCTGATATGGAAGACAGGAGAAAATAACATTCCACCTATTCCATAAAAGTAATGTGGGGAACACTAAATGACAGCAAGTCTAGATATACCATGTGCAGGGAATTGCAAAGGTCAAACACCAAACAGATGTCTAAAAAGGGCTTCTGAAAAAGAAGAGAAAAAATTACGTTTCCTGTAAATAATCCTGATTATATTTTAAAATCATTCTGAAATGTAAGAACAACCTGGAAGGCAGGTGAGGGTCAACATATTCAAATACATACCGAAAAACCGTTCTCTAAGTGACCAGACAGACCAGTTCTGGTGGCAAACAAGTAGAAGGCCCCACATTCAGACTGTGATGGATAGAAATGTGTTTACTGCTCTGTCACTGGATCTGGGGGGTGAAAATCACCTGTGTGTCTGGTTTTTCTGGAAGGTTTGGCAAAACTGAGTAGATGATTAGATAATGGTGGAAATTAGTACTTCAGTAGGTGATGGTGAGTGTTTCTAGGCACTGTTTTAAGATACTGAATACAAATTTCAAAATATTAAATAAACAAGGGATAACATTTTTGAAGTTTTTATATTTTATTTGCAAGTAGGTAACTTAAAAAGGTGTTTATCAACAACAGATACAGAAAAATTCCCATCTAATAGTAAAGTAATGTAAACTCTAAACTTCTGTTGGCTTTGAAGAGTATATAGGCATTTTAATTGTTCTTACTGTATGCATCCTGCATTTGTGTTTTAACTTTCTAATTTAGTTACTGATAAGGTGTAATCACTCTTGATGGATGTATTAACAACTAAGCCCTAAAAAACCTGCTGAGTGTGTTCTGGAAGCTACTAATTATTCTTAGTTGTTATTAGTTTTAGTGCCAGTCAGAGATACTCAACTCTCAACTCCAGTATTTTCTGTGCGTGAGAACAGAAAACCTTGTTAGCGTTAACTTTCAAAAAAAGTATGCCTGATTTTGACAGCTGTCCCTAGGCACTACAGAGAAGTAGGGAAGTAATGGTCACTGATGCAAATCAGCTGTTTTCCTGAGAGAGGGATCAGAAGCTCTGAGTGAAGTGCATCCCATGTGAGATGAGCTTTCCAAACCCTCTGCGCAGTATCGCATTTTGGAAAAGTGGGACTGTGTGCTGTATTTGTTAAGAATGACAAATATGTTCTTCCTTGTACAAAAGGCTTTATATTTGCTGTTATCCAGTCATATTTTCTGGTTCAAACTATGATGCTTTCTGAGCACAGCATATTTATTTCAGATGATTAGAATTTACCCTTGTAAGAGACTGTCAATATTTTTTTTAGAGGCTCAAGCACCTATGTTGTTTTCCATGATCCTTTGTAAGTTGGCAGGGAGGCAAATCTCCAGAACCAGAGAAAAGCATTTATTACTTTATGAAATTGTGTTCAGTTCTGGCTGAGATCTAAACTTGGTAATTTCTCTTTTTAGCACTTGATTTCTTAGCAAAATGCTGGCAGTTTGTCAAAACATAAATGGTGTAACCTGGTGCAGTGTGCTGCCAGGAATAATGGCATCTTACGTTGACAGGGAGACAGTCTCTGCAGGGAAGAGAAAGAAAAAGTCTTGGGTAGACTTTTATTGAAATATTGTCTTACCTATTCCAATTATTAAACCAATGAATAACCTCAACACCTCACTTCCCAGTCAGGACAAAAATCTCTTCTCTTTGGCAGGTGATGTAGTTACTCTTGTTGTGTGGGGTCTGTACACAGCTGGTGATAGATAACTGGGAACTGCTGTGATTTCCCTTTCCCTTGTTCTCACTTAAAGAAAAGACAGGGAAAACAGCAGCTCTCTCTTCTTTACATTGGTTTTCTCGTGCTAAAAGCCACTTCAATTGCAGAGTCAGGCACTCAAAAGTTATGAAAAGCCAGAACGACAGTCATCGGTGCAACCTTTTAATTCGGCCTCTGTGTGCATATTCATTATGATGCAATCTGTAATTAAGGCACTTAACTCTCTTGCCACTTCCCTCACATACTAGTATCTAGATGTAAGTATATGTGTGTGTGTGTCAGGAAGATTCTCAGGTCGTGCAGAAATCTGAAGGTGCATGGAGAAGGGAACAATGAAGGGGGTTGTTGAAAAAGAAAGGATCATCCTATGGTTAAGGCAGATGAATGTTTCTGCTGCAGTCTTTGTGCAGGTTGCTGAGCAAGCCGCTTCAACCAAAATACCTTTTGTGGCTACTCTCTGTGTTTGTCTCTTCTCCTAGACCCGTCAGGCCTAATGTGCTGAAGTGCTGAGCGCTCAACAGCTGCAAATGAAATCAAGGGGAGGCATGGTCACTCAGCGTTTCTGGAATGAAGGCAGAGTGCATTCAGTATCTGGACGTGGGGAGGACAGTAGGTTCTGGGTGCCAACCTTTTCTCTGCAAATGATGTGCAGCGTGGCCTCTGGCATGGGGTGTTTGGACTTTTTGTTTTAGTGTCTGTGTCGTGGACACAGTACATCTTGCAGTAAATGTGAATCTAATTCATGTCTGTGAGACACTCCTGGTGGAAAATTCCCCAGATAACACAAGTGAAATGAACACCTTTTCTATGCATAGCAGATTTTGGGTGGTACTCAGGATACAGTACACATGCAGATGCATACTGTACACAGTATACATGTCACACAGACGTATGTACATACACACCATGTACAGAGATCCCTAGTTGAATATATATGTGTACATTTAAAAAAATGTAGAAATAAAGATAGCTTTCTGTTGATGATAGAAGAGTTCAGAACAGCAACTACATGGATTGCCTCTACAAACTTCCAATTATGAGGTGTTACTAGTTTTTTTTCAAGACCTCTTCTAACTTAGCACATTTGCTGGCTCCCAGTCATCAACTGAATATGCTGCTTAACGCTTTCATTTATAAATGTGTTTGAAAATGTATTCCTAAACTTGATTGGGAGCTGGATAGTATCTCCTTTTCCTGAATAGGCATCATTCTTAATTCAAAGGTTAAGGTGGAGACTGTTTATTATCAAACAAGTAGAGTTACTGCACTTTGTCCAGCTCTGTGCGAAGCTGTCAGACTAACTAGTGGAGGCTGCTTCAACCACTCCTCACATTACATCCGCAAGTATTTTCAAATGGTTTAAATTTACTTCAGGAAGGCAGGATGGGACTCAGATGGTTTTAAAGACACATAAATAGGAATGCACAATTAAGGGTGAGGGTTGGAGTCTTAGAAGATAATGTATCTCTCTAGTGGACAATTGAATTGTGTCAGTAGACTTAGTCTGGATTTATACCTGGAAATGTCTGACAGGAAAATGGCCTGAAATGGACTAGCACATAAAAAAGCTGCACGTGCTTTCACTGAAATCAATATCGAAATTTCCATTCATTTCAATAGTGTGAGGAGATGATGGATTAGGAGAACTTAATTTGGGGCTTTGGGAAGTTCTATTCACAACTTTAATTGTATTTATATAAAATGCACATTGATCCTTGAACAAATTCTCAGTACCGCTGGCCATTGGAAAAAAAATCAGAAACGTTTCAAATGCCTCTGCACATTCTTCCTATGATTAACTGTTACGTAGAAGCAAAGAGAATGTAGGGATGTAATAGTGGGTATTGCCCTGTTTGCAATTATTTTGAGTAGTAAAACAGATTAAGCAGAGGATTAAGGCATGAGCTTAGTGAATGTAGCCATATCTAAACAAACAGGGGCAAATCTGCTCTTTCACTCTGAATTTTGAGATTAAATAAATGGCAGAATCATTTAAATTATATGTAGGCACATGCAAATATTTAATTAGTGTGGTCTTGACACTTTAGCCTGTAATTCCTACTCTCTTATTAAAATCATCCACCAAATTTTGAAGTAGAAATTAAATCTTTTTCTAATTAAAAGCATTACTTTTCAAAGAAGACTGTGTACTGTGACAAGTACTTCGGAATTCTGCATTAGTACAAAAGCTCCTGAGCTCTCAAATTTGTAGATCTTATGTGTAAGCAAACAAGATTCTCTGCTAAAATCTCTGTGACTCATCTAATAATGGTGGCAAGAAATACCTGGCTAGTGCAACAGCGTGCTCAAATGCTGCTATACATTTTCCTCATACTGAACTTAACCTCCCAGTGCTTCCTTTTCTTCCTCCAGTAGTTAATTTGAAGAATTGGGATGTTTAAGAAGCCTGAGAGAAGGGAGGTATGGCATGGGGGGAGAGAGAATGAAAGTCATTACACAGGTTTTCATTCACCTGTGTGCTTACAAGCAATGCTGAGGCATGAACTGTGAGCTTATTTCCATAGTGCACATTGCCATGTAAATATTATAGGATCCCTGTAAAGCACCAGGACATAGCGTGGATTAAATTCACGCTCTTAGCACTTTTGTAGGGGAGAGGAAAATAAGAAGGCCCCATCTAAATCAATAGTTTTGCTTTTGACTTCAGAGAACAGGTGGGATGAAATTCTGGACTTAGCTGCAGCTGGGGGATTTAATCCAAATTTACACAGGTGAAATTGAGAACGAGGGATCACAGGGTGGCTGAGCAAATTTACTCCTGGCAGCTGAAGGGGATGGTCCTACACTACCTGCATGGTCTGGTCATTCCTGACCTGCTCAGTAGTGGCTTTGCTGCGTATCTGCCTCTTCAGTGATCCTGCTTGGCTTGTTAAAGACGAAGGAAACTCTGCTTTTCTCTGCCAAGTTAGTTTTCTGCTGATTTAATGAGTCGAAGTGGCATGCCACAGGGTCAAGCAAAGTTGCTGCAAGGAAAAGAGCAGAAACATGTGGCTTGGGAGCTTGATGAACTTTCCTTTTGTAGCAGAGCTGCTTTAAATAGCTGCCATCCCATATTCCCGCCTGTGCCACTTGCTCTTGCTCTCTGCAGCTGTACCATTGCAATGGTCTGTCTGTGGGGCCGCTATGAGAAATGAGATCAGGGAACTGATCCACACTAAACTCAATCTAGAAAAAAAAGCGGGTATTTTTAACCTGAGTCACTTTGCTGTGGTGGCATGGGAGACTACATTTTTAAGCCAGCCCTGAAAAAAAAGCCAGCTGTAGAGAGTGTGTTTTCTGAGCGATGCCCTACTCATGTTTTCGTATGAGTGAACGTGGTGGGAACAGCAGCAGCACTGGGGTTGCTGGAGTGTCTGGCCAACCTCAGTCCTCTTGGGATACTATTGTTCAATAATCATTCTTTGCATCCCATACTGAGTGGAGGAGTCTGGTCTGGCCTACTGCATTGATCATGAGCTTGAGCTAATATTCCCCCAAAGACAGGGGGAAAATTTCAGTGTGGGTGGTTTAGGTCTTAAAACCTGAAGTAAAAAAAGAGTAATGGCTCAGCCCCCAATTCCACAGGCTGCTGATCTAGCCTGTTGGAGATTTTTCTTAAGATTATGCACCAAAGATCTCACATTTAAGCCTGCAAAGCTCACGTATTAAGGAAATGCTCATATTTAAAGCAAATAAACTGTACCACATGACAGCTGATGGGCCTCTATTGAAGTGCATGAGGATCTTTACTCATATCTCGTTTGTAAAAACAAATGTGCAAATACAGTTGGCAGAAGCCTAAACAACACTTCTGGTAATGAGTTGACACTATCTTTCCCCTTCAGCTGCTACAATTAATATTTTTACTTCATGAAAATCATCCCCCTCATTAACTTCACAGCCCAGGCCAGTATCCCTAAACTAATCCCACTTGTAGGGGGGGTATAGCTGACTGCTGTTTCTCTCTTTCACTTGGTTGAATCTGGTGAGAGGGAGATACTCCTGTATCTGTCTGGGTGTCTTTGCAGGTTTATTTCCCCCCGCCCCCCAACAAGGCAAACTAAAGTAAGTGCATAGTCTTTGTGTTCTCCCATAAGCGGACCAGCCTCAGGTTAGGAAGCACACGCAACGTTCACGAAGCGTGTTGCTTGCCTAAAAGTCCGCCACGGCAGGTATTTAAAGCCGTGGTGGGGGTGCTGGGGCAGAGGACGCTTTGCCGGAGGGACTTGCCGCACCGGGCGGCCAGGCAGGGGGGAAGGCGGCCGCAGCAGCGCGCTGTCTGCGGCTGCAATTCACCGGCCCTCCGAGCCGAGAGGGGGGCACAATCCGCCTGCGTTTGACAGCCGTATCGCCTCACCTCGGCACCGCTCGGCTCCCACCCGCCCGGCGTTCCGAGGCCCCGGTGCTGAGCGGCGGGGAAGGCGAAGAGGGAAGGACCGGCCGGGGTCCGCCGGGTGGCGGCGCCGCCCCGCGGGAGCGGCTGCAGCTCGGTAACGCCGCGGCGGCGCGTTTGTCCGCGCGGCTGGAGCAGTAGGCGGCGGCTGCTGCGGGGAAGCGGTGCCCCGCCCCGGGCTGTGTCGGAGGGCACCGAGGCGGAGGTGAGGGGCACGGGGGACTGGGCCCCGCGGAGGGTCAGTAGATGTTAATCGCGAGGCTGCCCGGCTTAGGGAGCCGGAGCCTTGCGGGGAGTAAAGTCGTTTGCCCCAGTTTGGAGGCACCGAGCGCTGCTGGGGTGAGAGGCTCTGGAGGGGTGAGTACTTCTGACGTGGTGCCGTTCAGGGGTGAAGCGCTTCAATCTCATAATAGTTGGTGATATCCCATTTGCCAGGGGAGACCTCACATTGAACTCTTTGCTCCTTTTCCAATATCCAATGTGTTTAATCCATTGAGTACTCTAGAAATTTAGTCTGAGTCCTTCTGAAGACTGGGTTTGGTTATTAGGATTCCAGATGAATTAGCAGGCTCACCTGAAAATCCTTGGGAAACTTAAGATTTTATTCAGCTTCTGTGTAGAAAACTTGCGGTTCATAACTCTCCTTTAACGTTTGGACCTGAAACGATACTGAGACAGTAAAGATTTACATGGTCATCTTCACTTGAAAGGTCAGGAGTTATTTTCCTTTTTAAAAGATTTTACAGAAAGCTGTGGGTGGTTTAGCTGATGGAGTTGCCTGCAGCAGTTTAATGAGGGAGGAGCACACGTGAACCCAATACAGGGATTTGAAGGCAAGAGGGGAGGGGAGCGGAGCTTGGTGTGATTAAAGAGGCAGACTCAGGTATTGTGTTCACTTGGGTAACGCTGCTGAGGAAAGCACTCCGCTGGGTGTTTTGGGGTATAGGAACATCTGTCCCATCTCAGAGATGAGTGAGAGGGAACATCTGCGTTTGAAGCCAGCAGTATTTTAGCTGCTCATCACTTCTGAGTGGTCTTTCCCTTGCATAGCTGAATCAATTTGGAGTTAGTTTGCTAAGAAATTAAGGTATATGCTTCTTTAATGTAACACCCAGAGGTTTGCCATTGCAGTCTTTTATGTTCCTGCAGCAGGGGCAACTTGTCACAGCTTTGTGTGGGACCTTCTTGGGGAAGGGGTGGGAGCCTGCAGCCAGGGTAATCTTGCAATGCCGAGAGCAAACCGGACAGCCAACAGGTCCCCACGGTGTTGATTCACCGCCTGAAACTTTTCATGCTAAATTCAGATTGATGGTAGCTGCTGAGACACTCATTCTCCCAGGAAAAAGGCCTACAGGTGGCATTTGGGGATAAAGTACCACCAGCAAATACACAGATTTGGCAGTCGATGTGCGTCGATCCGGAGTTGGGATCAGTAAGTGCCGAGGGTGGTTTTGGCGGAGGTTTTATTCCTGGTGCCGGGGAGCATCTCCCCATACGGCCGAGGCGGGGTGCGGGGAAGTGGAGCGAAGCACAGGCGGGTGCAGCGGTGCCGCTCAGCGGGTGCGGCGGGAGCGAGCGAGCCCCGGAGCCCGGCGTCTCCTGGCACGGGCGAGGCAGCGCGGTGGCTCTGCTGTCTGCCGTGCGCTTTTCCCTCTGGATGTTCTCGCCGTGGCTGGGGGAGCGGGGGCAGTGGGGCTGCGAGGGAGTTGGTCGCTCCATCCCGGAGGAGGAGGTTGCGGAGGGCTGGTTGCCGAGGCAGGGATGCCCGGAGCCCTCGCAAATGCTTGCGCGCTTTGGTCTTTTTTTATCCTTTTCTCCCTCAGCTTCTTCCTCCCTCCCTTCT
>VWZZ01000743.1:94687-121862 GCA_013399095.1 Psophia crepitans | reverse complement strand
CCCTCTCCACGGCGGGCAGAGGCGCCGGACGGGCGAGGCCTGTACGGCGAGAGCGGGGCACGGATCCGCGCTGACTTACGTCCCCCCCGGCCTTCCCTGCCCTCCTGACAGCCGCGACAGGAGGAACGCGACAGCGCTTATCGGCATTAAAAAAAGCCCCGAGAGAGCTTTTCCTCACGCTGGTTTCGTTTCGGCTGTTTGTTTGGTATTTTCAGAGAAGTTAACGTGCCGTAGCGGCTGGTTGGTTTTTTTTTTCAGTAGGCCCCGCTCCCCTGATGGGCGTTTGTTCCCCGAGCAGGTCTCGGTGCTGTATTTCGCCAGGAGCGCGGAGCTGGCGGGGCTTCGCAGCGAGACCCTCTTGGTGCCACGGCAGATCACCTCGCTGCAGCTCTGGGAGGAGATTGTCAAGGTTCACCCAAGGTATTCGGGAAGGTTGCTGCTGAGGTGCACAGTCTAACGTGCTTGGGGTTTTTTTGGTGTTTTGAACAAATTCAGCGTTTGGAGTTGAGCTGGAAGACGTACCAGTACTTTGGTACTGTGAAAAACGCTGGCATTACCTTGTTCTGTAACCTGCAGCAAGCATTTTGTGTTATGGCCAGTTGGAAGTGCTGTAGTTTTATATATATGCAAGGTAAGCGTGGATCCAATAAATGTACCCAGACGCTGAGCCTGAGGCGTACCTTAAGGCATGTGGCCCATAGTCCAGGAGGGCCATGGTGCAGTAACTCCGCTGCACGTGAAAAACTGGGCTGCTTCACTAACCTGTGGAGAAGGTGAGATGTCTCAAGGAAGGACCAAGCACAGCCAGGACAATGAATAAATTCATGTGCAGGTGTACTGTCAGCGGTTGGTCTGAGCTGACAGCATGCTCTGGAAGGCAGGTCAGGAGTAGAACTGATGCCCTGCCACAGGTGTGCCACACTCAGCCCTTAAGTAGGAAGTAGGCTCTGCTGCTTTCAGCCTCGTCTGCTTTGAAAAAAACAACCCTGCTGGTTGAATTTCATAGAGAGTCTGGTCCTGAGGGAGCGCGGGGTGTGTGCTGTAAGGGTCCCTGTGACCCTGGTTCTCTTTGGGGGTGTCAGCTGAAATGCTGCCTCAAGTTAAGACTGAGGGAAGGTGCTCAGTCCTGTCAAGAATCAGTGTGATACATAAAGGTGCAATACCATTTTCAAGGAGGGAGTTAAAAAAAAGTAAGATTTAGCAGAGGTTGAGGTCCTCAGGATTTAGTGCGAATGCGCTGGAATTTCCATAACTTTGGGCTTAGGTGCTGAAGTCTACCTTTAAGCACTATCCTTCTTTATTAGATTTACTCTCAAAGGCTATGAAAAAAAATCTCCCAACTGTTTAGTAATGGCATCTGTTTCCAAATGAGAAGCTCTAACTAAGTGTTAGACCACAAACCTAGACCAAGTGTGTTCCGGGGGGGAGGCAATAGGGAACGAGTGTATTTTACTTTGCAGCCTGTCAGAAGCAACAGCAGCACCTTTGGCTGGTTTGCTGTATTTTGTCAACTGTGTCCTTTTATGAATGATGACTTGGGGCAGTACATTTTGCATGTGCAGTTACTTTACAGTGGCTGCCTTGGAAGATGCTTCAGCTCCTAGTTTTTCTGCAAAAACTCGACATAATTGCAGGGCATTGACCACAGACTGCTATTCACATTGCAAATGGATATTCAGACTGCAACTTGAGCATACTTGACAGTGCTCTTCTGTTCCACCCATTTTCCCCAACGAATTAACTTGCAAGTGACGTTAATTAGAGCCCATCCTTCTAATGGGAACATCACTTCTATAGTTGCACTCAGTTGCTCAGTGGCTTGCTTTACTTTCATACAGTCCTTCCCATCAGTGTGTCCTCTGAGTCAGTGCTACTGTGTTTTGCTCACCCCATGCCTTGCCTACTTTTGTCTGTCTGGCTGGTAGGAAACAAGTTGATTTTTGCTTGTATCCTTTTGGCGTGCTTACGTGTTTGTAGGCAGTACAGCTTTCCGCTATCTGTGCCAGTCTTTGTTTGTAGCCTCGGTCAACAACAGTTATCACACTTGCACCTTCTAAAATAAGATGTTGGCATGCATTTTTCTGATTTCTTACTAGTGTTGCCCTCGTAATCACTGAGTGATTGCACTTAGTCATGAAAGTGACTGCTTGCCTCATGGTTTCGAGAGCGGTGGACTCTCACGGCATCATTTCACAGATGTGAAATCAAAAAATAGACAGAAAATCTGCCAGACCTTAGTTCTGTTGCCCCTCATTACCAATAGCAAATTTCAGACCTGTAAGTATAAAAGACCCAAAGCCTCATAAACTGTGAGGTTACACAAGAGCAGCTCTTGTGCAGCTCTGACTGTTCATGAGATCTCACAAACAGCATTCCACAGTGCTTCTGACCATGTAAGAAAATTGCTCCTGTCCACCCAGACTGAGTCAAGGGAACATTTCCTTCTAATCTGAATTGAATGGGGGCTATCTCTTGAGTTACCTACTTCTTTGTTAGCAGATGCTGAAGTGGATCTGGTATGCATTGATTCGTTCTATGACAAATCCAGTTCCCGCCTCCTGAAAATTAGATACTGAGTTGGTTTCTCCTTAGCCACCACAAGAAAAGCCAAGCGTAGGAGTAAGGCGTTTGTTATATTTTTGAAAGTGTATATGCAGCAGCGTTGCGTAAGTCTCAGTGGTATTTGCCTCAGCTGCCCTAGACTGTGCACCAGTTTGTTGTCTAATGAAATCTCATGGTTAAATGCAAACACTCTGTAGAAACCTATTTGTGCTCCTGCCAATCCCCCTCAGGCTTGCTGTCATCCGGGATCAAGTGGTTTTTGCTGTTCGACAGGAGTACGTGCTCCTTGGAGATCAACTCCTGGTCTTGCAGCCTGGAGACGAGGTTGCAATCATCCCACCAATTAGTGGAGGCTGAACCTGCCCAGGTTGTGTTAGGTAGGTATCATTTCTTCCTTAGTTTCCTATGGACTGTCATCCTGTGCTAAAATATCTCATGGATTCTGTATAATGTTCCAATTTTATCTTTTTTGTGTGTTTAGATCCAAAGGTGCGATTGCAGTTCTCTCCTTCCATCCCAGTACTGTTTTGAGAGACCGTAACTTGCGTTTCCTGCTGCAGACAACCATTGTGTTGACCTGGAACTGTAAGCTGGTGCACCAATAGATGATTAACAGATGTGCAGTAAATGGAAGAAAATTGCCATAAAGGTCAGATACTGTTCTGAATTTGGGTTTTAGGTCTTGCTGTTCTTCTGTAGTTGTTTCTGGCTGCCAGTAGATACCCAGCTTGCCTAAATAAGGCAATAATGAAAAACCTCCTGCCACTTTTTAACAGAAAAGATGACACAGAAAAAGAATTAACTACTGCTTAAAGAAAACCTTTTTGTTTGTTTTGTTTGTTGCTGTCAAAGGAACAGGTGTCCTTAGAACAGCTTCATTTCTTTGCATGCTTTCAGCTGCCAGTCAGTATATTTACTGCAGCTCATTCCATTGCTGTTGCTCAAAATAATTCTTTTCCTCCTCATTCTTAGATGAGCTGTTGACTGATTTCTACTCAGAGAAATTAGGAGTGCCTCCTGTGTCACTGTAACAGGTCTATAGTACGAGATCCTGAAGAGCATATTAAACTTCAGGATTAGAACTCTAATCTGTGTTTATCAGAAATCTCTGTTTTAAACTGTGTTTGATTTTAGGAAAAGATAGGGAGGAGGGGCTGACTGTCTTGTCACAGATTTACTAGCACAGTGGTCCATGCTGGTTGATTGTACTGTTATACTGTGGCCTCAGACTAGTTCTAGTTTCGTCCTACTGGACCAGACTTTCCTACCAGGAAGGAACCTGTATGCATTAAAAACCTGGTCATCATTTGATATTTGTGGTTAATACTCTCTCAGCAAGTCTGCTGAGAAGTGAATTTGCTGTGGAGACTAATCTCTTGGTGTGAGGAAGCAGATAAATTGGGGAGCGTGAGGAGTGCCTAAGTGGAGTGCATCAGGACTGGATAAAAAGTGGTTGACCAACACAAGCATTGCCAAAACCAGCAACAGAGTCTGTTTGGTTTCAGCTTTTCTAGTGAGCTATGGATGAGTGCGAAGATGTGCCAAAAGATTTTATCAAGCTCAAGTCTGAAAAGCTCTCTGTAGATGAAGTGTCGGAGCTGGTCATTTCACCATACTGTGGGGCAGTGTCTGTGTTCATTGGTGAGTTTAATATTTCTAAGCTGGATCCCTGGGTGTGTTAATAGTCTAATAAATGAAACCTAGATTGTCCACACCCCAAACTCATGCTTCTCAAATAAATAAGTTCCTGGACCAAACCCAGGATGTTTAGAAAATATGTTCTGCATTATTTAGAACAAGACCATAGCAGCTTTTAAACATTTGCGCTGGGACAGAGTGGTGAGAAGGTTCCCTGCTGGTGTGGCTGTCCTAGGGCTGACAGAACAGCAGCTCTAGAGTACAGGATGGCTTGGCAGCTATTCTCCCATCCCTTTGGCCACAGCTTGTTCAAGGTGGGAAGTGGGATGTTGTGGCTGTACAAACCACAGTCCACATCTGCATGAAAGCTTCTGCAACTGAGTTCTAATCTGAAAATAAAGTACTATTTTACCCATGGGCTGATGGAAGTCAAGGCTGATAATCTGTCCCATTGCTTAATGTAAACAGTACAGATCTTGAATCCCCCATGTGCTTGAACCTTTGTGCTACTGGACTCCTAAACAGTGACCATCGAAACATTCATGGACAAATGCAATAATGGCACCTTAGCAGTTACCACAGAAGATATTCCAGCCTTGGGCATTACAGACTGCAAACTTTTATTCTCTGTAAAATAAATTCTTCCTTGTGTGTTAAGTATTTACCTTGTTCAAAGAATCTCTTTACACAGCCACGATTAGGGAAGGTTGGTTTTATTTGCACAATGCTGACCTTGACCATAGCAGGAGATCTCGGGTTTTACTCAGTATTTATGTATAATATATTATTACACAGTAAATACATAATACACATATATATTTATTTACTCACTGCTTTTTGGTTGATAAATCGTTTGTGTTTAGGTACTACAAGAAATAATTTTGAAGGGAAAAACGTGATTCGCTTAGAATATGAAGCATATACTTCAATGGCAGAGACTGAAATAAAGAAAATCTGCAGAGATGTTAGACAGAAGTGGCCATCAGTCAAACATATTGCAGTGCACCATAGACTTGGGTATGTATGGGTAGAACCCGTCCTACTGCATGTGGAATATTAATCCTTATCTGGTGCACAGCAGTGCTTACATAGTTGCAGGATGTGCAGGAGTCTATAAACTAATGTGGCAAAGCTGGCTGCAGGATCAAACTCTCACTGTGGAGCTAACTTGCAGGAACTGTCTTTTTGAAAACTGTGCATTGGTAGTGTTTGCTGAAATCCACATTTAGCCTGCAGGATCCTTGATGTGGGTGTGATGGTTTGAAAGTGGGGAGAAGGGATTGAGATTTCATTTCAGGGAAGGGGAGGGTGTTGGTTTATTTTGTCTTTTTTTAAAGACATGAAGTTGGCATAACTTTCTTTTTTCTTCTCTCTTCCATTGGCGTGCCACAGAATGTTGTTATTGTCAGATTTAAGTCAAATTATGCCATAGGGAACCTGAAAGCTTAGACTGGGGGAAGGGAAGAGGAATGGTAATTGCCAGCCATGCTTGCTGGACAACCTCCTGTTGTTCCTTGAGTCATAGGATCATAGAATGGTTTGGGCTGGAAGGGACCACAAGGACCATCTAGTTCCAAACCCCCTGCCATGGGCAGGGACACCCTCCACTAGACCAGGCTGCCCAAAGCCCCATCCAGCCTGGCCTTGAATACTTCCAGGGATGGGGCCTCCACAGCTTCTCTGGGCAACCTGTTCCAGTGCCTCCCCACCCTCACAGGGAAGAATTTCTTCCTAACGTCAAATCTAAATCTCCCCTCTTCTAGTTTATACCCATTACCCCTTGTCCTGTCACTCGACTCGCTAAGAAACAGCCCCTCTCCAGCTTTCCTGTAGGTCCTGTTTAGGTACTGGTAGGCTGCAATCAGGTTACCCCAGAGTCTTCTCTTCTCCAGGCTGAACAAGCCCAGCTCCCTCAGCCTGTCCTTGTAGGAGAGGTGCTCCAGCCCTCTGATCAACTTTGTGGCCTCCTCTGGACTCGCTCTGGATAAGCATTTTCTATTGGGTTCAAAACAAAGAATACTAGTGTCCGACATACTCTTGAGCCCTCGCTGTTCATCAAATTTCTCGCTGAAACTAGCAGGATTTGCAGAGTCTTGTTTCCTTCTCTCTCAGCAGAAGGAACTTGAGAGGTGATCACAAAGGGTAATAGTAGCTCTGAGGGGTATTTTCCTGAAATTTTCTCTTTAGTCAACAGAGAGAGTGATTCTCGTGAGGGCAGCTTAAAGCGTTTAAGCTTAGATTTTTCCTATGAACTGTTTGCCAGAGGAGTCTTACTACAGAGGAAGGGTTGGGAGGCAGCTTTTGGTAATACTACCCTTGTGAGGAGCAAAAGAGAACCTTTTGCTATGTCTGTTAAGTTTGGAAAACAACACACCAAGCAGGAAAAACTTTATAATTTGAAATCAGAATTTGTCAAAAATTTTCATTTCAAATCTGCGTAGTTTGAGGCACTCCATTTCTTCTTTCACAAATTCTTATGCAAACTGAGATGATTTTAGATAAGAACTGGCTGTTCCTAGCTTGTTATTGTTCATTATTAAGCCAGCTTCAAGTGAGTTTCCTGTGCATTGTTTCAAGTTAGCAATTTGTCCCACTTAATTCCATAGACTTTATTTTGAAAAAAAAAAAAAAGAATGAAAGAAAAAAGCCTATGTATGGTGGATTTATTTATTCTAAAGCATGGAGTTCTCACATCTGGTACTGATTTTGGTTGTGGTTTTCTTTCTTTTGAAAAGTGTATAATCTTTTAGACGTGGCTTGACACTTGCTCAGTATGAGTGAGTCAGGAGAGCGTGTGGCCAGAATACTGACGTGACATGGCTGCAACTTTTGGGTGCTCTTGATGTTAAGCATTAGCTAAAGCTGCTGTTCCTCTTCTCTCCCTAGTGTGGTTCCAGTAACTGAAGCAAGTGTAATTATTGCAGTCTCCTCTCCACACAGAGCAGAATCCCTTGAAGCTGTAATGTACTGCATCAATACCTTAAAAGCATCTGTCCCAATATGGAAAAAGGTATGTTTGGGGAGACATTTGATTTTAGGCCTGTTGCAGACTCTTAGACAGCTGGGCTAAAGGGTGCAGCTGGTCTTAAGGGAAGGAGTTGAAGTGTTACGTGCAAAAGTTCCTCCTGATGGGATGCCAGTGTCTAGCACCAGGGAGTCTCCTGAGCCAGGCCCATCTGTGGCAGGTAGGGCACCTGGAAGGCCCTTCCTTGCCTGTACCATCCAGCTCCTCTTCCTTTTAACGCTGTCCTGGTGTCAAAGTGAAGAAGCCCTGAGCTCCCAACTTTTCAGTGCAAAAACTCAGTTTTGCACAGGCTTGTGGAAGAACTTTGAGTCAGCTATGCTGGGGACAGCACTGCAGTTTGTAAGTAAAAGTGGCATTTCTGGTACTTCTGTTTTCCCCTGATCCCCGTGGCCTTGAGAAAGTGCAAAGCATTAAGCAGCAGCGCACAATGAAGGGATGAGCAGAGGTCCCAGAGCTCATCTAGGCACACAACAATGTGTGGAGAGACCAGCTCGACTCTAGAAAGAGCCTCATTGCATAACCACAGTGTTGCAAGCAAGTAATGAGCTTTACATCTGCCTTCTATCCCTGGCAGAATGTGGCGTGTGGTAACAGTGATGTTCTCCGCATTACTCCCCTTTCCTGACACCTCTTTCAGGAGAGTGCAGTTCTGTGATCTCGGAAAAAATAATGAGGAGCTTGGAGCCCTGCTGAATTTGCTGCTTGGGACTGGACTGCTGCTGGGTAGTCCAGTCTGGCCTGAAGATCTTAATGCTTACTGTATTTTGTGCATTGTTGTAATTTTAATTTTTTTGATACTGACATTTCGTATACACTTAAATGCTCTCCTAAAAATGATGGTACAATAGGTTAACATGGCAACACGTAAAAAGGGCAGTTTCAGACACGAGGACTGTGCGCTCTACCGCTTTTACATAATTTCTTGTAGATCTTTTTCTTGAATTGACTTCAGTATAGATGGGCCCATCTAAATTTTATGAGGCTCAGCCCGAGGTTCAGTATCTGCCCACATGTAAGTCAGTATGTTCTAAGGGTGCTGCCCTCTTTTCTGTTCACCAGCCAAGTGCTGTGTAGTCCTGTTGTGATCAGTAAATAATAGCAGGATGGCTGTTGAGTTGTTTGGCTTGGCTTGTGGCTGTATGTAGCAGACTTCTGCAATATTTCCCATTCTTTGTTTGTGTTTGCAGGAGATCTATGAGGATGAATATTCTTGGAAAGAAAACAAGGAATGCTTTTGGGCAAATTCAGAAAAATAACTGTACTCTCTTAAAAATAAAGTGTTACTGTTCCTAATGAGCATACTGGTTTAGCTTTGAGTTGTTTTTACAGAGAACCTGTGTGTTTTTAAGCAGTTGTAACAGACATTTCAACTGGGTAATTTAATTAGGACTGAATGAAATGAATGAGTAATAATTAGGGTTTCTAAGTGTTCTTGACTCTCTTTAAAATCATGTCTTTGTGAATTTAACATGGAGTCAATTTCCCTAAAAGTCTTGGTTGCAAGACGTTGAGTCCTCTGTGCTGTATCCTGCTTTAATGCCTTTACATTGGTAGTCTGTGTTCGCTGTCTGCATGGGAGGTCACAACAGGACAATTTATTTTTTTTTAATCTTAAACAAAAGTCCTGAGTAGTTTAATTTTATATGACTGTAGAATCAGCTTGCAAGCTCTATGCTATTTTGACATTCTTGTAACATGAAAGCTACTTGAAGTAGATTAAACATTTTGGTACAGACAGAGAAGGAAATATAAACTATACCCCAGAGTTATTAACTTTTCAGTAGTGGTTACATTCCAGTAGCTGTGTCTCAGGGAAACATTTTACTGTGCAGCTGATATTACAAATCCATTGCATTAAAAAAATATGGGCAGACCTTGATTCAAAGTTAGATCTAATACTCTACCAGCAACAAACTTGCATTAGCAATAACACGCAAACCTTAACTACTTAATGGTAACTTGACATGATTAATTTTGAAGGAGCTTTTTTGGCTTTGTAATTGTATGGTGTTACAGAAAAAAAAAAAGCCAGCTATTGCTACAAATAGACAACTATAAGTTCAATTAGAATAGAATAGAATTAGAATAGAATCCCTAAGGTTGGAAAGGACCTCTGAGGTCATCAAGTCCAACTGTCAACCTAACATCACCGTGCCAACTAGACCATGTCCTGGAGTGCCGCATCTATGCGTTTTTTGAATGTCTCCAGGGACGGCGATTTAACCACCTCTCTGGGCAGTCTGTTCCAACACCTCACTACTCTTTCCGTGAAGAAGTTTTTCCTAATATCCAACCTAAACCTCCTCTGATGCAACTTGAGGCCATTCCCTCTCGTCCTGTCGCTTGTTACTTGGGAGAACAGACCAACACCCTCCTCACTACGACTTCCTTTCAGGTAGTTGTAGAGAGCGATCAGGTCTCCCCTCAGCCTCCTCTTCTCCAGGCTAAACAGCCCCAGTTCCCTCAGACGCCCCTCATAAGATGTGTTTTCCAGTCCCTTCACCAGTTTTGTTGCCCTTCTCTGGACAGGCTCCAACAGCTCAATTGGTTTTAGAAGTTTGACTTTAGACATGTTAGGAATCAGTGTCATTGAAATGGATTATTTTTTCAAAGGAAAGTGAGTCTATTGAACTTTTGCAGTTTATATATTAATTTATATTTACATTTATGACGTCAATACTGTGTTTCTGTTGTTACTGTTTTGAAACCTAGTTAAGAGAAAAAGATTGACATAGTATGCCTGCACTTCCACTGGAGACCGTGGGGTGCCCACCTGAGTAAGATAATTTTATTTATATTATTGTACTGTGCCATGATAGTCTTGTTCCATGATAGATGCTGAGTTCAAAATCCCAATGTGTATGGCACTTCTACTAATGCGGAGAGGCTGTTTTATCTTGACATCATTATCAGTAGAGAAAGATAAAGGAAGGGAAATGAGATAAAGGAAAATGACTTGTTCAATTTTATATATCATGATACCACACAACACTTCAACCTCAGCTGTATAATCCATTTTATTGTGTCTGCAGTAAAAATCTACAAACAGCTGCTAGCTGCAAAAAATAAAATGAGAAAATAGGTAATGATCTTCCCCCTCCCCAGTAATCTCAGTCAGGTTTAATACTTAGTGATGGTTACTGTATCTGGGTTAAGTAAACCCCAGTGAAACACTCAGCTTCGGGTAGAAGTATGGTTAAACTGTGCTTGTTAACTTACTGATGGACTTTCCTCAATGGAAGTGAGCGAGTCCTTCCGCTGCAGGACAGCCACTGCTCCTTGCGTGCTTACACATAAGCAAACCATGTGGGCCCTATTATCTAGGCAGAGCTGAGCAAGTTCCAGGTTGAATTTTCCTTTGCTTTGGAGACTGGAGAGAAGCTCTCTGCTATTTGAATGTCTTTTTTACCAGGAATTGAGTACAGATCACTCCCTCTGCTAAATAATTGTTTTTAGAAAAGAAAGAAATACACAAACGTGCTCATTTTTGGTGTTCATTTTTCCATGCACATGTTTGCTGTTACCATGCAACTAATTAGCGTATCAATTTCACAAAAACAAATGGTTAGCTTGCCTTGTAGTGGGTGGGTTATGAATGAAGTAAAACCTATGCAGTGCTTGCATACTGGTGCTGTGCTCTGTTAGAGAAAAATAGTGGTATTTAGAACAGTTAGATTGTACTTGGGGCCCTATGATCAGGGGCCATTCCTGTGCTGCACTAGTGTGCTCTCTAGTGCTGCAACCTCCTGGAAGATTTCTCCAGGGTGACCTTAAGTGCACCTTCCCCATCAGCAATGCAGCTGGGAAGGAGGGTGCAGAAAAGAAGAGAGAGAATAATTGTGTACTTCCCCACAGTGACAAGGAACAATGAATGGAAGAGATGTTGTACTGAATCACAGCGGAGTGTTACAATGTGTGTACGCTGGCATGGTCAAAACAATGAAATGTCATTGTGTGTCCCTAGCTGTGCATGAGTAAGTACTGCTTTGTTCTGGAACAATGATTTATCAGTCTTGTGTAACTTTGGGTTCTTCAGCTGGCGTCTAAAAGCGAAATGGAAATGCCCCTAGGAGGGATGATGTGCATGATTAGAGGTAAAATGTATCTCACTGAAATTGTAAGTCCGTATTCCGAGCTCAGTGTTGCGGCTCCCTCTGTAGGGCTACCCTCCCTGCTAGGCAGGTCTTATCCTAAGAGGGCAAATTGTGCTGTTCTGAGATTGCTGCCTAAGGCTATGTCTGGAGCGACCCAGAAGTGCTTCCAAATTTCCAGGCCTGGGGATGAATCCCAGCTGTGTCTGACTGCGTGTCAGGGAACGATGTGGCTGCACATGTCCTCATTTCCACGCATGCAGGGCTAGGCTGCTGGGTGAGGGCTCCCTTGCGTTCTGGTGAGGTCCGTGAGTGGGATGGTAGGCAGCTGCAGGTCAATATACAATACAGCTCCAGCTTCTGGGATGAGTCCAGCTGTTTCTCTGCCTTGGCTGCAGAGGGTAGTCCCACCCCTCTGTGGCTCTTCCAGCTGTGTCACGGTGTGCTGCAGAGGTGGTGGCTCCAGGTGCAGACAGATGTTCCTGGGAACAGCCACTGTAAACCAAAGCGTCATCGCATGATTCTTGTAGAGATCTGCCAGGTGAGGGGTGTTTGTGGAAGGGCAAGAACCTGTCCTGAAAAAATGTCTTGGTCTTGGCTGGCAACATTTGAATGCACTGATCCCTTTGTCTGGCAGAACATCCATACACCAGCATTGCTTAATTACAAGAGTGTCCAGTCCTGATTTTGGTCTTTCATTCAGTTCTCAAGAGAAGCTCAGCCCGATGCATACTGTGAAAACAGTAGCTGATGGATTGTGATGAAGTAAACGGGAGCTGGGGGGGGTGGGGGTGTGGGGTGTGCTGTGTTATAAGGAGCCTCCCCAGGAGATGGCAGCCGAGCGACGGAGGAGAGGCTCCCAGCCTGCCCAGGTGCTGCCTGTGCCGCCAAGTACCGGGGCTTGCTTCGGCCGTCCCGCACCAAACCGCCACTGCCACAGTCAGGAAGGAAGCCTTTAGCCTGCTCAACTGTAAAATGCATTTTTGGCTTTTCTCAGCTCACGTTCCCCATAGCTGTTACAGGAATTTGTAGTTTCATAGACTAACACATTCATTTATTCAATCAGAAACTTCAAAAGAAAGAAAATGCTAAAATAATTTTTAACAAAGTTAAATTGTCTGTGAAAGCAGCCAATGCTACCCTCTGCCACCCAAAAAAGCTCTGAAAACTGAATCTTGAGGTTTTCCATTAAGTGTCCTGTGGAGGTACTTGAAGAGAGTTAGAAAAGGTGTTTCTCAGCAGTTTCTCTTTTAGGCTCGTTTTTTAAAAACAAACCCAACCATACATAGAGTTTGATCTTACCAGGTGTTACATAACAGTAGCATCCTGATGTATCCTTATAGCAGTTCTGTTTTAAAATTTCCATTTCAACTATTTTAAGAGGCAAAAGCATTTTAAAAACTGCACTCCAAAGCCTGTGATTGTCTGTGAGCTGACTTTCAGCTTTTCTGAGGCTGTGAGAATTATGTATGTTTTATTATCTTTAAGGGCAACAAACAGGGCAATCAGCTGTAGCTTTAGAGATGCATTTTAATACCTTCTTTTCCTTTAGTCTTTAATTTACAAGTTTTTGTTGTACCTCTGTTCTGGGTATAAAGGGTAATAGACACACAAGTCAGTATATAAGGAATGTGGCTTTCAATTCTGCAGAACACTGCGACTCGATGAGGATGGAGTTTTGTGCCTTAAGATAAGGGTCATCCAGTTTAGTATTACGGAAGTGTTAAAGTTGGTAGCCTGAATGTTTATGTACCACTGTTAAAAGCGTGGAGGATTTGAAAGTGGGTTTAAAAAAAAAAAAAGGAAGGTAGTTGGTTACTGCCACGGCTGTCTTCCTTTTCACAGCCAAGGTCCTCCCCCTCTTCCTGTCACAACCATATTCCTGCTGAAATGTTGCTTTTGACTTTTCCCACTTATGGTGGGAGCAGCCAGAGCAGGTGTCAGGAGATGCTACTGCTGGCCAGTTCAGTATGTCTGAGTGCAGAATACAGTGTAATTTTAGATGGCAGCAATAAGCCCACATTTACAGGAAGGCCTGACCATGGTCTGGTGTTCAACACCAACTATTTGACCACAGCTATTCCAATATAGATGCTTTACACTAATGAGAACAGAGTTCTTGGTAGTGTTAGACTCGTGACTATAACCTAACAAGACTTCAAGTGAAATTTCTTTGTATATCTATCAGAGTTAGCTCTTTAGGGTTTTCACTGTGTGCTACTAGAACAAAGACATATTTGGCCCCCTTTTGGGTAGCCCTTCTTCAGTAGCATTTCTTCTCTTTAGGGTGCTGTCTGAAAAATAAATGAGTCTGTGTTCAGCAGTATTCTTGTTTTTATTGTAGTAACGCTGCGGGCCCTCGTGGGCACCACAGTGATACAGTCCCTGCTCCCATAGAGCTTACATGCTAGCTTTCAGAAGTCAGTTCGATTATAAACGCTCTTGTACATCCCAAATCTATAGGTAGGCTCATATGGAACTAACTCTGATTTTGGACTCAATTCTAGTACTTCAAGAAGTTAGCAGCTAGATTTCAAGACCAGAATCAGATCTAACTTGAGTTTGCTGAAGGTAGTCCCGACTCCTCTTGCTGCAAGCACAAACAGAAGCACATGCTGAAGCTCAATATTTCAGAATACTATTTAACCAGTAACGTGCTGTTTTAAAAAAACTAAAACTAAAAAAACCAAAACACAGCCCCTTGCACATAATACAAAATATACATAATATTTCCAGCATTAGTTGTGGCTGTGCCAACTTAAAAGTGCAATAAACTCACCCATTACAGAAACTGAATTAGCCATTTAAGTATTAATCATAAAAGAAAAAGTTACTAGTAACTTTAAGTGGTTAGGATACAAAAGCTTTCCCCATCGTTATGCCTTCCCTTTATTTTGGGAAAAAGTATGTCCAGGCTGGGGGGAAAATCCTGTTGTCTGGGACAAAATAAAACCCAGTGAAGATTAGTGAAATGAATCATTGCTACCTCATTGATAAACGGTTAAATCCCCAAAGAAGTTGGATGTTAGATATTGACCTGTACCTCCCACTGATAGTGGAAGAAGGAAATCTGGCTGAATGCCTGAATTTCCCTTGCAAGCAGCACCAGCAATGAAAGATGTTGCTGTCTGCTGCATTGTGAAATTCCCCCTCTGGCCTGGAGTGCATGACCCTGGTTCTGTAGGAGCTTCCCACACATACGAGTGTAGGGTTTTGTTTTCTTCCTCACAAGTTTATACAAGAATTGAGGCAGACAAATTTATATCCTTACTTTGAGAGTATTTGCCATCAGGGTTTAAAATTACAAGTCAGAAGCTTATTCTTTAGCTTTATGCAATTGCTACTTTTTTAAAAAAAATAATTGTTTTGGTCACATACTCAGCTGATGGCAACAATCTTGTCTGACAGTCAAGATCAGAATCTGGATTGTTTTCAGAATGTTAAAAAAACTCACCCCAAAACAACATTTCAAAAATACAAAATAAATCCAAAACACATATAAAACTACACTGAGCACAATCCAGCTGTCACTGCAAATGAAATTGTTATTTGCCAAAGAGATGGCTGGCTCCTGACTGATTACTGATTGAAAAAAGACTGAGTAAAACTTTCAAACATGCTCAAGCCTAGTTCTTGAAGAGTCCCTCAGAAAATAATCTGAAAGGTGCCCAAGCATAATTAAAATTTAGCTTTGGGGAAAAGAAAACATGACTTCGGGTTCTCAATCAGGCACATTTAAATGTTTTACTCTTCAAGTACATCACCTCGAGTTGGAAACAATTTCACTTGCATGGCAGTGTACATAAGGACAACACACACATCTCTCACAACCGATTACAAGCGTATCTGCCAGCCATGAGAGAGAAAGGCAGCCAAAAGGCCAATTCCCCTGACTGTTACCAGTCTTACAGTGTGGGCCTTTTTATGACTGAGCTTTCATTTAAACCAGGCAGTGTCACGCCATGTGATAAACTTGAGGTGCGTAACAAACAGAAAGTCACCCAAATGTTGTGCTCAGAGCTCCTTCCAGAGCAATACAGTACTTTTCTGTATAAAACATAACTTCATCAAGGCATGAACACATGGGACAAAATAAAATGTGACAGGTAAGGAGGTCATACTGAACTTTGGTCTCCTGGAAGGCACTGAGATGCTAAAGAAACAAGTGCAGTAAACAATTTACAAAGCTTAGATCTTCACTATCCCCTGTCTTAATGTGCATACTTCCTCAGTCATCATCCCCTTTAGTTCAACTTCGTGTTCTTAGTCAGGCAAAATCTTTCAATACAGAATCAAGGGCAAGATCTTGACTGTCTTCCCTATTTATGTGAAAAGCCAAACTGGTGTCAGAGGGACCATGAGCATAAAGCCCACTGTAACAGTAGTGGTAGTGCTTCTCAAGATGAAATCTGAAAACGAATCACAACATTGCAGAGAACATGTTGTAAGTGATTATGAAATTCGTATTTTCTTCTCGGAGAGAAAGCATGCAGAAGGCAGTTACACATACCATTTGGCAAAACAGTGTACTTCAGTAATTTAGTTGTGACCTTAGTGCAAGGAATATGGTGAACTTTCAGACCAGTTTGCCCATCCAGTTGTCCTGTAGCACTCAGGCAGACATCCTGATACATAGTTCCCACTTCATAGATTAGTTAAGACAAAGGTTTACTGCTGCAAATTATTTCTCAAAAACAATAAGGATGGAGCTAGTCAATGAAAAAATTAGGTTTTTGCCTCCCAGTCTGGAAGCAGTATTCACCACGCATTCATCATGAACTTAATAGAAAATGTCCTTTACACATATGGTACTTGTCAACTGAATTATGAACTGATGGTGTTCCGCAATAATCTGAAATAAATTGCTCTGTTTCACTCTGCAGTGGATCAGGAGAAGGGTTGCTGGCACAATATGTTACTGTAAACTCCGGACCTGCCAGTTCCAAGGGCTAAGTTTGTTTGAAAGGCAAAAGTTTACAAGAAAAGGCACTATAAATCATTTTTGAAAAAAACCCAAACTGTCCTGCAGTTACTCTTATAATAGAGTAGAATCTGTAAAATATTTTCATCTATACAAAGACACTTCCATTAAAAACATTTAAATGTTACTAATCTTTAAGGCATGCCAGCTGAGGAACTGACTGGATCACAACTACTGTTGGTGGCTCAGATCTCCTCTCTTTATCCATATAACTCATCTTCAGTCTTTGTCCTTTGTGAGTTCCGTAATTTCATCGACATCTTCTGTATCGCATGTCATTTTCTCATACTGTCTCTTGAAGAAGCCAAGCTGTGAGAAGTATTAAAATAACACCACATCACAGTCAGTCATTGGCAGTTACATTTCTCAGCTAAGCTAAATAGTGTCATGGTAGGAATGCACATGTGTGCATGTATACACATACAGTGTTTGATTTGTAGACAACTTCTAACTCTAAAATGAAAAGAGATGGGCCTTAAACTCCTGTCTGGTGCAACTAAATGCCAAAACAGCAGTTCTGAGTACCCTGTTGTCTCTCTGCCAAGATACAGGCATCTCTGTGCTGCCTTAGTGTGCCAAGGAGCCCTTCAAGCACCAATGTCCTGGTACACAGAAAAACTTTTCTCTCCCCTTAATCTAGGTATCCTTTGTAAACAGATTTTTGCCCTAACCATTCTCTGTTCTCTTTTTGTGTATTCAGTGTATATCCTTCTCCTTCCTTGCTTCTAATCCCCAACCTTACCCACTCGAATATCATGGGAGTTCAGAGCCCAGCTGGGGAGTTTTGGAAGGAGGCAGGCAGTGTCAAAAGGAAAAAAGTAAATGCCACAGCCCCTGTTTTAAACCACTGGAAACTCATCTATCATCTTCATGTTGCCAGTTTCTATGGGGATTCATTTCAGAATTTAGATGTTTAAAGGCCTTCTAAATGCTGTTATCAATGGTGCAATGCCAATGCAGTAGTATTCATACCACCAAACAGCATGTGCAGTTTTGTTCAGCACCAGAGAAAAGACATTCCAAAGAAAATAGCCCAAATGTATTTATCCCTTTCTACTTTTCTTTTTAGTGATAAAAAAACCTACTTACTTTCCACAGAACAGCAACCAATACTAAGAGCAAGAGGAGTCCAGCCAATACACTGCCTATGACAACACCAACTGGTATCTCGGCTTTCTCATCCGGCTTTGTTATTGTAACTGGGATCTGAAAGCAGAGAAGTTGTGAGTTAGGGGTTAATGTTAACTGCATATAAAATAGGATTTGTAAACCAAATACTTCACTAATCAAGAATAGCTGGACTGCACACATTCCAGGATCAATGACTGGAACACAGCAAGCAATTGCAGCACTTCCACTGGTGTCAACAGGTACCTGGTTGCCCCACCATGGCACATGGCAGTGCCAGTTAAGGATTAGGGGCCCTCATCACTCTTGGCCTTACATAACAGGCACAGAAGCAATCTCTTTGCCAGCGTTCTGCCTCTCCTGTAACGGAGGTATTTCAGAGTTCTCATAGTGCACAGACACACCATCACTAGGTAGACCAGATAGGCTTACATACAGGTGGTGAATAGCCTGGTCTAGAGCCCCATCTGCTCAAAACAGACTTCTGCTGCATCAGCTGGAGAAGAAGTACTTCCAGCCGAGCACTGTCAGAGCCTGTTATCTGTGGTGAGCAGCTGGAGGAGGCACTACTAATCATGGAAGCCAGACACCATTGTGTACTCACTGTGTGCTGAAATTTCTTCCCCCGTGTTGGGCAAAGGTCTCCTTTGTCTGCTGTTCCTATGTTCTGGGAAACCACTAGCAACTTGTGAGATTGTCTCATGTTAATCTGTGTTCTCCTGAGTCAACTGCCTGAATTTGCTGTAAGATGTACGGGTCAAACAGGAGTGTTTCTAGCACACTTAGCTTCCTGAACTACAGGCAATACCAGAGAGCTCCCAGAACAGCATACTGTGTCTGGAAGTTAGTTTTCAGGTGACACTCTATCTAGTTGGATTTGGTATGACCAACTATATAGTTACGTATAACATAGTTGCTCAGGGAGACATTGCTGCAATATTTATGAACTGTCAAATCTTTGGATTTAATCTTGGAACAACATGCATTTAGCATGAAGGTTTTTTCCTTCCTGAAGCATGATAAAAGAAGTTAACATTGGTTTACTTTCTCAGGGTTGCTTGCTGAGTGTGTTTGTCTGGTGTAATTTGATCTTAAGCTTTCTGGGAAACTTGCACTGGACTGACATCTCAGTGATTTAAGTAATTTCTGCTGGAAGGCTCCAGTGCTGTGCTAGGTGTGGCTATATGTATTCATTTCACCGAGGCAGGCTGGTTTTGTGTATTTTCTAACCAAATGATCATAATGATGATTATAGCAGGTTAACATTCTGTCCTCCAGCTGGCAGTCCTTTCCAACTTGGAAAAAATCTGAAAGCTTTTACGCAAAGATACCTAAGCAGCTTCCCTACATAGCATCACAAGGCAATATTAATTCATTTGGCTACACAGCAACCCCGCTCATCCAGACTGAAGAGCCAATCTGATATGTGTTTGCTTTTTGCCTCGCAATGCTTTCTCCTTTAGACTGACAATGAAGTGGCACTGTTGGAGAGGTAAATTGACGCCCAAGAACAGTATCTTCCCTAAAGTCAAAGAGTGCTCAGTAAGACACCATGACTAGGATTCATAGGATCACAGACTATCCCGAGTTGGAAAGGACCCTTAAGGATCATCAGTCCAACTCCTGGCCCCACAAGGGACCAGCCCAAGCAGAGCAGATGACTGAGAGCATCGTCCAATCGCTTCTTGAACTCAGCCAAGCTCGGTGCAGTGACCACTTCCCTGAGGAGCCTGTTCCAGGGCCCGACCACCCTCTGGGTGAAGAACCTTTTCCTGATGTCCAACCTAATCCTCCCCTGTTGCAGCTTCATGCCGTTCCCTCGGGTTCTATCACTGGTCACCAAAGGGAGGAGATCAGTGCCTGCCCCTTCGCTCCCCATCGTGAGGAAGCTGTAGACCACGATGAGGTCTCCCCTCAGTCTCCTCTTCTCCAGGCTGAACTAACTTCCAGGACTTCAGCCTCTCCTCATACATCTTCCCCTCTAGACCCTTCACCATCTTTGTTGCCCGCTTCTGGACACTCTCCAATAATTTTATATCCTTTTTGTACTGTGGTGCCCAAAACTGCACGCAGTACTCGAGGTGACGCCACACCAGCACAGTGTAGAGTGGGACAATCACATTCCCATAGCGGCTGGCAATGCCGTGCTTGATGCACCCCAGGACACTGTTGGCTCATGTTCAACTTGCTGGCGACCAAGATGCCCAAGTCCCTCTCAGCATGGCTGCTCTCCAGCTCTAGTGTTGTTTCTACAGTACAGTTCCTTGGCTTCCCATGGAGAAGGATGGCCTCTTCAGGGCCTAATTCACCCTTCTTATTTTCAGGATCATTAAGATGAGATGAATTGCATCTCAGAAATACCTATTGTTTGTACTGATGAGGGCTTATAGAAGGGCTAACTCTCATGTGAATGACTAATGTTGATACCAAGTTGGATGAATCCTACCACCATCATCTAAAATAATAAGGTAAGTAGAGTCAGATTGCTTCTGCACTGTCCTATTCCCGAAAAATTGTGAAAAGCAAAGACTGGGTATCACTGCTGGCCTGCCAAGAAGTATATGCAGTGCTGGGTACTGACTCCATCACTGAAGTAGCAAAGGAAACTCTGTCATAGGGAGAGTGTACCTCCACCAGCTGGCATATTTGCCAAGACTTCTCAGAAGGAAAGAGGCTGTTGAGTAAGGATCAGGCTGTAAGCCTCACCAAAAGCCACTGTGTTTCATAAGAGCCCTGTGGACGTCTTTCAGGGTCTGTTCAGCCACTGCCTCCAAGCTGTATAAGTCCCAGCTGCAGATGTTTCAATGGCTGGCAAAGGAATTACCTTGTATTTGTTAACTGACTTAATCAACAGTCATTTGAATATTTAAATTCTGGTTCTCCTGAAATCACCAACAGAACTGCTGATACTGTAAATTTGACAGTATCGTGCTCCAACTGTGGAAAAATACCTAGTAATACGAGGTTTATGAGCTACCTAAAAAGCCTGTACAGTTACTTGGAATATTTGCATTGTGTATTAATGAGTTTCATCTCCTAGCAGAAATAATACTGTGCCACAAAGCTGAGGCACTCAGCACACTTCAAATACAGGCATGTAATTTTTCTGCAAAAATGTGGCATTGCTTCCAGAACTACACATCTACTCCCGTTGCTTCTTCAGGGACTGGAGATTTTCCTGAACACAAATGGATCTGTTTAGAGGTTCTTCACAAGAAATGGAGTGATCCATGAGAAAACAATGACCAAAAAAAAATAGTGCTGAATTATGGTCTTATTTCAACATTGAGATAGATAATGAATAACTGCCTTCATACATATTTAACTGAATTTTCCATTGCCTGTGAATGAGCTGTGCTACACATTCTCACAGATGCTTGACTCCCCTAGTAACTTGCATTTTGGTCTTCAGTGGTCTTGGTTATTTTTGTGGATAAAACAGACTGGTAAATCTTGTAAAAATAAATCTAAACTCAGTACTGCAAATGGAATAATGTTCCTCTCTAGATAGGCCAAAAGAACAAGGTATCTTTTTATTAAAACAGCACCACAGTGCTAATGTATTCTTCAAGTGTTGTTTATGTTGTATATAGCAGATGTAAACTAAGAAGGATTCTACACCAATGAAGCAGTGATTTGGAGAATTTTCTTGATATTAGCTTTGTCCATATGACAGCCATTCCAAATCCAAAAAATACTGCATGATCTTTTACAATTGAGATTAAGTATATTTTCTGGAGACCTGTGCCAAACATCTGTCTACAAAGATCAAATAAAATACACTCACAGAAGACTATAAATCAGATTGGCAAAAATGTTTCCCAGAGCTCATTTATCTACAACAATTAATTCTGTTGCAGAAAGATGACCAAATTTTGATCTTTTCGTGAACAGGAAGCTAAATGAATTTCAGAGGTTTGTAACTGAGTTTTGCTGATAGTTCTACAATCTGTTTGCTATCTACAGATTTTAACTAAGTCTGGTTTATATAGCAGTTGCCTGAAATTAAAACGTTTTATTAACTTCAGGGCGGTTGTATATAGCTAAAAGGATACATTAGTTCACCATAAGCACATGTCATCAGAGTTTGTAATTTGCTAGGTACTTCTAAAGGAGACTGAAAATTAAATATTATCAGTTTAATGCAGTAAAAAATAGAAAGTAGAAAAAATATACTTATCTATCACTTACAGTTAGGGTATTCTCTCCAATTATAAATAACTCAGGGTTATGTGTATCAATTTTTGCCTCTGCAGACAGCTGTAATGTCTGGAAAGTTAACTGAAAGAGAAGATTAAAAAGAAATGTAAAACTCTATTACATGGCAAATTGATTAGAATGTAGATGTCCTAAAATAATTCTCTTGCTTTGAAATCAAGATTTCAGAACCAGAAAAAAAATCACAGTATTAAGAAAATGAAAACGATCATAATCTTTTTATTTTACCCAAGCTAACATGTCTATGAAAGTAATAATGTATCAGTAATCTGGACTTAATTTTGCTGTTCTTATTAGCAATGAAACTAGAGAACTGGCTTTTTTCTTGAGCATATAGTTCAAGCAAAACAGAAGAATTTGATTATGTGTCCATTTTTATAGTTATTTCAAAGCTGTCACTGCTGCTAGCAGGGAAGAGATGGGGAATAATAGTGAGAAAGGGAGATCTAGCTCAGCAACAAATAGCAGATGGGGATACATCTCTGGCCTTTGAAAGAAATGGAAACTGGATCTTCTTTCTCTTCCCCCCCCCCTCACCTCTATCCACTGCTGCTGGTTTTCCCCATTTATTTTTTCCTATCACTGTCTCTTCCTCTCCACTACTCAAATTCTGACATCGCTCGCCCAGCTTAAAGATGGACAACGAATCTTAAGTCAATTCCCATTTGAAAAGGGACCTTGTGCCAGATCCCACTTCCCTCTGCGCACATGTTGAGAGGCAGAGGAGCATGGCTGTGCAGACACTGCCAGCTCACCACTGCTCTTTTCCCCATGTGGCAGCATAGAGAGCCTGGTTTCCTACAGCACCTCTGGGAGAGAAAATAACAAAATGGGAGATAAGAGGAAAACTGTGACACGCAATCTTTCCTTCCTATCTCCCAGTGGTAAATAAATTATTTCCGTTCACTTCCTTGCAAGGGTACCAACCTTTTGTTCAGGTCGTCACCTTCTGCATACCTGACAGCACTAACAAGTGGTCTTGACCCAGCTGATTTGAAAAATTCAGACTTTGAAGACAGACACACTGCATAAGCAGACACTTCACACACTAGCATAAGCATATTACATTATCAACCTGACCTTTTCCTTTTTAGCTGAACGCTAAACCTGACAACACCCCTGCTGTTAAATGTCAGTACCTGCCATAAGACTTGCCAGACAAACTAAGGAGACTGCGTCATGTTCCTGACACTCTAGGCAAACCCAGGACTCCAAGACAGTTTGGTTGGTTGCCTAGCTAAGCAGCAAACATGATCTTAATTCAAAAGTCTGGTAATTCATGATGAGTTATATCCTGGAGGACACATGGTGATTTAAGTCAAGATATTATTGATGGATATTTTTAAGCATACTGTAGGTCTTTAAGTAAGGACCGTTTCCTTGACACCAACTCTAATAAAAACAAAAAAATCAATTAAAAAAATTTTCACATTTTCTAACAAATGTAACTGGCAGCACTAACAGACTTTTGATATTTTGGTGTGACTTAAAATGATCACTATGTAGGCTGTGATATTCAAAATCTAAAAGCAACATTATTTTCCAGACTATGACAATACTGTGCTCTGCTATGTTGAGTTTTGTGGAAACTGTAGCTCCCCTTGAATGAATTTAACAGATGCAGAAAATGTTTTTTTCAGCTGTGAAGACTGCATTATCACTGCATTTTCTTCGGTTTTGTGCTGGACTGAATGTTTATCAGCTTCATTATGCAGCCTCACTACTTTACCTTTAGATTCATGCTTTCAATCCGGAAAAACACACACAAAAATATTAAGTAAAGCAAGGTCTCTCTAGGTTGGAAGACGTCTTTACTGAACTTTGAAAAATATCAGGAGTTAGGAAATATTTGAGTATTGGATCCTTCACTAAGATGCAACTGATACTCACAGCAGCAAAAGTTCCATTCCAGATTCGGGTGGACACGTTCACAAAGTATTCTCCTTTCAGCATAACATCTTCCAGTTTGCATGCTATGGTGCTGCACTTCACGTTCTTACAGTTCTTCCAGGGGAAACAGCAAGAGGAAGCAACAGCACGCATTAAAGTTACACTTTAACAAATGTTCTTTTAACATCCAGATTTTTTGCCCTTGCCTTCCTCATTCTGTGCATACAAATCAAGTGCTTGCAGGCTGTGGAGAACATGCACCTTTTCTTCTAAGGCAGCTGCAGCATGTGTGAGAACACCCATAGACTGCACTCCTGCACCGAGAACGTGGAATGCCACCCTCATCACAACTGTCCTCACAGGTGCAGCGGTGGACTCCTAAGGGTCAACTCTGCACCCCTGTCCTGCGGTACTGCAGCCCTGAGTCTTACTCACCAGTTCTTTGGAAGCTCTGAAGTTCTCTTTTGTGAAAGATGCAGAGTAAGGTCTTTTTCCTATTTGCAGTGGATTTATCTGAGCTTGACAAGTAACACCTCTGGCCTAGGAAAGATGGCAGGAATGAAACTGGATGACATCATACTCAGAAGTTTATAGTCATCATAATAGTACGTATTTCTGGGATGAGATGGTCGCTGTGAAATGCTAAATTGTGAATTATGTAACACTGGATACTTTAGGAAACTAAGAGAACTGTATCTGGTTTTGGTCAGAACCAAACAGCTCTTACAGTAGTTTTTTCTCCCCCTAGATTAACCTGAAGGGTTTGTCACGATCTAAACATTCCATTTTTACTAAAACCTTCCGAGGAACTTGGACTAAAGTTCCAGAGTCATATGAAAAGTCAGCCATGAACTGTAAAGATAATCCACATCTGCCAAGTGGTTCTGACATCATGGTCCTCCCCCTTCCCAGTATGAGGGACAGGGAGAAAGGGCATAGATTCTCCAGATCTCAGCCACACCATGAGGGAAAGAACTGATGTTTACGGTACTCACTAAACCCCCAAACACAGCAGTTCATGTAATTCTGTTATTCACCTGATCTGTGGTGACTGCAGTTACATACATCAGCGGGTTGTCTTTGCTGGTCAATTCTGGAAGATAGATTTTTAGAGATACCATCTTTACTGGAATGCTTCCTGTTGTTACCTGCAAAACAAGTAACACACCTAATTCAGGTAGCTATACTTACATATGCATAAATTATTTGATATAGCAAGAAAATCAGAAATTGTGGATGAGTATGGAAGGACTGGACTCCTTTTGCATCTTTTTTTGTACTAAGACACTAGGGTGGTAACTATGTTATGCCAACAGTAAAGCAGAAGGTGTACTGTATAGCTTCAGGTCTCTGTTTCCTTAGCAAAGCTCTTGTTAACTGCAGGAAATAATTTTTGAAAAGCAAATATTCTGCCACAGCCAGTAGGCCTGTTATTTAGTCCTTTGAAGGAGCAGTTACAGGAATGTAAATGGAACATAATTTAAGTTTCTTCCACGTTGCATATTCGGATCTAAGTTTTTCTGAGTTATGTAATAAGTGTTGTGATCTGGCTAGTTCTTACATCTGGTTTGAGCACTTAACCCTTGCCAAACTTCGTTTCAAAGTTGAAGCATGCTAAGACTTGTTTTCCCTTATCAAGTTGGCAGAAGACAAATACACTCTGTGAAAAAAGTCTAAACTGGAATAAAGTTAAGCATTAACTACCTCCTAAATATGTAAACAGTGCAGGTCCAATCCCTCCCCCATTCTACTTGTGCAGTAATTTCATCCTTAACCTCATAAAGACTGTAAGCATTTATGCCCCAGTTATTTGCAAGTATTCTTTTTCTTGACTGATTCAAATCAGACAGTGAAATCAGGAATATTTTTTCAACTACACTTTGGGACCAGGCTACAGGAGGAGGAAAGGCAGCTTCTCGAACCAGAAACATTTACTAACCTTAATTGAGAAGTTGAACGTGGGGCCAATGTCTTCAAAATTATTCACACTGGAAGGAATGTTATGACCAGAGTATACTTCATAGAAGTTGATGTTGGCAAGCCTAGTTAACAACCGTAAAACAATACATTTCAATTTGGCAGCTGCTTTGAAAACATATTACTGGATGTGCCTTCGTGAAACAGGTCAGAAGTACGGTCAGAGTTAAAAATCATTCACTTGTACTGCTGTTTGAATTCTACAGTGTTGGTTAAGAAAATACAGTGTACTGAAGCCCAGAGCAGGAGTGAGAATGTGAAGGTAGGACAGGAGGGCTGCATGTGATGGAGGCTCTGCTCAGCCTCCTGCACCCCATGGTGTTTCCGTGCCGTACTGCAAGCTCTCTCCCAGGCACAGACTGTGACTTTCAGCCTTGCAGTTGTCTCCCCCCTCTGAAAGGACTCCCCGATGATTCCCCTTGGTACACCTATAAGAGCAAATATCAACAGATTCTGAGAGAGAACCTGGGCCCTAAGGCTATACAGACCACAGGCAGACCTGTTTCCACGTGGCCTGGGTGTGGAAACATACAGCACCCTGCTTGTGTGCATGGTACATATCACGTAGACCTCTGTCCGCTCTAGGCCACTTTCTTTGGGATTTATGGGTTTCAAAATTAAAAATTTCCAAAGTAACATGAGGGTGGTTGCAGCCCACCACAGCATGAAATTACAGGTATATGGAAGGACATGGTGCAAGGGCCTGAGGATGCTAGAGGGGCTCAGCCAGCTGGGACCGTGCGCAAAGACAATGAAAGCATTCCTGTGTAGTGCATCGCATCCATGTGCTTGCTACCTGTGAGCAGCTCCTCTGCCGAACCATCCCAGAGCTGTGTCTGCTTTTCATCATTAGCTTTCATGAGGAGGCTAATTTAAGCAGTTAAAAACCAAGCTGGGGAGTGAGTTAATAAGGAGCGGGGGGCTATCATGACTCCTACACCAGCTGTTCTTGTAGCACAAGGTGAAAATCCATCCTCTTTACCAGTGCCACTCTCCCTGTTTAATCTCAGTAACATCTGTGTGTACAATGCCAAATCAGCACACGTGCAGTATCACAGAAGTGCTTCCTTATCAGTTGCGCTCCTCCACACTGCACTGTGGATCCTTTTTGGTCCTCCATACTTCTTCCCACCATGGGCCCTTTCCCTGAAGGGCTTCCTCACAAGGACTCCTAGGAAAACTCATGTGATGCATTTTCTGCTTCTTTATTGCTCCTGACCAACCTCATCTCTTTCTATGACCAGGTGACCCACCTGGTGGATGAGGGAAAGGCTGTTGATGTAGTCTAGACTTCAGCAAAGCCTTTGACACAGTCTCCCACAGCATTCTGCTGCAGAAGCTGGCGGCCCATGGCCTGGACAGGTACGCTCTTCGCTGGGTTCATAACGGGCAGGACGGCCGGGCCCAGAGAGTGGTGGTGAATGGAGTCAAATCCAGCTGGCGACCGGTTGTGAGTGGTGTTCCCCAGGGGTCGGTGCTGGGGCCCATCCTCTTCAACATCTTTGTTGATGATTTGGATGAGGGAATTGAGTGCACCCTCAGTAAGTTTGCAGACGACACCAAGCTGGGGGGAAGTGTCGATCTGCCGGAGGGTAGGATGGCTCTGCAGAGGGACCTGGACAGGTTGGATCGCTGGGCAGAGGCCAACGGGATGAGGTTTAATGT
>VWZZ01000743.1:36595-94162 GCA_013399095.1 Psophia crepitans | reverse complement strand
ACATGGTTTAGTGGTTAATAGGTGGGGGGTGGTTAGTTGGACTGGATGATCCTTGAGGTCTCTTCCAACCTTAATGATTCTATTCTATTCTATTCGAAATCTGTAGTTTTTCCAGGATGCACAGTATCAGCTTCCTTGGCCTTGCAGGAGTCACTGAATGACTGATTCCCACCTCTTCTCCTGGAAACTTGGGATAGAAGATTTGCCCTAGAAAGGCTTCACTTCAGGAAGACAACACTCTCTTCTCAACTCTTGTATTTTAAGAAGTTGCTCCTCAGCTATATTACCTGCGTCAAGAAGGAACTATCTCCTGACAGATATTTCCTAAGTGGAAGAATGTAAAAATCAGCTAACTCCAAGGGAAGCATTAAAAATTTTACCTTGGCTTAACGTGTACTTCCTTCAGTTCTTTTAAACTGATTCATCTCCAAGAATAACTAATCCTTTTCTGGCAGTAGGGATTCCTTCATGCCTTGACTTCCACATAAAATTGCATTTTCTCAGGAGATGCATCTGAATTCAAACTCCTCTTTTTCCTTGAGTAACTCTGCTATAGACTCCCTGCCTGGCCTTTTCTGAAGCATTGAGTTTCTCTTCATATTTCTCAGCTAATTAAATTTGCTGATTCAAGTTTGCACCATCTCAATTTCCTAGGGGACTGCTGAAGTTGCTGTGCTAGTCACCTAGTCAGATGCTCCTGCAGCCTCTGTGCCACTGCTAACTAACAGTCTGCTTCTGATGAAGTCTCATATGACTTTCTGAGGGAGCTGAAAGAGCTTCCATCACTTACTCAAATGCTTTTCTCAATTAAAACAATCTGAAAAATTCTGCGTGACTCCAGAATTGGTGCACCTAGCCGTGGTGAATGCTAGGCCTATGCATATTCTGAAGCAGCTGCTGCAAAGCAGATTATTAAACTCAGCTTCTGTACTGTGATCCCTATTCTAGCTCAGGTCATCCTACCAGTCAACAGTTCTTGTAGTTACGGTGGTCTTTGAATATTCATTTCCTGAACTGACTGGTGCTGTGCATTTTTGAGCAGCTTCCTCTTTCTCAAATTTCTGTCATTCTTTGAATAATTACTATTTATTTTCTATCAGTTTATGTTTACAAATTTTGGGATGTTTTGGAATGCAAAAGCATTTTTTCACCAAGAATTGGTAACCAAGTGCATCAAATATAACTACATGTAGTTTATCCTAGAAATTGAGTAATTGAGAAAGATAAAAAAGAGAATCCTTTCTTTGATGAAAAGTAAAATATCCTATCTTGATCTGCTTTTTTAATGGTTGAACTTGATGGTTTAAAGGTCTTTTTCAACCTAAACAATTCTATGATCCAAGAGTCCAGTGTATTTTTTTTTCAGTTCTAATTTAAGTTAAACCGTAACTGAAATTATTCTTGTCTGGAACAAGACTAATTACTGTTTTCAGTGCATTCCAAATCACTGGGGGTTTCCAGAGCTGAAAAGGTTTCAAGGGCATGATATGAAGATCAGTCTTCAAGGTATTTTTGTCTGTCTCTCCCCCTGCCCACCCAGCTGTCTCTCCTTACAAACTGCCCTTCCCAGGGTAAAGGATCCCTCTTGCAACAGCCTCAACCTTCCTTCTGCAGGCAGGGGAAAGGGCTGACACCAGGAGGGAAGCAAGGGGTAGGTGTGAGCCAGAGGGCGGGCATGTGGGAAAGTGGGGTGTGCTGCTCTGATGCCAAGGCAGCTGCAGCAAGGGGGAATCTGCCATGTGCCACCTCAACTTTTAATTCAAATGATCTCAAAGTGCTCACAAGTGTTATTATTTTTGGTCCAGGTTCAGCGAATATGTCCACAATTATTTTTTTCTCCCTCACTGCCTTTGCTGAGAGTTTGAGCGGGGGCATTTTTTTTTGGTTGTTTTGTTTAGTTTTGATCACTTTAAGTCCAGATTTGATCCAATGTCACTACATTTGAGCCCAGAGGCCCAGCCTTTTTATACAGAATATACTAATTACATTATGAAAGACACAAGCAGTGTTTGGTTTTTATATCACTTCCATCCACATAAGCATAGATTCATGATTTCTTATTACATGGTCCATAATTTTTTAAATGTAAGATTAGTGAAAGAACACAAAATTCTGTTGAAGGAGGAATTTTTTATGACTTCCAAAATAAAACAGTTTCACTATCTTTTCAGTGACCTTTCAGGACTGTTATTACGTTCAAATGCCTTGGCAAACTGACAGTGACTCTTTACATTATTCAGCGTACCTTGTGAAATGAATTTCTGCATCGTATCGCAGAGGAACTGATAAGCTGACCTGGTTGTCCAATTCTTGCTCTTCCTTACTTTCACTGTTCATCAAAACACATTTAAGTCAGGTGTTAGAATATTATTTTATACAAATAAGGTATTAACACCTAACTTGCTTTCATATGCTCATATACTTTACCTCAATGCATGAAAACTTAGAACTGCCACATTCTGAAGATTTTTCAGGTTAAAATCAAAACTAATATCAAAGGATACCTATGGAAGAGACAAGGAACACAGAGTAAATGAGTTGACGGTACAACATCCAAACGACTTCAGTAGCAACACAACTATTCATACGTGCAACAGCCTAGAATTACCTTCCGTATCTGAATTCTCCACCAGTTTCAGTGTAATATTTAAGTAATTTCTAGTACTCCAGAATTGCTTTGTTCTCGCTTTCCCTACAGATGGGTATTGTGACATAAATATGAGCTATTTGCATTTTTAAATTGCGTGTAACTGGCTACAAGCTCCAACAAAACGTGTTCAGGAATGCTTCAGTTACATGCTTTGAAACACTAGCACTAACACAAGCGTTGTATACACTCTTTTCTTGCATTTGTTCCAACAGGTCTGCTTTGACCAATGCCATTAAAAATTCAGAACAAACTAACTTTTTATATGTAATTAGTTTTTTTGATTTTGCTCCCCCTGCTGCAGAACATCACATTTCTGCTCCTTCTAGCAAGTTTCTTATTGCTCCAGTTGATTGTGTTAGAAGCTGGAAGCCTGCTTCTGTTCTGCCCTTGAGGAATAAGAGATTAAGTTCTATGAAACCACAGCTATGCCAAGATTTATGGTGTATCTGAGAACAAGGATATACAATTTATCTTAGGGCTGTGTGGGCCACCCCTCTCCTCTTAAAGCAATGCTGATTTTGTGGAGAGATGAGATTCGCAGAACAGGAGAGGGAACTACCACAGGTTCACACAGCAGGAGGGATTTTGTGGAACAGTGCTCAGTTTCCAGGACACTATGCAAAATGCTCTCAGCTTCTGTCCCCAGCCCTCAGCCTCCAAGAATTACCAAGCTACAGTAGCTTTTGAAAGCTGTGGTTAGGGATAAATGTGCTTCAATAGCCCTTTTTTCCTTTAATCTGGTAGCGGTCACAAGATTTTACCCCTTAGTTCGCTTCTTTTAATGCCTCTGAAACTCAAAGGGAAGTTAACTGTTGCCAAATCTAAGAAATGCTCACCAGCAGTAAATGCAGATATAAGGAAAAACAACACTAAAAAAGATTTTGGATTTAATTCAAGGTTTTTTAAACAATGCTAGCTGTACCTGTTGTCCCATTCTGAAAACAGGATAGCTTATTTGGCAAATGACTGTACTTTGTGCCGTTCCTGTCTGACACGAGACTTCAGTCCCATCACTCTGCAGAGGAAACAGACAGAAAAATCAAGGTTTGATAAAGCAGAGAGGAAGTTCCCAGCCTGTATCTTCAACAGGACACGTATTATGCTGAGGAGTAGTACAGACAGGTGTTAAGAGCAGTAATTCCGAGACATGCAACAGATGGGCGGGGCACAGGCAGGGCTAGGAGAGAGGCAGGAGAAAGGTGGGACAAGGACCAGTCCTGTGTGGTTTCTTGGAAGCTGTAGTGATCTCGTTAGAATTTTGTGTGGGGCTTTGAAGAAGGAATACAGGCTAAAGTGTACAGGTCACTTACAGCACTAACTCCTACAGTGTTTTTTATAGCATTTTTAGAACTTTTGCAGCCATTTTTATGTGACCTGAGAGTTAATTAAGTACTCCTACTGTAGAAGTTACTGTGCAGAGGGGACCTCTATCGTATTTTTGTAGGAAAACCTATACTATGTAAGAGCTTATGTACTGCTTTGCAGAATATTTAGCATATCATCATCCTACATCAAAAGACTATAGCCAGTCATCATCACTTTGAAACAAACTCGTTAAGATGTATTGTCTTTTGCTAAAAGCATCCCTACCAGACATTTGCCATTCATTAATTATGCTGCCAACTGCCCCCACCCCCCCAGAAACAACCAATACATTCTCAGCTTAAGCTTTTATTCCTGCTTTGAAGCAGGCACATTTTTGGTCGAAAGTTTCCCTTGCAGGCTCAAATATTTCTAAGCAAGTGGGCTTTTAAAGGAAAAGAAAATCCGAGCATCAGCATTATCTTTTGGCATGAGTGGAATAAGTAATTTTGCTGTACAACAGGATGGAGAGGTAGAGGGGCACCCTCAGGTCTGTGTGGAGTACTTCTGCCAGTTCATTGTTCAGGAAAATGCTGCTCTTTGGCAGTAACGAATGCTCCTACCCCTGCTCTCTTTCACTATAAGGATTGCTGTGGATTCCACCCCTAGGATTATGATGCACCTCTCCAGTGGCAGCCTGACCACGTAAGCACTGCAGTCTGGATTTCATCCTTCATGAATTGTTTGGGAGCAACGGTTGAGATTATAGATGTACTGCATTCCCCAAAATAGCATATATAATTCCTTTCTTTTCCCTTTTCTAAGACAATTCATTAGAAGAAGAGCTTCTGGTATAGCAATCATTTCAATTTGATTAGCTGTCTAGTTGGAACACATGGTATTGGCAATAACGCTATTTCTAGATCCAAAGTCTGTGCTTTAAGGCTGCATGCTTGATTTATCAAATACAAATTCCCTGTGGCACAGCAACTGCGTTCAGGCATGCTGTTGGGAGTCAAGCAAGGAAAAGATGACTGAAATACTAGGTGAGGTCAAACTCAACAGGTTGCCAACTTTTATGCTGAGTTGGCAGTGTATCTTCTTGACCTAAATAAACTGATATGCTGAAGGGAATAATTCTGATATCCAAGAAAATAAATTGGGAGAGATGTTTGCACACATATTCTTTCCTGGGATAGTTACTACTAGAAAGAAAAAAAAATAAATCTCTGAGAAGCTCGAAAATCAGTGGCAATAACAGAAACAGTGAGGTTGTGTATTGCATACCGGTAAAGACGACGAAGCAAAAAACAAGTTGTCAGAAAATGTAGCTTGGATTCTGGTGTTATATGCATTTTCCTTTTTATTTCTCAATTTCACATTGAATGTTAGTCTTCTGGTTTTGCTGCTGACAACAAACTGCTGTTTGCTGTTGGAAAATAAAGTCCGTTGTTGTAAACAGAGGTATTAGAACAGCTGTGGATCATGAAAATGTGTTGCCTGTAGTCAACAACAAATAACAAGCACAGCAAGACATTTCCTACATTCTATGCACTTAAACACTCTACTTTCTAAACCCTTTGACATAAGAAACTCTGTGATGGCATTTCTTAAAAACTGAATGGTATTAGTGTCATCTTAAAAGTGCAGGACCTTGATCATGTATGGCCAAAGTAATTTTGCTGATTTTGCAAGGGCTTTGCCCTGGTGGGAAGATGGGCAGCGAGTGGGCAGTGGCCTTGGATGGCAGCTCCAGGAAGAGGCAGCTGTGTCTCTCTGCATACTGTACACATATATCTGCATATGGACTTGGAATGTGTGCTGTCTGAATGGCTGACCTCAGCACCCCAATGGCTCAGCCTGCTGCAGGATCCTCGCTGCTCCCTGCGGGAGGGACCGAGACAGCCGCTGCAGCGCTGCTGCTCACGCAGTGTGCTCCCTTTCCCAACAGCAGACAGCCAGACACGATTCTTCTGAATGCTCACTGTGTCCTCAATCCCTAAGGTACCAAAACTTGGGTTTGTCTAAAATGACAAGAGTCCTACTTCTGTATCTGTGTTCATATGGTACCTCTTCTTCCTTGATTAGTTATTTAGAAAGAAGTGCTATTGCTTTTTTTTATCCCTGTATTTCTAAGTAGACATTGAACTAGAATGGCATTCTCATCTACAAACTCACCCAAAGCCTACAGACAAACCAGCTGGTGAAAACTTAACACCCAACCCCAAAAATTCCACTTATTCAGTTCTTACCCATCATCTGCCTTCTGCTGAACATTCAGAACAAGATCACAGATACAAAGTTCGTCTTCACCACAGTCTTTAATAAAAGGAATCTATGAAAACCAAAAATGTTTCATGAATGACAGTGCTCAACTTTAAAATTTTCTATAGACAATAGAGTGCAAACACCTTTGAGATGAAGCACATTCTTGGTTTGCAGATAAGAAAATCCCTCTGAAGGGCATTAAAAACTCTGACACAGGAGTCAGAGTTAGTGAGTAACACATTACTACACGTCAACTGATCCATAAGAACCGTGCAGGCAGATTATCATTAACCACCAACAAATACGATGTAATCCAAGGGGTTCCATCTCTCTTATGTATCCTCTTATAGAGGGTTAAGCTAACCTAAACCAGTTCATCTTTGCCATCAACTAGAAGTTCACATCAACAGTGACATGGCTCAACCAACTAGCTTGTTATGCCTTGGTGGCTCTCAGAGGGCAGGAGCACCTCTCCTATGAAGAAGGCTGAGAGAGTTGGGGTTGTTCAGCCTGGAGAAGAGAAGGCTCTGGGGACACCTCATTGTGGCCTTTCAATACCTAAAGGGATCTTATAAAAAGGATGGAGAGGGACTCTTTACTTGCATAGATAACGATACGACAAGGGGCAATGGTTTTAAACTAAAAGAGGGGAGATTTAGATTAGACATTAGGAAGAAATTCTTCAGGATGAGGGTGGTGAGGCACTGGAACATGTTGCCCAGAGAACCTGTGGCTGCCTCATCCCCAGCTAGTGCTGGGGCACTAGCACATCCAGTAGGTGGCATCTCTGCCTATGGCAGGAGAGTTGGAACCAGATCTTCTAAGGTCCCTTCCAACCCAAGCCATTCTATGATTCTACAGTTCTGTGTATGTGTGTGAGCAAGCCCACGCAATACTGACAAAGGCATAAAAGCAACCACAGGACGCTTCCCCAGGTGCCTGCTTTCAGCCCAGTGACTTCACCAGAACATCAGTTTTCACTTGCATGTACGTCTCTGGTGCACACATTATGAACGTGTGTATAGCCATGCATTTTTCAATAGTAAGTCTGCATACTTACACTATAAGCCACAGATGCAGGAGAATATATGTCAAGGACAGGGCCGGAGCCAGGATTTGCAAGGCCAATGTCAATGCGCAAACTAAGGGAATTCACTGCATCAGAAGGTTCCTGTAAAACACATGGTTCAGATGATAGCTGTCCGCACAGCGAACAGGGTAAAATTGATAGTTCTGTTGTAAATTGAGAATGCCTAGTAAAATCATAGTTGCTCTGAACAAGAAGTAACAGTGCAAAGCTTTGTTTCTTGACTGAAATAATTTTGTGAGATAGCCTAGTGTGGGCTTCTGTTGCTAAACAGCTTTTAGTGCCATTTCCATGACAAAACTTTTTCTTAGGATTCCTGGAGACTCTATTCATCATAGTCACTGTGATTCTAGGACTAAGGAACATGCAGATTCTCTGCAGCTCCAGAAGCTGGTCCTCAAAAGCCACCACCAGGTGACCTTCATTGTCACCTGGCTGCAGAAATCAAATTCCTATTCCACTCTGCCTTACCATCACAAAGAGCAGCTGGGCCTGAGCAACACTAGAAGACAATATATATACCTTGTAGCTCCTCTTAGTACTGGATGAATGCTCTTCTAGCCCTGTGGCTCGTGGCTCCACAATGGCACCAAATGTGATCATCAAGTCAAAGATACTGGCATTGCAAAGCAAAGCAGGAGTCCAAGTCCTCTACCTGACCTAGCATCATGCAGAGGGCTTAACACAGCTCTCAGGACTGTATTCAGTCTTTGGTTCTAGGGGAAGATGAAGACTTACCTAATTTTATTTTTTTCCTAGTGTATTACCTAGGGCTAGCAGGCAATAGAAGTCTGCCTGAAATGCTGTTAGTTTGAGAGAAAACATCTGCGTGTATGTCTTAGTTCTTAGGGAAGAATCTGCTCAGAAAGGAATTAAAATCTATTGAAACTATGGTCTCTGTTTTGTCAGAGCTGAAGTACATCATTAAGAATTGCCTCTGAAATGCTGTGCTGAATTTCAGTTTTTAGTGTTTTGGTTTTTTTTTTAAATCAGAATCTTACTAAGTATTTTTCAGTTGTTTGGGATCTGAGAAACATAAATCATTGGGTAAATCATGCATAGAATTCACTAACATCTTCCTCCGATCATTTTTGTCACATAAGACTGCTTGCAATGGCACTTACCTGTACACTGAAGACATCATGAACACAGTTCTCCTCATGGCGTACCTCAAGATCCCTCTGCATGTACCTTTCATTATTTTCTTTGAATAATCCTCTAGAAGTCACTCTTGAGGACTGGAGATCTGCATCCAGTGTTGCATTGTACTTTATAGCTACAAGAAGAGAAACAGTACATTTCTGCTGAGTATGACTGCCCATAATCTCATTACTATGCTCAATATTGCAGAGTGACTGGGCTTTCCAAACCACACTAAATTTTTTTTTTTCTTTGCTAAACACAGAGAAGTCTCAACGTGATAAAATTTTCTTTTGTGTTTTCCGAAGCAGTCAAACACGTTCAAATCCTGACGTAAGTTCTCATCCACAGAGACCACATTAAATGGCAATCAATCCAGTCTCCACTGCAGATGTCTGAGCCTGCAGCTCAGGCAAGAAGCCAGTCAGCAGGGCCAGGATTACACTAGATAAAGGGGCCTTGCAACCATATCCCTGAGCTCTGAGGAGACTGTGAAGAATCTGGGTCTTCTCTTCAATCGTGTAATAATTTGTGTTATCTTCTCTTCATACTATGACTAATACTCTGTGGAAGTTCGACATTATTTTATAGCTCACAATCATGAGTTCCTAAAGGCACTATACACAGCACTGAAGCAGTCCAACTGGTGTTATCCACGACATGTACGTTTAACTAAACAGCTTCATGAGAGGCCAGTGCTGATCTCAGAAGTACTTGGTGCTCTCCTGTCCTCTGAAAAGGAGAGATTCTCCTCACTGAAATCTGCACTGAGCCTATGGAAATTTTTATTTATGTTATTTTTTTTTGCTGAAGAGAGAAGAAAAGTCTGCAGTCTGCTGTTGAAACCAGTAGGTTGAAAAAAATCATCTTCTCATGAATGACATTTTCTGGCATTTGTTGAATAAGGATACAGCTCTCCTTTATACTGTTAATTCCTCACTTTTCAAAGGTTATGGAGCCAGGGATGAAAGTTGGTCTTAAAAACACTTTCTCAAGCACTTCAGTTTTATACTGATTTTTGTCTTTCTTGACATTTAATCTAATATATCTTTAGAATTTCCACTACTCATTTGAATAATGGACTTTTGAAGAAACTAATACAAGACAAATCATTGAAATACTCTTACCCACTCGATTATTTCTCTTAGCAGGTCTAAATGTAGCCTGGAAACATATTTTGACAGTTATTTCTGTGTTCTTGTTCAGCAGACTGATTTTTTCAGGTTTAAATGAGGCAATTATGGACACATTTGCAATGCTTCGTGACCTGAAAAATAATTTTAAAAGGTTTAAAAGATGATTTTCAAGAGCACTGGGTAACAAAAAAGCTGTTGCCTATTACTATCTGTAAATGTAACATTGATTTTCTTGTTTCCCAATGTAAACATTTTTAATGGCACTGGTAAAATGATTTTTCTTTGCATATAAGTGAATTTATTGATACAGTAGCTTTCACTAATGACAATAAATAATTGTGTCAAATTACTGGATAATCAATGTCTTTATCCTAATGTTCTAATCCTTCCCTTAAGATAACAGAGAACAAAGCCCTTGTCCTTCTTTCCCAATAAGTAACCTTTTTCTGATCCTTTAGGGAAGTTACTGAGCACCTTCACCTTAGAAAGTGAAGAAGGGTAATTCTTCATTTTAATTAATACTCTTATTTGTCAGAAAAAAACAACTTCAGTGTAACTAATCAAGACTTCGAAGAACAGTTGCAGAGGAACTCTGCATGTAAAAACAAATACTTCAATCAAAAGTGAGACTCATTAATCAGACCAAAAGTCAGAGTGAAAGAAAAATGAGCATCTTCATTAATCAAATCTAAATAAATGCTGGTACTCCAAGGAGAATAATTTTCTTTAATGCAATTGTCACCAGCACCAGCAGTGGGTCACAGGTCCAAACTGGCCATTCATTTTTAATAATCTTGTTTCATTATGAAATATGTAGCAATTCAGTGATGTTTTCCATCTTACAATGGGGAGCCTCAGGCAAGAAGACAGGTGACAGATAGGAAAGCAAGCTGCATTTTAATTTAGCTCCTCAAGGAAGTAGTGGAAAATACACAGTACTTAGAGGCAGAAGACTTGGGTTCTGTGAAGCCTTTCTTCTTTATTTTGTGGAAGTACTCAGATTGCTCTGGCACAGGCCACATGCCAGGAAAAAAAGTGGGTTTCTTTCCAGAAATAGGTGCCAACTCTCTTTCATTGCTCTCTGTCCTTATCCTGTGGAACATCTCTCCCCCAGATCAGCCCACCAGCCAGTAAAGGTCATGCAGGTCATGTGGGAAGTTGTTTCACCAATGTCAGGCTCAGCTAACAAAATTACAACGAGGCTGCTGAAGTATAACCTGCTGCTACAAATAGTCTCCGACAACTCCCTGCTGCTGCCCCTTCCCTCTGGACAGCAGCAGTGGGCAGCGGTGCCTCCCGGCCCTCCCCGTCCTTGCCCAGGTCCCTCTCAGCAGCTCCCACCACCCGGGTTCACCCCACGTGCCCTGGCTCTGCACCCCACGCTGCCTTGGCTTTCGATGTTTTGATGATACATACTTAAAAGAAGTTTAGTCTAAAGCAGTTTTTCAGCTAGCTACGATAGCAGCGATGAAGCAATGTGTTAGCTCTGAACTCATGGAATGAAAGAGCTTTTCGGTTTGTCTGTTTTGCTGTTTAATTAACTAAATGATCCACTTGCATCCGAATCATTAAGTGCTTCCTTTCTAACAGAGTTTACCAACCATAGCAGAACCACGTTTCCATCAGCACCAACTGATACGTCAGTAATGTCATCGTCATCTAAGTCTCTATGGCCATCTACTGATCTTCCGAAGAATTGGAGCTGTTGTCCAAAAGCAGAATCTGATCCTAAAATTTTCTGGGAGAGAGAGTTTGGTTACTGAGTTTGCTACAAGTGCACTTAAGTCTGTAGATAGCAGCCTAAGCAATGGATTTTCACTGATATTCCCTGTATATACAATGTATTGTTTAAACAAAATGCTTTTGTGGATGTTTTCTCAGATGCTTTTAAGCACTTTTTCCTCCCCTGTTGGAGCAGACAATGGACTAGATTTTTCTGTCTTGGGAGTAGATCAACTAACTGACTGCTGTATGCCAGCTAGTATTTACTGGAAACATTTTCCATCTCACATTGAGCAACTCAAAGAATAGGAAGCTTAACAGGACTCCTAACAAATACTTTCTGCAACCAGAAAGTCTGCACGGAAAATGACACGAAAATTAGCATTAAATTAGCACACAGGATATGCAAAGACCCTTAAAAGTCTTTTCCTTTAATACTGCATATTTATAATTTACAGAGTTGGGATTTATCTAGTCTGCATTGCTTTAAATCAACCCTAAAAACCTGAATAATGGATGTCAAAAATATATATAGGAAATTAGCTGACTTCATATGCAAGCACTACAAATAAGAGGCTCAGACAGAGCACCTTGCAAATCCTTTTCCTCTATATCCTTCAGTTATAAGCATCACGTCATCAACCAGGGCATGATGACAGCTGAAGTAAGGAGAGGCACAAAACTTGAAGCCATGAGAATAACAGTACTCTTTTAAGAGGATGAAACAATAGCCCATTAAGAGAGAGAAAATCCTTCTGTTTTCCTCTACCAGGTCTAAAGGCACCAAGTACAGCACTATGCAACGAAGTTATTTACCTGAGAATATTTGGTACGTATAGTCTTTTGATACCCATTGTAAATGTAAACTGCTCCAGAGTTTTGGTTTTCCAGTGGTGCACCTACTACAACATCATTAAAGCCATCCAAATCAATGTCTGCAAGTGCTGCAATTGCTGATCCAAAGCGAGCATTTTCTGACCCCTGTGGACCTTCCAAGAGTTCTTGCTGATCCAAAATTCCCTTTAAAAAAGGAGAAAGAAGAAAAAGCAAACACACAGCTATCATTGCACCAGATTAGACAAAGGAGCAGTATCAATGTGCATTGGTTTTTGATTCTGTTTCCCAGTACATTCCTCTTGGACTGCTCAACCCTGAATTCCTTCCCCATTGTATTGCCCATTCAGTTTGCATTATGTGTCAAAGTCTTGGCAAGCATTACACAGCAAAATCAAAGCATGCTATGCAAAACACCAACATCAAATGTAACCATATGTATGAAGCTTAAATGCTCTCACTGTCCTCATCTGACTGTTCTGAAAGTTTCACAATACATTGAAAAATACAGTTTCCAGTTTTAGATTACCAGTTTTTATGCAAAGGGAATGGAAATTATGTAACTGGACATAATTCTTTGAAACAGAAATGGAATTTCCTAACTAAACTAATGCAAAAAACATGTGTCCAGATGCTAAACTCCTGACCTCTCCAGTGCCAATGAAGAAAGAAAGATTGGAGATCTTTATAGTTAAATAATCACATTTACACTAGCTTAAATTCACCTCTCTGTCAAATACTGCTTTCATCTTTAGCCTCAGTTATGTCACTGTGTTAAAAATTTTACAAATACCATCCAAGTTATTTGACTAGAAAAGTATTATTTGCGCAACATGGACAAGTTGCACAAATCTAGGTTCCTTAAAAAAAAACAGAGAAGGATTTATTTTAACTTTCAAATAATTTTAAACTGATATATTTGACAAAGACTAAAAGTTGAAAGAATAGTCTTCAAATTTATTGGGTTTTCAAAACAAAAAAAAAGCTTTCATTTTTCTTTTCTTCTGTATTGCATGTCTAAACACACAGTCACAAAGACCAGTATCAGCTGCCAGCAGTACCACTTCCAGCATCTTCATCTGCCTTGAAACTGCCTGATGGTACAGTTTTCTGTTGCTCCAGGATGATCTAACCGTGAGCTGCTGCTGAAGAGGACATCCTTCCTCTCTCTATATTTGATTGCAATTTACCTAGTAAAAACGCTATGTTCAGTGTTTTCTGATGGATGGCAGGTATTAATTTATTTTGCGTATTCAAACATTCAATGGCTCACTGAGAGACTGTTCAAAAGTGCCAGAGGCTTCAGGACTGTTAATACACATATTCTGAAAGCACGTACTACAGGTCTGAATAAAAAAAGTCAGTCAGTCAACCATCAGAAAAAAACAAAGAAAACCTTACTGAACAAAGGAAACATGAGTAATAACAACCACGTAAGTGTGAAAGTCTATGAAACAATGCACAGAACTGTCCTAAGAGCATATATTAGAACTGTTTTGGGAATACCATTAGCTATCCAACAGATTTGCCAAAATCAAAGGCAAACAATTAATTAGGAAAACTCTCAAGCTAAGTTTTTCAGAGAAACTGTCGATTTTGTGTTGTATTTGTACACAGTTTTTAGAACAGTGCCTAAAACCAGGGAGCCACTTGGTCACCAGTAGTGCTTAGCTTAGCTACCAGCTTGCTTATTGACTCCATTTTAGTCTGTTCCAGCTGGCTTATTCCCAAATTACATTCACAAGTAGTTCTGTGGAAAGTCTGCAGCTGCTCCTGAAAAGCAGAATGGACAAGACTGCACTGGGAAGGCCTCCATCCGCAGTGCCCTAAGCAGGCAGGCTTGGCACCATTCTACCCCCTGCCCTAATGCCACATCCCGGGAAAAGCACATGCTCTGTTTCTCCTTGCAAAAACACAACTTGCAATATTTCAAACACTTTGAAAAAGATCACTAAATAGTGACTAAGAGGCCCTGAAGAGATCCAGGGCCAAAGGCTTTTTGGCATGCATGTGGCCAGCTGGCTTTGAAATAAGCTAGCCCTAAGCAATGCCGGCTTGAGTGAGTCTGCTGCAGCAGCTGGCTGTGTGGCCAGGGATCGCTCTTCCAATCACTCTTTGATTTAACAAAACAGACACTGCCACTAAGCAGTACTGCAGTTTTTTCTTGGTAAAACTGTAGTCCAGGGAACAACAGTGAATCCCGCCGGCTGCAAATGAAAATATCGGCACTTATGGATGGAGAGGAAGGAAGCTGATTCCAGCTTTGCTACAGTGCCGTTCTTACCTTGGTGATGGAAAACATGTATACTCTCCCTTCCTCTTTCTTCAGGTCGTTCATAAACATTGGTGCACCCACAAGCAGCACATCTGTCACAGAATCCCTGTTAATGTCCACTGAACACACCACACTGCCAAAGTAGGAGCCAATCTGAAATCAGTAGTAAGAGTCATGTTTGTATGTGGGTTTTGTAAAGCATAATGTTTTAGCACCTGACTTAGAAAACTTACACCAAGAAGTAGTCCAATACTAATGAATGAAACTGCCATTGAAATGAAATTACTATATAACGTACTCCAGTGTTTGAAGAATCATATAATCTTATGTGCATTGTTTCTGCCCAGTAGCTGCTGCTGTGGCTTTACCGCTCGGCCATATGAATGTAAACAGAGAGTAAGTAATGGAAGGTATATTTTTTATATTAAACTGTGCACATGAAACTACTGAATCTCTGATTTACTCTCAGATTTGTCTTACAAACGAACAAACCCCAAACCATCTAAACTCTCTACTCTTTTCCAAATGAAGAAAAAGAGAATAAGCATCTAAATCTCTATTTTGACATCATCTAAAACTTCTCAGGCCGAGTGGAGCTCACTGAGTCTCCCAATTAGAAGTGTTGACAGAATGATACATTAAGTACCTTTGTATATTATAGAATCACAGAATATCCTGAGTTGGAAGGGACCCATAAGGATCATCAGTCCAACTCCTGGGTCCACACAGGACCAGTCCAATCAGAGCAGATGACTGAGAGCATTGTCCAGGTGCTTCTTGAACTCAGCCAAGCTCAGTGCAGTGACCACTAATTATCTTTTACCACTAATTGGATGAATTTCTAAAATACTGTTTAAGAGTTACAGTTAACCTCATTGAAATAGTCTAGTGGCAGAGAAAAGTTCAAGTGGATTCTAAATGCATTGCAAAAAAGAGGAATTTTCAGAACAAATGCATTGCAATCTACTGCTGTGTCAATAAAAAAAGGTGCCTTCAAAATCTGGGTTCATGACCAAAATATACGTGCCTGCTCGCCTCTCTGGGACTGCACAATTGCGGTATTGCCATTGCTGTCAACATCGTAAACTACTACTCTGCCAGTGTAGTTGGATCTTGGTGCACCAGCAACAAAATAGACAGAGCTCTGAGTTGAGAGAACAGCAACAGAATAACCTGGGGAGAGAAGCCAACACTTAACACGTGTGAGAGACCATTAACTACAAGTTGTCAATTAATTATCTGTAAAGGCATAGAGAATGAGTCAATCTGGTGTGCCAGTTGCAAAGAATGATGCTTCCAGACATGAAGTTAAACTGTCACATATGCATAAAATCTGCAGTAGTCTTCTGGAGAGAACAATGACACACAGATCAAGTTGAAGCAGGTTTGCAGAATGGCACGGACAATAGTTTAGCATATTCAGTAAAATGTATACCACAAAAATATCATGCTTGTGAAGGAGATAGGAAAAAGAGCGCAAAAAGTATCCTTGGAATGAAGAAATAAAGAGAAACACGAGATGAACATTTGGACCCGCCTTCAAACTGAGAAGGAACACCTAGCTTCTGCAAAGCTTGCAGTGCATTTTCCCACAGCTCACCAAACCACAGCCCAGTGCATTGGCTGAATACAAGAGGCCATATTAATAGCTTGTCAGCTGATGAGCTTAGGTTGATTGAACTTCTTTGAACATTTTAATCCTCATTCCCATTACTGTAACTTTATTTGCTTTCAGGAAACATCTTTTAATACCTGCAAATATTTTAAACATGTATTAGCACTATAAAGCTAGCATTACTACATATTTTACGTTTCTGTGGTTTAATTACAGCAAATTCATTTTAACATAAGAAAACAAGATCATCCTTTATAACGACTACAGTTTAAACAGAATAACAGAATCCCAGTGTCTGAGCTGCGGAGCACAGTCTAAATTAATTATGCCTTGGTCATTACATACACCAGTCTAATTTAGAGTTGTGTTCAGTCACTGTTTTTCTAGGGAGGGAACTTCATTGGAAACTAGAAGTTCAACAAGCAACAACAAAACAAGATTTTATTCTGTAAGTTAAGGCCACATGTTCCTAATTAATACGCCATACAGCCATTTGGAGGGAGAGGGTGCACTGAAGAACGGGGGTCAATCTAGCACGCTGTTGTATGCTAGTGCATAGCTAGCATATAACATGGTTGTATAACTATCTTAGGCTTCCCCAAGCTGCTGGGAGAGCTGGTACGGAGACTTTTTAGTCAGGGAGGAAGGAAATGAAGGGACAGAAAAGGCAACAACATTGTTTCCTCCAAAGAGATTAAGGCCAAAACTCTACAAAGTGCCTTGTGGAGAAGTGCTGAAAGGACCTGACCTTTTAAGAATTATTCTAGAAAAGCATGTCAATCAGTTCTCATCCACATGTAATTGGGGAAGTACAAATAAATATTAAACCAGAAGGTATTCATAATGATCCATATGATACACTAAACAGCCTTTTCAAATCCCATGACTTCCTATGTCTTTGTGACAAAGCTTGTTTTTTTTTTCCAGCTTATCATATTAATATGAGTAGAATTTTAAAAACAAAGCAAAATTCTTCACATATACTCAAATCAATTCTTAACAAGAGTCTGGCTAAAGCAGAATTCCCCAAGTTCCTTAATATCTTAATAAAGGTTTGATATATTTGCAGATTTGTATTTCAGCTCCTTACCTAAATAAGAACTATGATTTCTGTCCTGTAGAATTTTCTCAAACACATGGCTTGGAAAGGTGGTGACTCTGCCTGAAGATTCCTGAACTACTGTTCCACTCCAGTCATAGGCCCCAACAGCACCCAGCAGCAGAACATCCTTTAAAAAATAAAAATGAGCATTTTACATCTTCCTGTTTCAGAGAAAGTGTGAGCAAAGCTGAAGTTACCATACGCAATGTCCTACATCACTGTCTTTAAGGTAGTGATGTACAGCCTCATGACTGCAAGCAGTTGGCTGACCAGAACTGCTTGTAATTACCTCTTACATGCAGGACTTTACTGCCCTATTAAGAGGGATTATCACCCCTCTATTGCAAGAGGATAAGCGGCTGCTTTAGCTACCAGCAGTGCAGCTCAAAATAAAAAGCGTTTATTTAAACACTCTGATAATTTCCTAAGCCCGTCCACCCTGGGGTTGGGCTTGCCAAGTCTATGCACTTACGCATTCATGATCCTTGAAAGGCTGAGGATCAGACAAACCAAAGCCCCCCTTTTGCCAACACAAGTGCCCACGACAGCACACAAAAGCTGATGGAAAAAGATACAAAATTTTGTTCTTTGAGTGTATTGGAAGGAGATGTCCCTGAGAGAACAGTTAAATCTAAAATCCAAATTAATGACTTACACAGAATACTTAATACATAAATACTTAAACTTGCATACATAAAAAACCCCATAGTTTAGATTACTCGCATGATCAAAATTCTTTACTGAACTGAGATACTGTTACAGAAAACTACAGTAAAAATAGTATATGTAACTTTCCTGAAGAAAACTTCAAATCTTTCTTAATTTTTGCCTTCCTGTATTTTCACTTGAAAGCTACTTTAATCACATTGTAATTTTACAAAGAGAACCTATTTGGTCAAGATCTTAAAACTGATTAGCTAGAAAAATTCATATGATATATTATTCTTTCTAATTTCTAAGTGAAATATGCTTTCAACAAATATTATTAAATTTATAAATAATAGACCAATTATTTTCAGACTTGATTTATTTACATCTTGGTGACCGCTTAGAAATACAACAGCTTTACAATAAGGTTTCAATTCTTCTGATTTATTCAACTACAAAATCTTAACTTGGAGCAATTGAATTTTTTCATTCTATGTGAACTCAGAAATCACTGAGATAATTGGATTGACACATCTAAAAATCATTACATGAAAGAAACTATTACTCAACTTCTCAGACTAAATATTTTTTCTTTTCATTTTAGTGATATAGAGCACCTATTGGAAGTCATTTTTGTGGTTTTCAAATAAAAAAAAAAGAATTATTATTTGGCATTCTCCTGCCTGTAAAAAAAAAAATCTTAAAATTGGTAATTGTGTTTTATTCATCTTGTTTTGTTGCACTTCTAAGCATTCACGTTTATGTAACTACCTCTATTTGTATCATTAAATAAGTCACATACCTTTTTTGGTGAGTAATATGCACTGAAGCCCACCTGTGACATTTCCATTTGGAATGTATCACCTTGATCTGTACCTGGTAAAATAAATATTCACATATGGTTAACTCTATAGAACCACCCAAGAAATTCGATATTGCTGTCTCTGACCATAGCTATATAGGGACTGTATGCTGTTTCTTTCCAATCCACCAATTCTTCTAAAACATTTCCAACATTTACAAACAACAGAAAACTGAGAGCTAATGAACTGCAGAATGTTTGGAGGCTTTAATGGCAAATTGGTCAAATGGAGCCATGATGCTATGAATCTCTTCCAAAAAAAGGCAGATGATGATGATGATAAAGATGACTTGAATTAGTCTGCACAGCATTGTCACTGTGGCTAATCTCTGTTTATGTTTTCTAGGAAGTACTAACAATAGACTGAAATTAGCAGCCTTAATAACTGTATATTCACAACTTTGAAATGAATATTTATTATTATATGGGACTTATAAAACTGTTGTTATTGTCCTGTAAAATGCTGTGATGTGCAGGAATATTTCCTAATCTAGATGGATGGGACTCAAATAACAGGAATTCAACAGGAGTACAAAAAATCTGAGGGGGGGAGCTCACCTGATCCCCTTGACTTGATTAGCAGCACAGGCCTGGTAGAAAATAGACGGAGGTGAAAGAGAAGAGAAGATTGAGCACAGGAAGGTTGCAGCCATGACAAGCTCCTTAGGCAGGGCTGAGGGCTGGTCACAAATCTCTCAAGCATGCTCTAAATTTGACTTTAAAAATCTGTTTTTTTTGGGGGGACAAAGTGTCTCTGAGTTGCCTCTACAACGCCTTCCTCCAAACAGTACACAGAAGACCATGGGTGTTGTTAGGGATAGAGCCTGCCAGACACCACACAGATTGCATTACTGTAGCTTTTCAGTTCTGTAATCAGTAACTGAGGGTTCTGTTTTGCTTTTTAAATTCACAGTTGCTTATCATTAACAAAACCACAGGTGAATCTGACAACCATAAAGACACCTTTACTCCTCTGGTGGTAAGAGCTCCAAATACATTTGAACACATATGGACAAGCCCTCAGTGGGTGCCTGAAGCCCAGGACTTGACCGGAGTTTTCAGCAGCTGGGGAGTATTTCCCACAAACTGCAGAAACCAGCTTGAAGCTCAGGCTCATTAGGGGTGGGGTAGCTGGGGGAACACCAGCTCCTAGGGAGCAGCCCTTAGCTCCAGCTGCCCCTCATTTTCACTGTACTACACTGAGGTGAAGCTAAATAAAGTCCTGAGCTCACAGCTCAGAGAATCTGATCTATTTTTCCAGAGACATCAAGTATTTTACCTTCTATGCTAAAAATGCGCTCTCCAAGTGTTCCTGCTTCTTCCAGTAGTGCAGCCTCAGATGACACATTAAAGAAATACTTCTCTGTTGGATGACTAGCAATTCCTTTGATTTCTTTAATTAAGTTTTTAGTATCAAGTTCTTGCCTGATTAAGTATCCCAAAACCTTGGGCAAAAAAAGAACAAAGTAAGAAAAGTAAAGGAAATCACGGGGTTATTCCATTTCCTTCTGTATTACTTAAGTAAATGTTCTACATATTAAAGAAAAATAGAATTACCTTAATTCATATCTGTATTGCTATACAAGGGACCACTCAGACAGGAAAAATACATAAACCCAGGCAAAGAGAAAACCACTGACATTGGTCAGGTAACACTGTTTTTGCTTTATCAGCCGGTTAAAGGTAATCAATATTTCACTAGTTCATAAAGATTAATTTCAGCTAGTTCCAGTCTCACCAATGTAAAAATGCATGCATTACATACAGCTTCTATACAGAACATGCACTTCATACATAGACAACAAAATGATCTTTCAAAAATAACATACATAATTACAGTATTACTTACAGCAATGCCAAATCTGGTTATATTGTCTTCATTGCATTTACCTATCACTGTTTTCAAGTTGGAGCCATCGTGAGATTCACCATCTGTCACAACAACCATTACTTTGGTGGCTGTCGGACGTCCTCCCGATTCAGGTGAGAAGGCAAACTGTCTATTATAAAACATTGGATTTAGTACATGTCAACTTATAATGGATGGAATTCAGTAATACTGTCATGAATATGTCCATCACTGACTTAGAACAAGGCACATCTGTAGTGGTTTTTTGTGCGGAAATTAACAATCTGCAAAAAGAATTTTCAATTATGCTCCTGACAAGCTTCTTCTCAAAGTACTGCTCAAACAGCTATCAGAAATGTAATCAAGGAAGTAGAGAAAAAAACCCAATTAGGACTGGATGGTATTTCTGATAGAAATGTACATTCCAAGGAAAACAATTTTTTTTGTACAGATGTTTTTAAATAAAAAAGGGTGGGTTTTTTTTTTTTTCTAACTATTAACATTTCATAACACCAGAGTAGCCAGGAATGGGCTCCACCAGGTTCAAACAACAGGGAAGAGTATTAATAACAGGTTCCTCAATAGTGCTGCAGATCTCGCCTCTGTTGAAAGCAGAGTCTGACCCTAAACAAGACTTTCAAGAACATTTGATTCAGCATGTATTTTGGCCCAGAGTCCCGTCCTTGGTTCAACTGCAAAATAGCATCTTCCTATCAAAAAACCAGACCTGGTTTGCACAGGTATTCAGAGGCACAGTATATTGTCTTAAGGTTTTCCTATTTTTCATGCTTCTGGTGCTGCAATGAGAAACTGACAACAGACAGGAGATTTCTCTGCAATCAACCAAACCCTGACCTGCAAACATGAATGTTATTGGTCCCACTGAATCCCTGGATAAACTTCACTTCCTACAATAGTTTTGTATCTTTCGTAAAAGCTGGTCTGTGTTGTTCGATGCACTGTCATGTTTAGACATCTGTGACAGCCTAAACAGTTCTGCTGGGTACCAGAACTACTTTATTATAAAGTACAACCAATGGTTACAGACATGCTTTTCAGCAGTCTAGTTTACATATCCCTGTACTGTTCTGCATGGGGCACTGTGGATGTATCTGAAGAATTCTCCCTTGCACTGGAAACCTCCTCAGAGGCTCCAAGCACATGTCCTGCTAGCGGGAAATTCAGGATGTGCCCGTTGCCTTGTAAGGTAAGTTACAATACTTGCACAGTAATCATTGATGTGGTTTACCTTGCATTGTCAATGGCTTTGAAAGTATTCGTTAGATCTCCTCCCTTCTGAGATGTTCCCTCCATTGCTTTAACAACCTCATCCTTTGTTTGATATGTATTCAAGTTGAACACTACACGGGGATCATTAGCATACTGAATTAAACCCACCTAAGCAATAAAGAAATTACGTTAGAATATCACAAATTACAATCAGTATGTAGAATCATGACACCTACTTATTTGTCAGGTTAAAGATCCGCAGGTGTGCATGGTGTTACAATTTTCTTTCAACACACATAAAACCAATTAATATTAAGATGCTTAGAAAGCAAAAAAAGCTAAGATGCTCTTGCACCTTATGTTATCTGTTATGGATGACAACGTGTTAATGCAAACAGTCTGAGGCAGTAGGCATTAAATGCTTGCTTGGTTACTTCTGGAAGAGCTGATGGATAGCAATAATACGGGGAACTCTGGGGAAAACAACAAAAATTCTACAAGCTGACAGCACCTCAGTCTGATCTTTTCTAAGGAAATCCTAAGGGTTAGTTACTTGACACCACCACAAACCCTATTTATTTTTAATACAGCTGGAACTAAGGACATATGCCAAGACGTACATTTAGTATGAAAAAGAAAAGAGGAGAAGATGCTAGAGGTGATGTTCAGAAAGGACTGAGCAGGAAGCCTAGTTTTTAAGCACCTCACTTCCAAAGTTGCCCAAGGAAGAAGGCAGCCTTTGGGAGAGAGATTTCCAATGCCTCAGTCTTTGTTGTCAGAACTGTTTATGGAAAATGGACAACTGTAAAGACAGAAAATGTTAAAAAAAGAAAAAAAGGTATAAAGTTTTCCTTAGCATCACCAAATTAAAAGAAAAAAAAAGAACTCAGTAATGAAGTGGGAAGAACTCCTATTTTAAAAATGCAGCAGATGGAAAGTGAGAGCCATATGAAAAGCCTATAAAAAACCCCAAAAATCTGTTTTACTTTCACCACATCCCCACAGACTACATTTTACTTACTTTTATATCTAATGCATGAAAGAGATCTGACCCCACTAGATATAACCTAGACTTCTATTTCAGTTGGTCTATGTTTTGAATCAAATTACTAATCCGTTTTGAAATATGTTAGCTGTGAGATTAAAGACTCAGTTCTGAAAGATACAGACAACTGCATAATCTGTGGATTTGGGGGAGGTACTGTAATTACGCTAAATCATACTCAGTTTCCTTTAAAATTGCTAATAAAACCAACATACTCACTGCCTTTTTTGGGGGGGGAGGTGGGGGAGTCTTTCTCAAAGATGTCTTTGACTTACCTGGGTTTTGTTAGGACCTATGTCTAAGCCTTGTACAAATTTTTTCAAAAATGCCCGCACTGCATCCCAGGGATAAATGCTGTTTGACTCGTCACAAACCACCACAACATCTATGACAGAGGAACACTCTGAAACAAAAATTGAAAGTGGAGATTAAATGTCCTTTCAGTCTCAATATACTTACAACTCTTTGGCTAAATCCAGAGGTGTACAATTAGGTCCCACACAGGCAACGTTTCAGATCGGGAAGGTTTTGCCAGAATGAGGACTCAATAGAAGCGTTTGCAGATTTTAAGTCTGCACTGGTGCAACGTCTCTGAATTCAGAGGAGCAAGTCCATATTCGTATCAGCACTGGATCATGGTTTGTCAGTCCTTACGTGTGAAATCACGGGACTTTGTTTTTTGCACATACTTTTTTTTTTTTAGAAATCACAAATTAAAGAGTCCCCCACATAATGTATCTTGATTTTTTTAAATTGAATCTGTTTTGCACATATTGCCTTACTTTGAACAGCAGGAGAAAAGCTTCTTAGGATCTGGAAACTTGGACTGATTTCAGAACAGACTCCTGTCGCATAGTACTGGCTTCCACACTGCTGTGCCCACAAGGGACCACAAGTCTTTAAAAATAACAACAAAAAAGAAACTATAAAAATAACAAATACTTGTCTCACTGTACCCATATACAAAAGCACAATAAGCAGGACTACAGGCACATAGGATCAGAGAAACCCTCTTGGGTTATCAGGCCGAATCTCTCGAAATCACGGTGACAGCGCAACCCCTTTCACAGGCTCATTAGCAGGATTTTCTATTCATGACCATCCTAGTCCCTCCTCGTGCAAGCTGACCCCTCCAGACCATGCGCAGCTGCAACGTGTAGGGAGCGTGACCTGGTCTGCAAGGAACCTACGCTGCCTTAAGCCACCTGCCCTACAAACCGCCGGTTTAAAACCGCGGTTGGTACTTGCACGTGACGTGTAAGCGTACCAGCAGAGAACTACTCCCAGTGACCAGGAGGTGGCATCAGAGCCACGAGCATGCAGGTCCCACAAACGCAGGACGGAGCTCTTCCTGCCCTACGTCCCATCACCACCAGCAGCGCGACCGCACCGAGGAGTTCCGTGACAGATGCGCACTCACACATTTATCAATTTGAGAAGCCTCCTTCGCAAGGGAAATTCGCTTTGCCAAAATGTTTGCAAGTTAAACTTCAGCATCTCAAGTGAGGGTGCAGCCTCACAATATGCACTGTCCTACTTAGCTGCAGCTAAAAGAAGTTTGGCCCTGGCCTGACGTATCCCTCAGCTACGTGTTTCATTGCCTCCCAGGGAAAATAATCCTGCTTATCTGCTGAAGGTGATCTCTGTAAAAAGAAGCGTTTTCAGCTGGATCAACAAGCTGGTTGCATGACAGCCACACCTTTGATATTAGAAGGATAGGTACAAACGTACCTAGATAAAAAAGACACATATTCGAGATGGCATTTTGTCGTGAGGATATTGGAGAAGGGGTGGAGATTTTCTTTTCAAACGACAATCAGGTTAGGGACTCAAGGGAAAAACATAACCTCTACATCACATCCATCCAACAGCCGTGAAAGAAGTGATAGCTTCATTACATATGCTATCTGATTGCCCTATCCAGTTGGGACAGCTTGGAAAACATAAAATGTATCATTTCTATTTAGCAATAGATGAGGAAGTGAACAGCTCTATTACCCTTTTCTTAAGAATATTGGGGAAAAAAGGAAATTAAAGGCAGAAGTAAATGGAAAATTAGCTGAATCACACACTGGTTTACCAGTGGCAGACCACATCCCACTATTCTAATGTCCAGGTGTCAGATTTTCTGGACAAAAGAAATGAAGTGTATCTACATTATCTGATCTTAAGTGTGTGCTGTTTTTAGCTGCTACATGGAGCATGATTAGTTTTACTCGAAAAAATGAATATTTACAGAGGTGAGAGGTACAAAATACATCATCTATACTGGTAACTAGGAAGCTGGAGGAGAATTACTAGTCAATAAAGTTATTTTTAATTTAAAGTTCTCTTTAGATCAATCTCATTTGCTCATTTTCTAATTTTCTTCTGTATTAGTGGTAACTCAAAATCGTGATGTTAATCTTGGAGCAAAAGATGTTCTAACAAACTTTGTCACTTTCCACTTTAAAAAAAAAAAACAAAACCAAAAAGAAAAAGCTCTAATACTCTAGCATTGTTACAGTCAGAAATTTTAGATGTGTCATTAATGCACGGGAAAACTAGGGAGACCACGTATCAAGATTGATGAATTTGAAAAGTGGAATATTAGAATAGGGCACAGACTTGCCCTTCAGGATTAACGTTTAGAAACCTGGACGTAGACTAGGAGCTCACTGTTTGAAAGAGAGGAGCAGATGGATCAGGCACTGGGTGACCATAAGCATGCGGCCAGCACGCAAAGCAAATATGGCCTAAAGATATGCGACTAGAAACACTTGCAGTTGAGCCAGGGAAACAGCGAATACACTATACAGTGCCCTGAGGAGTCTCATGTGAAACACGGCATTCATGTTTGAGAGAGGTGTATTTTAAAAAGCGCATTTCAGTCAAATCACTCTGTGTTTGTTTAGCAAAGTGAAGGACAAAGGAGAAAAATTGTGGGGTGTTAAAATACAAAATGGAGATTTTACATGTAGGGAGATGGGAGCTGCAGACAAAAGTTGGAACAAAGTTGTTAATCATCAGTGAAATTCTACTAATCATCAGTTAATTCTTTTCCAACAGGACTAAGCATGCCTCAGAAAAATGTAATGAGCATATGGAAAAGACTGCCCTGTATCTAGGATACCTATTGGAAGCAATCACATGGCATCAAATAGCTGAACCAGCAGGACTCGTGAGCTACGGCACAGACACGGATAAAGCACAGACTCATGCAAGTGGATAGAGGCTGAGAGAGAAGCAGCCGCAGAAGGAAGGAGCACAGGGAGCCGGGAGAAGGAAGCCCTGAGCATAACCCAAGAAGCTGACCACAGAGGCTAGCGGCCAAAGACTGGACCTCAGAGTGAAGACCTGGCTGGCAGCAGCTTGCAATTACAGGCAGTTTCCACTTGTCCAGTTCTTGCCACAAGTAATTTATGGGGCTTTTGATATTTGTTGAGGCTGAGTACCCTGGGTTTTTTATGTCAAAAAGAACTCCTGTTGCCACAGACGTGGCTAACTTTTCATGTCTTAGCATTCAGCTTTTTGGGGGGGTTTGTTACTTTATGCAGTTTAAGGAGACTCAATCGATACTGTATGGATCAGGAAATTCTTCTGAACTGAGAGAAGTTCAAGTATTTTCTGCATGAGATAATTTAAATCCCTGCAATTATGGTACTGATTAAAAGTGAGTATGCATAGGACAGTATTAACAGTAATTAAAGGTATTATCCAAGAGACAGAATAAGATTTTTTTAAAACAACATCTCCTCAAACCAACAATCAAGAAGAGCTGCACTGTTGCTGTTTTTTTGAAATTGTGATTAACTTCCTAACTCTAAGAAAGCTGCTGAGAAGGCTGGAGTTAGACCTACTTTTTAAGTACTTCAGTGAACTGAGCTACGTGGTCATGAAGATAGGCATTTTAATACTTCTGCGATTATTAGGAAGATGCAACAGAGAGAGCCCAAAGCTCTTTTGTCTGTAATTTATTGTCTCACTTAATTACTGCATATTCCTGCAATGCATACAAACTGGAATATACCTACACTGCAAGTTTTCACACTTACGATTAAGATTGTAAAAAAGCATATTAAAGATGTATTAGCTTCCTCTCAATTATGAAATCTGTTTTACAGGCTTGAAAGAGTGATTTGCAGAACATATACATAGAAAACGCATCCCCCTCCAGTTCACTAACCAAATAAAAGATATCACAGCTCCACAGGACTAGAAATTCTAACATCTCAGAAGAATAGCCACTGTGCAAGTGCACACGGTGGAGGAGAGATCCCATACTGTCTTTTGAAAGCATAATCTGAACGATACAAGACCTTAAAGATGTACATGGTGGAAATATTCTTGCCCATGTTGTCTGACTCAAACTACAGGATCTTTAATTATGTGTCCTTCTATAGGATATTTAGATAAATGACGAACAAGAGAATTCATAATTTACCTGATTTTAGACACTAGCTACTAACAGTGCGATGGAGTATTTTAAAATATGCAAAATATCTATTAATCTATGCTGCATAATAAAATACATTCAGCTTAGACTTATCAAACAACATGGAGAGTTCTAGCTTCTTCATTCTCAGAAACCTCTGTGTATACCAAATGCATCCTTGATACGTACCAAAAACCCTCCTGTTTTTGAATTCTGTATCAGAGTCAAGCCAAGGTTCATGTTCTCCTTTATCTCAGTCACATTTGGAATATTTATTAAAGCTGAAATGAAAAGAGATTAAGTCATGACAGAATAGTAAATAAGAAGTAGAAGCAATTTCCTTTTCAAAAGCTTGATTTTAAGACACCTTTTCCAAATGACTGCATACAATTCTGCGACAAAAGAAACGAAAGCTAAACTTTGTCAAAAATTTGCTAACCATTAACTATAGGCATGAATTAAGTACAGCCATTTAGAGTACCTGCCCTCAAGAGAGCTGAAGGCAAAGAGGAAGAAAAGGTGCACCTAATTGAGTACTTTTGGCTGGCTGAGTAGCTGCAGCAGTAACTGTTACATTCCTCAGGGCACCAGACTCCTCTGATCAGTATCAGGCTTTAGACAAAAACCTGGAGGGAGCGTATTTGCGGATCCTCCAGGTACCAGCACGGGCTCTGTTTGCCCCATGCTCCCCTACTCACCAGTTGGTCAAGCTCTGTGCTTGTGAAAACCTGCACACACTCATCCACCACACACTCCACATCTGCAGCTCCTCCTGGGCACACTTGCATGGACTTCCCCACTCGCCTGACACCTGGACCTCAGGCCCCCTAAGCTGGCTGGTCCAGCTGAACGTTTGCTAGGAACACAAACGTGCGCACCTGCTTTGGGGCAGATACAGACACTTGTCCCCTCAGCAGCCAGCATCAGGCCCCCTGGGCTGTGATCCATGATCCCACTCCAGCTGCCAGCACAGAGCCCCTCACTGAGGCGGAGCCCTGGTCCCCCCCCAGCAACTGGTTTTGGGACACACACCATCCTCAACCCATGGCTGGAGGTTAAAGAGCCCAGTGGGTCCTGCAGCTGATGCTGGGACCCCCGCCGCTCCAGCAGCTGCACCACAGGCCAGGGTGTCCACCCCCCGGCCACACTCCGGGCAGGCACCCATTTTCACTCACACAGGTCTCACATACACACAAATGGGACTGAGATTATGCAGAGGGATAAGAAAGGATTTAGTAGAATATATTAGCCTGGTACAAAAATGAGGAAAAACTGAACAACTGTAGTGAGACATTATTCATGACAACTTACCTTGTAAATTCAGTTTTTCACATGTGGTTTTGATCGTACCAACAGGACATGTATAGATATCTCCAGTTCTGTTAGACAGATAGCCACTCCAGGGTGAACCAACCAGCAACCTGAAGTAACAGGAACTTCATTAGGTCTTTAGTGATACTGGAAAAGTCCAGCAGCATTATCGCCTAGCACATGGTAGGTAACAGAGGTAAAGAGGCTGTTCCCAGATACAGCACTTAAGGCACTCAGCAGTCTTCTCCAGAGCTGTTCTGCAACTCCACTTGCATGTTAATAAACTAGATTCACCAGGGGCAACTTTGGTGGAGAAGCCTCTGGGGATCAGGCTGCATATGCCTGAATACGCACACCGTTGTATACATATGCCTGAATATGTATACTATTGTTTCTGTGACATTACATCCTAGTGTCAAAAGAAATGCAGAGAAGATATTAGTATATACAGATGCATACAAATTTAGATCTATATACATTGGGGATTGAGAGACAAAGAAACTTATTGTTCTGTCAGGTAACAGTTAACTGAGTCCTTTTAAGTTACTCTTTTAACTGACAAAAAGCATTTCCTACAGGATCTACTCAGCAACAGCCAAATGCTTATGTCTGAGCTTGAACACTGCCACACCTCCACAACACTGAGTCAGAAAGAAAATACTGCAGGTGATAAGAGTCCGCTGCGTGAAGTATTTAATCCCGAACAAGAAAGTTACAGCTTAGGATAATTTGTGCCTACAATAAGAAGTGATTCACTTTCTCTGACTCATTCCTTCATCTGCCATGAGTTTTCCCCTCAATATATGCTCCTCAAGACCCCTTTAATTTTTACCTGAAAGCCTTCACAAATCCAGTTAATTCACCTCCTGGGAATACCGCTTATTTTTCAGCACAACTCTCTGCAAGAGTGAAGCCACCTGATAGTACAGGGCTGTGTAGCCCTGGAAAAGGACAATTCTTTATACAGTTTAACATGCAGTGACATAAGGGCAAGGTGAAACATGACTATAGGAAGATGATCTGGTGGGATATGAAAAAATGAAATGGATGGTTAGAAAGCAGGGACTGTGGGTATTTGCTCCAGCAGCAGTATGGCTTTCCTTTCATACAGAACAGTCTATATATAATTAATGAAATTATGAGACAGTAAAATTACAAGCAATGGGATCCCAGTACAGAATATGGAGTTTCATAAGAAACTATGTTTTTTAATTGGTCAGGAGGTTGCTAAAAGCAAAACTGCCATCCTCTACAATTTTATAGAATAGAATAGAATAGAATAGAATAGAATAGAATAGAATCATTAAGGTTATAGGTAGCTAATGAAAATATCTTGCAGTATACAAAAACCTCCTCATTTTGTGCAATTAATATGTTTCAAAGCAATTGCTATTTATCATATTAACTTCCCAGGGATAATCTGTTTTCACTGCTGTTTGAATAAAACAGCTTTGATAAAAAATACGTAGTTTCAGATGCACAAACAAAAGTTTGAGTCCCTTTTAGCTTTCTCAAAGAAAATAATGCTAAGTGCATTTTTTAGTTTATTTCACCTCACTTGAACACAAACTTAAGAGCACAAATAATGTTATTCTGTTTTACCAGTTCACGTGGGGGTAACTTCAGATTCTATTTGCTGTGTGTAGGAATATTTTAAAAATACCTATCCTCCTTCTCAATTACCTTGTTGAAAAACAGTGACTACACAGGCTGCAGGAACAGGATTTTGTGTACTTTCAGCATCTCTAAACCTACAGTTCAGGTTCACATAAGTACCCCTACGTATAAAAGCAGTGTATGTTACAGTCACTGTGAGGAGGCCTCTGATCTTGGTATTTTCTGAAGAATACAGCCTTTTCTGCACAATGAAAACCATGACCACCATAGCTCAGGACCCAACAGCCAGAGCTTATTGGAAACTACTCCATCGATTATGTGCCAACAGCTAATACAACTTGCAGCAACACAGAGGGCTTGAGCCAGTCACCAGTGGTACTACAAGTCTCTCTTATTAGGTACTACACATTTATTTACAGCTGTAAAATGCTAACTAGCCTGATGCGAGACAGAAAGGCCTAACAGTTTTAATGGAAACAGAAAACAGTTTTAAAAAGGATGGGTAATATCTGAAACTGGAACAGCTTTTCAGCATTAACTGTCAAGCTGAACATTGTGTGCATTTGTAAATATTTGTATGATTTTTGTAAGTTTCCCAGAAGGAAATGTATTTCAGAGCTTGCAGGAGGACAGCTCCTGTTCAAAGAATGACCCTAACTGATCTTGCAATGATCCCTTGCGCCCTTGCACCACTCTGGTCATGAAACTCCGTGTGAATCCCCGTATTGCACTCGCTTAGCCATGGGTTATCCTGAAGGCCAAAGGACATAGTTGCACTCACAGAGTGAGGATGAGAGGAGAAGAGGAGGATAAGCATGCTTGAACACTAGCTATCCCCAAACTCAAGCCTAACTCCAACCGTCAACCTTGCTATTGGCGTAAACTAGACACAAACATCATCCAGAGTGCAGAAAAAAGCAGTTCTCTCCTCTTTCAGCCTGCATATTTGTGCTCACTCCACGGGCTTTACGCTGCTCAGAAGTAACGTGAGCTCTGAAACTCCTGTTTTCCCCAACCTCAACATTAATTCCAACCCAGATATCTATTTATGCCAAGGAACCATCATTCTTTATACCTATCCACTTCTAGAACTCACAATTGTATTTTACTTTTGCTAGCCCTAAAACTAACCTTGTAGGTGTTGTGTGGTACAAACCGAAAAACGTAAGCCAAACAAAGCAAACTCTTCTAATTTTAAATCCAAATCTATATCTATGTCAATTGCGCCCAAAGCAAACTTACTTTTTGTTTCCTTTAGCTTGCACGTTTCATGCTTTATTGGAAGTTATTATACTATCTTCTCCTTTGCTGTAGATTTACAGGGTCCATGAATCTCAATGCTATAACTATGTTGTAGGCCAAAAAACGCCACTCTGTACACAGAATTTAACACTTAGAACTATTACTGTGATTTTCAGAAATGAACAGAGCTATTAAATCCATTCCCTTATTTACCTTAACTAATCTAACCTGTCATCAATAAGCTCCTTAGAAAAAGTTATTAACCAGCTTCTGCCAAGCCTAGCCCTCTACTTTTAATTGCCAACCTTAGAGGTACTAGGAAATAACAATATTTCTCCAGTATCTTGAGCCTTACTTAAGCTTAATATGAGCCTTGATCTATATTAGAAATCAGCAAGTCCTACTTGTCTTTGAAAATTAATACAAACCTTTACAGTAGAGAGTTACACAACACTGGTCTGGGAAAATGCATGTGTATCTTTCTGAAACATCAGAAGAAAAAAAGAGAGTATCTGGCTAGCATCCTGATAACTACAAAAATATTTTTTTTACTGTGATTAAACAGGATGCACATGAAGCAGAGTGAAACAGAATGTATCAGGAAAAAATGCAAGAAATGAGTACTAAAATACTTGAAAATGCTTGTTTCCAAATAAACTGTATCATGTATAGGGTCTTTTTCAGCCATGAGTTAAATATTTATTTTTACAAAACTTGCTTATGTGTCTTTGCGGACTGTTGTTACACAATCCTATAGTGATTAGCATGTAATATTGCCACCGATTTTATTATTCAGCTCCTTAATCAGTCTCCAACACTGTATACAAAGCAATGGAACTACATGAAGTCAAATAAAGTTCAGCAGCAATGCCATGCCACACAGGCTGTAGGAGCGGCAGATCAAAGTGCAACAGGAATTATTTCTGGGAAATTACACCATGACAAAGCTAGTAACTGGCAAAGTGTGATTTAGCAGAAAACCAAATCAGAGAATTCATGGCAAAGGGCTGAATTCCCAGCTGTTGTCAGAGTACGTTTTACGTTTTCTAGTTTCTTCTTCTTTTCTGTTCATACATTTCTCTTCAGTGTGTTAGCTAATAGGAAATAGGAAAATAAAAGTAGAAAGGACCTCTTAAGTCCTCTAGCCCTTTTCCCTACAATTGCAGGAAGCAATGAGTAAGACGTGAAGACCAGACAACTTCACTGTCATAGATGCTTCTCTGCACACCCTAAAACACTTATCACACTTTTCAAAACCCTAAAACACTTAACAAAAACTTTTAATCCTTTGAACAAAAGACTTACAGCTTCAGTGAGCTACAGCAAGAGACTTTGACTGACAAACTTAAAAGGCCTAGAAGGCAGAGATGCTTCTCAAGCAGGAAACAAGGAAACTAGGGTGTGCCATCAGGGGAAGAAAAAGTTGAGCAGAGAACTCAACGTGAGCAGTGGTATTGGCACTCTAATTGTAGCAGCATTTTGTTACAAAAATTTTTTTCAAAAATTACCCTGTTCATTAAAATCAGACAATTTCACAGATGTATCAATTTCAACAAAAGTTGCTGCAGAAATGCAGCTTTTCAGCAAAACATCTTATAAGTCTGAAGCAGCAACACATCAGCTCAGGAGAATGGCTGCTGGCCCTTGATGACTAGTGAGCAGTATGCAATGTTTTTAAAAACTATTTAGTTGTGCAATGATTATGTGATATATCGGTAAGGATAGTCCATATTAAGGTGTCATTACTGACAGGATATGGAATGAAGCAAAGTGTTAAAAAAAAATAATCCCATAACATAAATTCCAAAACAAAATTAAGAAATTCCAAATCCTAAGCACACAGACAAAACCGAGCAGGGTAGCTGCAACTTGATACCAAGACCAATACCTCAAGAGCAGACTCAGATTTTAGCTCTGTTATGGGATGTATCCAAAAACTGAAGACAAATGTAGGTTGGAAATAGCATTTTAACAGCTATATACAGCTATTCAATCTTCCTTACCTGAGATAGACATAAAACCAAATACCACTATGGAGTAAGTACTATTATCTTTGCTGAATGTACTATCAGCTGCTGTTCAGGGCATACACATTCAAGACAAACTTGACAGGGTACAATCTGCCTTTCTAAAACATTATGCTTAGTAAGTATAAGAGAATTTGGTCTCTCTTTAAGGTTCAAATACAGATGAGCTCACGACAGGGAGAACCAGAGTGTAAACTGAATTATGTTTCTCTTGTGGCTAATTACTTCTGTGGTGGACTGCCTAAACTTTTCTAATTGATGAGTTTCTTTGGTGTTCATGATTTTCCTTGAGATTGTTAGAGAGCTCCTGTTTTGAAATTCCCACCAGACACCGTGAAAAGCTTGAGCTGTGCTTTACTCGCAAGTTTGTCCCTATTTATGAGCATCACATGCCATCAGTGCAGAGCAGACCGATGTCCAATTATCCTCGATCATCTGACCCCACACAAAAAAGGCTCCCTTGCTGGTTTGTGTCATAGCTTCCAAACATGTACCAGCCCCCTCTACATGCCTGGCTGGACTGTCTTCTGCCTTCTCTCTGAACTCATTTCAAAGGAAAAGTGGTAACATACTGCTGTGTGCAGTTACAATTATACAAAAACTCTATCTACTGCCCCAGGAGATGTACCAGAAATACAGCTGAATAAGATAACTAGCATCTGCTTTTTTTTCTGCATGTCTTCTTTCTGCTCTTTGAGAGAATACAGGAGGATTTTTAAATCATGTGATTTTATTAACAGAACCAAGATCTAGGAAGTAATAAAATTTCTGGTGGATCTCAGATCCTGAATAACCACTTTCCTGGAGAGAGGTGACGCCTCAGAAGCATTTGATGTGGCGAGCAGCCCCACTGTGCCTGAACAGTTTTTGAATGCATCACAGTCTTACTGCACAATTATAGCCTCTTCATAAAAGCATGATATAAATGCTCCCCTCTCCAGAACGCAGCATCCTTATCTTATGCAAGGCTCCTGTTTATCTCACTCTTAGTTCAGCCATGTCAACAAGCGCCCTACAAGGACTGCAGCTTCTGCAATGCTCATAGGAGAAACCAGCTTGAGTGTTTTGTGGGTATTGGTGGGGTTTTTTGGGAGGGGTTTTGTTTGTTTTTTCTTTAAACAATGCACATGAGAGAAAGCTCTATTATCCCAAGACAAAGAAAATAGCCTAGAAATTAAGAGAACAGAGAGTAAACCATGACTGGCTTTTTTTTTTAATTTTTTTTTCAAATGTCTAATGATTTTTTGAGAGGAAGGCTGAAAAGAACTTTTCTTCACTGAAGAGTCTCTAAGAAGTCATGGTTTCTTGAACAAGAGCTGATGAAATTCCCCTGACTTTCGGAAATATGGTCAGAAATCATGCAGTGAATGAAAAAATGATGAAGAACCTCCTTACGGAAAATACTCCCAGATTCATAACATTCATATACTTGGCAGACGAATGCTATTTAGGAAGGACAGGCAAGGAGGGGGTGTCACCCTCTATGTCAATGACCAGCTGAAGTGCATGGAGCTCCCCGTGGAGATGGATGAAGAGTCAACTGAGAGCTTATGGGCCAGGATTAAAGGGAGGGCAGGGACTTGGGACTCTATAGTGGTGGTCTGCTACAGGTCACCCAAACAGGAAGATCAAGCAGATAAGGCCCTCTATAGACATACAGGAGCAGCCTCACATTCACAAGCCCTGGTCCTCATGGGGGACTTCAGTCACCCCAGTATGTGTTGGAGGCACAACACCGCAGGGCATAAGCAATGCAGGAGGTTCCTGAAATGCACTGATGATAACTTCCTCCTTCAAGTGACAGAGGACCCAATAAGAGGTGCCATGCTGGACCTTGTTCTCACCAACAAGGATGGCCTGGTGGGAATGTGAAGCTCAAGGGCAGGGTTGGCTACAGTGACCATGAAATGGTGGAGTTCAAGATCCTCAGGGCAACAAAGAGGGCACACAGCAAGCTCACTGCCCTGAACTTCAGGAGAGCAGACTTTGGCCTCTTCAAGGATCTGCTTGGTACAGTACCACAGGACAAAGCACTGGAGTGAAGAGGGGCCCAAGACAGCTGGCTAGTATTCAAGGATCACCTCCTCCAAGGTCAGGAGCAAAGCATCGCAGCAAAGAGGAAGTCAGGCAAAAACACCTGTAGGCCTACATGGATGAACAAAGAGCTCCTGGGCAAAATCAAACACAAAAAGGAAGCCTACAGACACTGGTAACAAGGATAGGTGACCTCAGAGGAATACAGAGAAAATGTAGACAGGGATCAGATTAGGAAAGTAAAAGCTCTGACAGGATTAATCTGGCCAGGGACATAAAAGGCAACAAGAAAGACTTCAATAGGTACATCAGTGATAAAAAGAAGATCTGAAAAAATATGGGCCCTCTCTGGAACGATATGGGAGACCTGGTTACCCAGGACATAGAGAAAACTGAGGCACTCTGACTTTTTTGGCCTCAGTCTTCACCAGCAAGGACTCTAGACACACTGGCCTGGTCACAGAAGACAAAGGTAGGGGAAAATGAAGAATGACCCACTGTAGTAGAACATCAGGTCCAAGAATATCTAAGGAACCTGAAGGAGCACAAGTCCATGGGACCCAATGAGCTGCATCCATGGGTCCTGAGGGAACTAGTGGATGAAGCAGCCAAGACACTCTCCATCATATTTGACAAGTCGTGGCAGTCCAGTAAAGTTCCCACTGACTGAAAAAGGGGAAACATAACCCCCATTTTTAAAAAGGGAACAAAGGAAGACCTGGGGAACTACAGGCCAGTCAGTCTCACCTCAGTCTCACTTCTGTGCCTGGCAAGACCATGGAGCAGATCCTCCTGGAAACTATGCTCAGGCACATGGAAAATGAGGTGATTGGTGACAGCCAACATGGCTTCACTAAGGTCAAATTGTGCCTGACAAATTTGGTGTCCTTGTATGATGGGCTTACAGTGTTGGTGGGCAAGGGAAGAGTGACAGATGTCATCTACCTGGACTTGTGCAAAGCATTTGACACTGTCCCGCACAACATCCTTGTCTCAAAACTGGAGGGGCATGGATTTGATGGATGGACCACTCGACGGATAAGGAATTGGCTGGATGGCCGCACTCAAAGAGTTGTGGTCAACAGGTCAATGTCCAAGTGGACATCAGTGACGAGTGGTGTTCCTCAGTGATCAGTATTGGGACTGACACCGTTTAACATCTTTGTTAGTGACATGGACAGTGGGATCAAGTGCACGCTCAGCAAGTTGCTGATGACACCAAGCTGTGTGGTGCGGTCAACACCCTGGAGGGAAGGGATGCCTTCCAGAGGGACCTTGATAGGCTTGAGAGGTAGGCCCATGAGAACTGAATGGAATTCAACAAGGCCAAGTGCAAGGTCCTGTACGTGGGTCATTGCAATCCCAAGCACAACTACAGGCTGGGCAGAGAATGGATCGAGAGCAGCACTGAGGAGAAGGACTTGGGCGTGCTGGTTGATGAAAAACTCAACATGACCCGGCAGTGTGCGCTGGCAGCCCAGAAAGCCAACCACGTCCTGGGCTGCATCAAAAACAATGTGGCCATCAGGTCGAGGGAGATGATTCTCTCCCTCTACTTCACTCTTGTGAGACCTCACCTGCAGAACTGCATCCAGCTCTGGGGTCCCCGGTACAAGAAAGATGGGGGCTGTTGGAGCGAGCCCAGAGGGCCACAAATTTGATCAGAGGGCTGGAGCACCTCTCCTATGAGGACAAGCTGAGGGAGTTGGGCTTGTTCAGCCTGGAGAGGAGAAAGCTCCAGGGAGACCTTATAGCAGGCTTACAGTACCCACAGGAAAGCTGGAGAGGGACATTTTACAAGGGCATGTAGTGATAGGACAAGGGGTAATTGGCTTTCAATTGAAAAAGAGTAGATTTAGATTAGGTATTAGGAAAAAATTCTTAACTATGAGGGTGGTGAGGCACTGGAACAGGTTGCCCAGAGAAGCTGTGGCTGCTATCTCCCTGGAAGTGAGGGAACCTCTCCCTTCAAGGCCAGGTTGGATGGGGCTTTGGGCAACCTGATCTAGTGGAGGGTGTCCCTGCCCACAGCAGTGGGTTTGGAACTAGATGGGCTTTAAGTTCCTTCCAGCCCAAACCATTCTAGGATTCTATGATAAAATAGGAAAAATTAATCCAAATGTACTTTCTTTCCCAAACTCCGTGACATATCCAAGAAAATAGTTCTGGAGGAGATGTTTTATTTTTACTTCTGAAATAAAATCTCCTCCAGAACACAAGTTGCTTGGATGAGTCTGGAACCTAGTGCTCCTGTTGCAAACTTATATAAAAACTTACAAGTAGTACAAAACACAGGACATAAATTATATATGAGGCAAAGCATGCAAGTTACTTCAGGCAGACATCCTTGCTCTCCTTGAATGGCTTTACACAGAAGTTTACAAAAAAAGCTCCAATCTGTGGGTGACTATACACATAATTAAAGGAGGTAAAAATGCAGTGAGAAGCCACAACAACATCAGGTGAGGAGCGGGGGCAGGTTGGGAGACTACACAAGCAGGAAGAGGAAATGCAAAGCTCCCAGTTTGAAGGATACAGTTCTGCTTTCCACTTATTTTGCCTCCTGGTCACTGATAGTAAAAGGTAACATCAGACATGCAGTGGGATCTAGGCAGTCTTACATCTTTGCATATGCAACCAGTTGCAACTGCACGGTGTCTCTGTACAGGGCTATGGATAAAAGTCTTTTGTACAGGTTTTTCCAAGCTTTAACTGTAAAAAAAATAAATCATATGCATTTCCATGGATTTCTTTCTTTTAACTGAAAAAAATTCAGTTATTTACTATCGGCCCATCTTCACTGTGCTGGGTTTGCATGGCAAGATTCTGGTAGCAGGGGGGGCTATAGGCATGGTTTCTGTGAGAAGCTGCTAGAGGTTTCCCCTATGTCTTACAGAGTCAATGCCAGCTTGCTCCAAGACAGACCCGCCGCTGGCCAAGACCAAGCTCTCAGTTATCGTGGTAGTGTCTCTGGGATAAAGTTGTTCAGGAAAAAAAAAAATCCAAACAAACCAACCAAACAAAAAAATCCCACACCAGGAGCAATTGCAACTGGACAGAGGAGTGATAATATTGAAGAGAAACAACCCTGCAGACACCAAGGTCAGTGAAGGATGGGGAGAAGGTGCTCCAGGCACCAGATTAGAGATTCCCCTGTGGTCCGTAGTAAAGGCCATGGTGAGGCAGGCTGTCCCCCTGCAGCCCACGGAGGAGGGGTGATGGGCAGTAGAGATTCCACCTGCAGCCCATGGAGGACGCCACACCAGAGCAGCTGTATGCTCAAAGAAAGTTGTGACCCCGCAGGAAGTCCAGACTGGAGCAGGTTTGCTGGCAGGACTTCTGATCCCATGGAGGACCATGCTGGAGCAGTCTGCTTCTGAAGGCCTGCAGCCTGTGGAAGGGAACCATGCTGGAGCAGTTCATGAACTGCAGACGGTGCGAAGGACTCATGCTGGAGACGTTGGTGGAGGACTGTCTGCCATGAGAAGGACCCCATACCAGAGTATGGGAAGACTGACCACAACCCCCATTCCCCATCCCCCTGTGCTGCTGGGTAGAGGTAGAGAAATGTCAGGAGTGAAGTTAAGTCCAGGAAGAAGGGAGGGGCAGAGGGGAAGGTGTTTTAAGATTTAGATTTGTTTTTTTCTCATTATCTTCCTCTGATTTGATTGGTAATAAAGTTAGGTTTTTTGAGTTGAGTCTGTTTTGTCCATGATAGTAATTGGTGAGTGACCTCTCTCTGCCCTTATCTCAACCCACGCGCTTTTTGCTATATTTTCTCTCCTCTGTCCAGCTGAAGAGGGCAGTGACAGAGCAGCTTTGGGAGACACAGGGTCTCCAGCCTGGGTCAACTTGCCACAATCACTTAAGCAAATATGCCAGTTTGTGGTTATTTTTGTTCTGACATTGTTTCAATTCATGCAGAATGAGACATCCAAAATGTTGTCTTGGCTTATGATATATACAACTTGTGTGACTTTCCACTATAGACTTAGAACCATGTATATATAAACACAACTTAAAGTAGTTGAGTCCCACTGAACTATTTATAGACATGTAGGCCTTGCCATGAAAGACACCTTAAGCTTTGAGGTTGCTGAGGCTGCAGAAGAGGCAACTGTGTTTTCCACTAGATGGGCTTACTCTGGGCTAATATTTAAAAATTCTTTTTGAAACCAACATTACCAGAAAAAATATTTTATTAATTACTCATCAAGCTCAACGTTGTGGCAACAGTGGATTTCAGATCAAATTTTATGGCTGAAGAGATGCAGTGGCCACAAGGCATTTGCTAGGATTGCATTATGATATACATTCGAATATGCAGACCCTTGAGAAGCGAACATAATACTACATCAGAAGCAAAGTTATAAAAATTTAAGTTCACTTAATTTTAATATTCATAATTAGAACTTCCCACCCTAATAATTTATTTTAACCTCAACAATGTTAAAATGGAAAAATATCCCACATACATGTAACGTGTAACAGAGATGCTATTGCAAAAGGAAGGAATAAAATGGAATTAAAATTTTACAGGAACTCTAAGTCTGAGGAGACTGGTGTACTGGAGATGAAAGTAAAAGATTAACAGAAAGGAAGACTTCAGACTGCATTGTGTAAATGAAAAAAAGCCTGAAACTTCACATGCATACATCTTTAGAATATTTTCACATTTAATAACGTAAGTATTTACTAGTAGAAAGCTATCTCTAAAAGAAACGAATTCCTAAAAAGGAATTAATTATAATACATTTGAATGAAATTTGAAATTCTAAAAGGAAAAATTAGCTGCAACATTTTTTCCTTAACGTTTTAGCCGGACATTTAACAAGGTGTTCATATGGCTTACCATTTCCCTTGTTCATTTATAAACTGTTGAACTGCATATCCAAACTGCTCAGCTGCTGGACCAGAAAATACTTTTGCTTCTAGGAGTCCAACATTGTAGGCTTCACAGTAGTTATGAAGAATGCCTGTTAACAGAAAGATTACAATTATTACAGAAGCAATTAGAGAAGAATTTTGATTCCAATGAAAAAGGCTCTTCAGCTGTGTCAGGTCCACCAGTAGAGGAAAATTTAGCTTTGACACGTGCAAGAAAAAAAACAGCCTTTTCCCTACAGTACCCATCTGCCCATGTGTAATGCCTGTCTGGCACTCTTTACAGGTGTTATAATAATGTGGGCAGAGATTAATGACTCATTCACTGTTTGCCTTAACAAAAGTTGCAGCATTACTAATGGGAATGTTTTAGCTTAAGGGAGGTAAGAAATAACACTCAGCGGTCTGTTATCCTCCTTTACCTTAAGGCACAGTAAGTTAAGCTTATGGCACATCAAACACAACAGCCTGCTGAGATACATCAAAATAAAAATACACTGACTGTAGCTGCTAACACTGTTCATATTCTAGTGTCTATCTGCAATGTGAAGCACTGGAACAAAAATCAGATTATCTGCTGCATCAGAAAATCTACATTTTTGAGTCATTGCATTACCACACCAGAAGCCTTTGTTTTCAGTCCAAACAGTCTGAACAGTTGTCCAAACAGGAAAGCTTAGAAATACAAACATGCAAAATAGAACTGCATTAATAAATCACGACAATTAACACAAACTCCACTTTGCTCTGGTCATGGTATTAATTGCTTTTCCTTGGGCACTTACATACCTAGGAATAAGAGCATGCGATGTTATGCCCTTTTTTTTGGGAACTGGCAGTGTGGGCTGGGGACAAGGTCGTAAGTGTTTGCAAAGAGCGGGGGCCCACTCCTCATTCATAAAGGACCTGTTGCTTTCTGATCAAGAGCTGTAAGAGGACATCTAGAAGAATTTCCACTAGAGAAGTTGCAGGAAAAGGGCCAGAGCCTCCTAATAACCAGGAGTAGGTAACTCCTCCCACAGCTTGGAGGGGGAAGGACTGAGACAATGGTGGGATCCCAGGAACAAGCTACAATCTGGCTGACAAACACCTTAGGGCTCCAGACAACCCTCCAAAAATGGCAGTGACAGAAGAAACCATGACCTGTGGTTGCACTGTACAGCTACTGCCCGAGCTTCCCAGGTGAGGCAGGTTCATGGAGTTCCTCACAGGTTAAACATCCGTCACATTTCCCCTCCCTTCCTGTGTGCTCAGGCAGATTGAGTTTTACCTGCTCTACACACAAAATATGCCTCACCATGATGATTTGGTATGAGTCATTGTGTAGTAAAGTGGCAGTCTTTGTGATAATACCTTATAACAAGGAAGCTTTAAGGAGACATACACTGACCCTTGGCATCTTAAAAATATAAGCTTACATTCTAAGTGTTTCTCTAATTTTGATGGGCAGAACACTCACTGGTGGCATCACTTTTCCAAGTCCCAAAACCAGGTTTGGAAGAGAGGTTAACAGGGACTATATCAGCATAAAACAGCCATCACAGTAGCTTAGCTGTAATAATAACACCACCACCATCATAGTGATAACATTAAAATCGCAACCACAGGTTTACAGGCAAAGTTCACAACATGTAACAAATTTCAAAGAATTTTGTACCTTTGCCTAGAGAATAGAAGACACAAATGTTACTAGCAGAAGACTAAATACAGCTCACAGTCACTTTTTTTTTTTTTACCACAAACTCAAAACAGGAAATCATATATTAGTTATTTTAAACAACCACTATCTACAGCTGGCCTCTGGAAAGCAAGCAATTACCCTCTGCTAAAAGTATAGTTCCTTGAGAAACATCCTTAGAGATAAATATATTTCCTGAGTCATGTTAAGATTGGAGAGGAGAATGTGTACAGACATCACTCTGTGTTTCACAGTGCTTTGACACTAAACAGAACCACATATATTCACAGTTCAAGTCTGGGTTTTGGGGAGAGGGGAAAGCCCCACCTCTGAAGACACGCTGTCATCTGCAAGTATCCTTATGGATTCAAGCTGCCTCTCACTCATGACTGCTTCGCAAAATCGAAGCAGAAAAGCTAGCAAATGTGCTCTGACTCATGACGAACATTATCAAGTGAACCACAGTTTCAGCATATTTCAATCACAGTCATTTTAAATTCCACATTTTTATAATTAACAGAAGGTTTTCAGCTTTTAGATCTACTCCACACAAATCTTAGCTGGTTTGGGCCTAGCAAGTATATACTTGCAATTATATACTAGGCCTCTTCCTGCCATTTTTCACCATTTTATATACAGTGCTTGCAGTGTAAGGATATCTTTTATCCATTTTGCACATCTATCTAAATACAGTATTCAGAACAAGAAATTCAAACATTTGTAGCCAAAAAAGAGAAAATGCTAAGTTTGCTTCAAACCTATTTTAAGCCTGTGACAGAATAAGAGGGTCTCTTATGCATTAAAAGGGTGCCAAACATTGAAGCATCTACGTTCAAAGTACTGTATATTCTAGGCTGGAAAGATCCAGCATCTGTTGCTGCCTTCAGGCGATGATCTTTGATAATTTAAGAATCTTGAAATAAAGAAAACTAATTTACTATCTGGATTTTAATAGCTTTTGGTGACAGACTTCTACTTTGTGACCTCATGATCACAATTAGAGATTAGTCGGGCAAGTAAAAATCCACTTCCTAATTTCTTTCTGTAAATGGCACTTTATTTACAGTCAAATAAACAGACTGCACGGAACAAAGGAAGCCAGACAGAAGCCTAAAGCTTCTGAAGGCCCCTCTGAAGACTTCAAAAGCAGCAGTTTCTCTCTGCTGACTGGGCGGGGGGCTTGGGCGCTTTGGTTTAAAGTGGACAGCTTCATCAAGCAAAGCAGCTCAAACATAAAGCTTCAGACAAGAAAAGTTAGGAAAAAAAATGCTTAATGGGATAAAAGGAACTGTAGTATTTCCTATGAACTCCAGTATGTCTTTACATGGTTTTTTTGTGTCATTCCCCCACATCCCCCCGGGAATTCCCGTATTTCAGCAACTGCATTATTGCAGCATACACCACAGGAGCTGCTGTGTAGGAGTGTAACTGCTGGTATACTTCTGCACCACCATTTTCTTGCTTCTCGTAGGAGGAAAAATACATGTTCTGACTGTGCACCTTTAAGCCTGAACGTGTGGGAATTCTTCTGTAACTATAAATGACATGTCTAATGATGGCTATAATGCCTTCAGATTGCTGCTGTTCAAGTGCAAGCTGAAGCAAGTTTACTGAAGTAATAGCTCATATTAGGTACACCCAGTTCATAATTGTTTTGATTTTGTAAGCAAAGCTCACAGTTTAAAGCAAGCAAGCAGAAAGTATCTGTTGGATAACCAATCATTTGACATCATGATTATAATAGTTGTCTGATTGTAGGCCCTTATTCAGATTAATCAGTATAACAAAAAATAGTTTAATTGGATGAGAAAAAAAATCAGATTTTGTGTGTTTGATTGCTTGGTTTGTGGTATAAGTTTATAACAGCTTAATACAATATACTAAAAATATCACTAGTCTGCATTTTGTGTCATAATACATGTGCCATTTTGTTTTCAGTCTAGAGAGTAAAATCGAATTGTCAGCACTTTATACTACATGGCAAAGTGACCAATTTAAGATGACAATACATGACAGAATCCCATAATCATATAGACTCAGCTATGGCAAGTCTCATCTCTCAGTAAAACATCCATTCAGACAGACGCATTCACTGCTGCTGTTATATATAGTTTGCACCAAACAGGTCTAGCAATTATAGTATAAAGAAAAAAAGACATGATGGCATCTGCATGCTGAATCTATAAGGATCCACCACATGCTAAGCATTAGTTTTAAATTTATCTAGTATTAACCTTGCCAGTAGGAAACTTCATCATCTTTTTGTTCTTAATGATATGGTGTTTGCTTCTTTAAACAACTGTGGGCTATAAAACAGAAAAAGTTTGTTATATAATCCAGCTAAGTGACTATTTTTCTTTGTGAGAGAGCATCCATGCCAGTCATGATGCTAGGAAAGGGAACAGAAGGAGCCCCTGCAGGCAGCTCCCCCCTGCTCTGCAGCACAGCCGCAGCCATAACCCCTGCCCCTGTGCCACCTCCAACAGGTCAGCAAACTCTGACAAACCCAAACCCATCTGCACACTGGGGGATTTGGGGTGGAAAGGGGGAGCATGTAGTCACTAAAGACAAGCAAGGCAATGACCTGGCATTATGGTAAAACCAAGACAGTATTGCATGCATTCCTGTATGAGTTTTTTAGTTTACAAATTATTTTGGAAAAAGACATCAAGAAAGACCTACTGGATTATTGTCTGCTTCCTGAAGCAGTTTCACAGATTGGCAGCCAGTAAGATGTGTACAGCCAACACTGCCTTAATTGCTCAGTGTAGCATTTTTTCAAGTATCTATTCTTTCCAGAGGAGGGCTTTTCTTTGCACTTTGTTAATCTGCTCTGGGAGAGTCACTACAAATTCCACAAAGAAAATTTTCCAGTTGGTCTCAAAGATTTCTTCGTCCAAAGAAGAGACATTGGCAGAGCCCTGAAGCCTGTCAGACTCTGCTGGGCAGAGAAGAAAAAAAAAAAAAGGGTGGGAGGGAGGACAGAACTTGTAATTCTTCTTTTCCACTGGCTTCACCTTACAGTGGATTGCACACTCTGGTTCAAGCTTTCTCCATGACTGAAGGGCTCTCATTGGGGTGTATTTTCTGGTGGTTTGTATTGTGCAAAGTCTCACTGGATCGCCTGAGTTGTCAGGGAATTGTAAAAGCACTTTTGTCTCATTCTAACACCCAACTGGTTTTTTGTTGCATTTTTTCTTCATCCCTCTGCAAAGGTTTTCTGAAACTGGCTCAGCTTCCAAAGTTAGTAAGGGATTACAGGCACCTGCAGATACCATTCACACTATAGTCACCTACAGTCCTTGAAATATTAGGCAAGAGGTGGAATGAAGGCAGGAAGGGAAAGTAATGAAGTTATGAAAGAAGGCAGCCAAATAGTATCTGCTTCATATTAGATATATTTACTGTTACTTCACTGCTTTTTATTAAAAGACAACAACATTTTGGCATAAGAGTAAAGTTACTCCCTTATTATTCAGAAGCTATGTTATCAGAGCAATAATCCAACTGGAATTAGGCAACTATTTTTACAGAATGAACAACCCATAATATGAACAGCTCTCAAAAAATTGTGTTTAAGTTTTTATTAACAAGACTGTGAATACATAAAGAATAAAAAAGCAGCATGTCGTTACTTCACTCTATTGAACTGCAGTACAGATATTCTTCATTGTGGCTTCATTCTCACTGCAATGAGCTTGTTCAGCAAGCAAATCTGCCCCAAAAAGGAACCACTTTTTTCCCTGCTAGCATACTCGTCTTCCATCAGATTCGCTTTACTGTATCGGTACATGCATTGTGTGCACGCACAGGTAACACCACCAAGCCATGTTCTTTTCCATGTAAAAAAAAATTCTATATTAGTTGCACTGTTGGGGCTTTCCTGTAAATTAGCCTAAATATAAAAACCACCTTTTTGATATATCTTCAGTATGACTAGTCGGGGCTATATGGAATCCAACACACTTAATGCAGGGAAAACAGCACTACTTATAATTCCATCTGGAAAGGTATAATAACCTTTACCCAATACAGTCAATATAAATCAAAAGTGTTTTCACTAGTTTTCTCCTGTATATTTACTTCTCTATTTTTTGTAACTTTTTCTTCAATATACACCACCTCATCAGGATATACTCAAAATGGCAAGTGGGTATCTTCAGCTTGTGTACTGAAACAGCAGTTTTAAAGTCACAATCTGTTTTTATTTTAAATCTAACATTTCTTACTACGAACAACCTTCTAAATAAAGACAACATGAAGCTCTGACAAGAATCAAAAGGAGCAAACAATGCTACTGGCAAGACACTGGATTTTTTTTACTAGAAGTCAGTATTTTATAATCCTCACTTCAGTTACTTTGTTGATATTTCGTTATGTTTACAGAAGCCTTAAAAGGCCAGTCTTCATCTTACTGCTTCATCTATTTGTTTTGCTTTCATCTTGAGACCAAGATTTTCTTCACATCAGCTATAATAACTCAAGATATTTAATAATTAACAGAGAGTATAATGTTTAGTGTAGAAATAAATTATAGGCTGGGGGGACACAAACGACAGACGACAACACAACCGACTCAGAAGGGAAAAACAATGCTTCATTTAGTAACAAATCCTCCCGCCCGCCTGCCCCTCTTCCTCCCCTTCCCTGCCTCCCTCCAGCAAGTTTTCTTGGCTTAGTTGGCCGACTGCTTCTTCCTGGAAGTAGGTCAGCTTCCAGCCTGAAAACCTCAGACTGTATGAAAGCCTGAGTCACTGCCTTTCAGTTACAACTGTTTAGGATCCAAGAAGCCGCACTGAAGAGTTACCAATAACCTGCTAAAAAGCAACCCAGACATGATACAACACACAAATCGTGAATGAAAAGTTGGAGAGACCAGGATAACGTGACTACGTGCTGTCTATTTTACTGTTCTGGCACTGCTGCCGAGTAGGAGATCTAATTAAATTGACCCACGATTGCATTAGTTACTCCAAAAGACTTGTTTTTCTCTTTGTAAGTCCCTGTTTGTGGCCCACACATTGCCCTCCTTGGCTCCTACAGCAGACAAATCAACTGTTCTTTATCTGGAGCTAGTAAGTCTCAACAATCTACTGTACACACAAGGACTGATTCCAAAGTAATGCTTAAGAGTAGTTGCTGCAGGACTGACAACTTCCTATGTGTTTTTAATGAAGACAGAAAGTATTCAAGCCTACTCAAATTTATTATCCTGGCACATTTCCATCATTAATTTCAGTGGGGAAAAAGCTTCCTTTTACAGAAAATTAACATAAATTGCATTGTCTTGATATATCCCGGAGGTTTTTCTTTTCGTGTGTCTTGAAAAAAATCCTGTTTGTTGTACCAACTTTATCCTTAGAGTACCACAATTTGTTCTCAACGATACCAAAGAGATTAAAGAGTACATAAGGCTAACAATCTGTACACATATGTATGTTATATATATGGTTAGGTCACTGGCTTTACAAGTAACGATGACAAAAAACTTTACATGCTTCCCTATGATAACTGACTTATCAAGCAGCATTTCACTCCAGCAAGTTCTCTTCCCTTCTGTCCACCTTATCAGTTGTTGACCCTTATTTAAAACCAGCAATATATCCAAATATAGTCAGAGAAGCATGAACCACATTATGACTGTAAGACAGGAAATGCAAGTCATCACACAGAAACTGATGTGACTGCAATCCCTATACCCCATTTGCTGCTTTTGCTTGTCTCACCTGCTATGAAAACATTTCTGTACACAATCAAAAAGGCATGTTTGCACACAGATATCAAGAAGATGGGAGAGCAACCAAAGGCATCTGTACTTCGTTACTCATATCACTCTAGGCTATATGCAAATTTCAGTATATTACAACATATTAGTATATTATATCATACTTACCACTGTTAAATGTGACCTGAAAAGACTAAATTAGAAAAAGGCTGAGGGACGTGCCACACCGTCAGTCCCTCTGCTGCTCCAGTGCTGCAGCCCGCAGTGTGAGGACTGCAGCGGCTCAAGAGCAACCGTACCATCACACTCTTTAGGACCCTTTTCCCCCCTCGCAGTTTGTCAAGAAGTCAGCTTTCTACACTGCACACAGACAGCCTCAGAAATAAGAACAGCGTCAGCTGTAGAAAGTTTGCTACATCAGCTTCCTGCAGTAAGAAAGCCTCCAAAGCACCACAGGATATATAATACAATAGTTGGAAGAGCTATAATTATCAGAACTTTTGTTTTCCTATAGCAGGATTAACAACTATTTCTCTCCCCTGATCGTAACAGGAGCTCATGGCTTGGCAGCCCAAATGGTAGGTAGGTGGGTCCAATCACTCACCTGAAATTCCTCCTTAATGCACACTGACGTGATCAATTCTGGCATCAGATATGGCTCAGGCAGAATTTGGGCCCATTAAAATCAGGAAGACAGTCCAGGAAGCCCAGACTTCAGTAGCTGCCTAACCCAGAACGGAGTCACCTAGCTTTCATAGCAGGAAGGTGCATAAAAACTTAGAATACAATACAGGTGTAGAAGCACCCCTGTCTGAGAACAAGGTATCCTACCCTACTGCAGGCCCACTCCAGTATCATGGCCAGAGGCAATGAATGCTTCCTGATTAAATAATTTCTGCTCTAAATAGTCAAATGATTTAACTAAATAGCTAAATAACTTCTTACGCACTGCCCGTGAGTTGCTCGAGCAGTCCAGGAGGGCCAACTCAGAACTCCTCTCCTCCCAGCTAAGCGCCCCAGAGTCAGGCCACAGGCAAGATGTCTTTGCTTGTCTGCCTGGAAACGCAAACATGCATCCCAGGATAAGCTGAGACCTAGTTTCAGTAACAGAGGTAGAGAATGCTTTCCTGACTTCTTTATCGCCTGGTAGCAAAGACACTTCTGGAAAAGTCTGAGAGGCAAGCCTACACTGCCATGAGCCTCAAGGGAGAACTAAGCCCATGTTCCCCAGGTGACTGTTACCATCACTTCTCAGGGAGCTACTTGATAAAAAGCTGAACTAGACACCTGAGGGAAGGAGGCACTTTATGCAGGTGCCCAAGAAGGATGGAGTTCAAACACTCCCCTCAACCCTCTGATCAACTAACTGCAAGCACCTTCCTGCTTTACAAGCAGATATTTTTTCATGCACTTTAAAAGCACCTAAGTTACTTTTCTGAGTCCAAGGTACCTAACTTTGCACTCTGGGGCAGGGGAACCAGGTTTCTGGTGAAATGGAGCTGCAGTGTGCACTCTCCCAGCCCTCAGCCTACACACAAGGCTCTGGCATATGCAGATGCCTGTGGTCAGGTTTGGTAACAAGCTACCTCCATTCAAGAGTTCAGAAAGAAATTATCTTTTTTGTAAAATGCAGGTATTGTACATTTTTGGGTCAGAGAGAAGGCCCATGTACATTTAAGAAGAGTTTTCTGCAGATAATACTTGCTTCCACAAAGCAGAACAGTTGCTTTTTGTCTTCAAAAAAGTGAAGTCTATTGTAGCTGTCAACTTCTCAGAAAGACAACTCCAGAGACTCTTACAGTTTTGGTTTTGTTTTTTTTTTACTGTATAATATGATGAACTAGCTTTGGGCAGTCTGGAAAAGAAAACAAAAGCAAGAAAAGAGAGGCAAGACAGTGAAATCAAAGGATATTTGGCTAGAGTCAAATAGATAACTATTATTAGCATAGCTACAAAATGACTACTATCCAAGCAGTGCAGCTGGATTTTTTTTCCCCTCTGTTTATTGTTTTACCCATCTTAATAAGATTTACTACATTTTCAGTCACTTCTGGTATTCTGAATGTGTTTCAGGCATATTTAAATGGGAACTCTATTTTGTGGGCATACTTAGAAGAAATGTCAGGCCACTTTTTTTTTTTTGGAAAGGTTACCTAAATTCTCGTTTGAAACAATTCAGCTAAATCTGAGTTTACTATTGTTCATTATTATAGCACTACTCTTACTATCTTGTTAGATTTTACAGTTAAGAACATAAAATGGGTGAAAAACTATTTGCTAAAAAGTTGTGCCTTTCTGCAGTTAGCAATTAACCATTTTGCTCAAACACAAAAATGCAAATAGGATACAGGCACAGGAACACTACAGTGATATTGGGTAAGCATCTAGGACACACTAGTTGTCTGGGGACAAGATACTCAACTTGCTTCTGCTTCAGACAGATGTCATCAAGGGGATTATTCTGTATTTTACTTTCCTTACTGTAGCATGTTGCTATTAAGAAACCAGGCCAATCTTGACACAAGTTGCTGTGATTTGGACACCTACATAGACATTCACCTAACTAAGAACAGGACCAGCCAAGAGTAAATTTAAGCTTGAAGTCCAGTAATTTACTGTTTTCTTGTTTTAGCAGATTATGTAATGAAGCAGAATTTCTTACTGGGTTTGCTTTCACAGTTCAAGGGAGACAAACACAACAATCAGAAGAACGGAGAAGTTACACGAAGTGACTGCTGTGTGTGTCAGAGAGGCAGACACCTGCTTAGCTAATCCAGCTGGTTTACCTACAGGCAGCTGCCTTACTCCAGGCAACACAGAACGTGTCACAAACATCCCCAAAAATGTGCTGGGCTCACAGTTTCTCATAACAGCATCTACCACTGCACTAAGGTCATGTGGCCAAGCATGGACTGACTATTCCTCATTCAGGCAAGCCGATCTTGCCATCAGCTGAGGTAGTTATTTACTGGGTAATCCAGTGGGTCAGGCAGCCTGGGCATCCGCAGTCTCACCACTGCATACAGCTTTGTGTCACACCCTTAGCACAGCATCAGCTGCCACCAGCTTTCTTGCTTAAGGGTCATGCATATTTGAAATAGATAGCTAGACAGGCAGATAGATAAAAGGTAAAAACCTAATTCAATCTTTCCCCATCACCACCCTCAAACTGCATTATTTCCCTCAGTATTTCCACTGTGCAATACTCCCATCCAGAAGCGTGTTGTGAACAGCAGTTTTCCACCAACATTTCTTTATTGTCTGTTCTTTAGAAACAAGAGATGTGTGGTTAAAAAAAAAACAGTGTATGAAATAAAGTAAGACTGATGAACCTGGAAGCAGGATTCAAAGAGCAAAGTAAATCAGGAATAAGGTAAAAGAGTTTCACTAGGGCTGTGCACAACTTGCAAGCCCTTCACCCTGTCTACCAGTAATTTGAAAGGGACAAAAGAATCCGTGACATTCATCATGTGTGACATTCAACCACGCAGAAGCCATTCTGTTATACACAAAATGTCTTCGCTCGTTGTGTGTTCAAAGAGTCTGTGTTGATCTCACTTCTTTGCCTACATAATTTGTCTTGTTAGTTCTGAATAATACACAAGTCTTACTAGATTTTTTAAAAGAATATGCATCTTCAGGAGAAAATAAAAGTTAGTCCTCTGAAAATCCTGAAGTGCTATTCAGGGATTAATCCAAAGTAACTGTTACTAGCACTCAGAATATTGAGTTTATTTGGTAATTCAGAATTCCAGCCTGATTTGGAAGCTACGGACATGCTCACACAGCTTGTCTTGATTCCACTTGATGGCTTAACATTCTCCACCTCGAGAAAGTGAGTACAGCACAAACAGGAAGATTGTTATCGCATATTGCTTTACAGGGATACACACTCACACTCAGCGAACAGAGACAGAAGGTATCATTTGTCCCATGTAATTCACATAAATTTATTTTTATTATCCTTTTATCTGTGCCTTGAGAAGGGGGGGGATGTTCATAAAACTATTCACAGATACATGTCAGTCTTTCACCTAAAGGTTTATAAATAAAAATTGTTCTCCATTACCTTTAACAGAAATGAAAAGCAAGGCTGAGAGTTCTCTGATGTCCTTGACTAATTTGAATGGGAAGAGTACAGCCAACTTATTTACACAAAAAATAAACTTATCACCTTTCTTTCTCTCAGTGTACAGGGTATGAAATCCTAACAGCACAGAACCACAGGGCTCGAGATCGCTGTGTGAAAAAGAAGTCCTAAACATTAAAACTGCTAATGGAAATGTTCTAAGCCAAGCAGATAACATGTGTTGGTATGCAAGTGCATGGCTACGCCGATGAGAATCCAGCCTGTGTCCCGTCTGCATTTTGGCATGGTCACCATGGAAATGGGAACCGGCCTGCACAGAGCCTAACAAAGGGAACCTTTAACTGAAAACAACAACACTGGATAGATACTGCCCAAGATTTCTGCCTGGGAAAATTACTTGTTTTACTTGTCTGAAGATGTAGGAACTCCCTTCTACCTGCATTAACACTAAATGAAAGTATTTTGTTCACATTTAGCTATTGCGACATTAAACCATTACACTGGCAGTTCCAGTTATTAGCCCTCATGAAAATACATTTCATGAAGTACACACAAAACACACTTTCCTTCATTCAAAATTAACAATAGCGAAGAAAGACCACAATGAATAATATTTATATAGTGGCTAAGAAACACAATAAAACCAAGCAGTATTGTTCTTTTTACTACATTGACTTCTTAAATGAAAATTCTGTGTCATTGAACTGAAAATGCAGAGAACAATTTCAAAAACTGCCCCAGAGCCAGACAGCACATAGTTAAGACTTATTGGTAAAGTCTCATGTTGACTTTGCCCAGATTATGCACAAATAAATATTAACTGTTAAAAGTGTTTAGGAGTGGAATGGTAATACCCTGTATGTTTTCTAAAATAAACATCATTTGTACAAAATACAAGTCCTGTAATACAGTATGAATGAAGCCTCACTTCAATGTGCAATGCTGTGAAAGGCAAAATTCAAAAAAATAACACTCTTACTACCTGACAAACTCCCTTAAAGTAGGAAAAACTAGAGATAGTTTTAGTTTAAGAAGAATTCACATTTGGATCCTCTTTGCAAACAAACATGTTTTTTAACATTAACATTACTCACAAACAGAATAATAAAACAGCAAGGTAACAAAAGATGGTGACTAAAAGGGAGAAAGGCAGAAATTAAGATGGGCTGCACAACTTAAGTTGGGGTGCATGCACACGTGTTTTACAGTCATACACTGCATTTTTACCTGGACTTCTGGCTTCATTTACTGCACCCCATGCGCATTTTTCACTTGCTGTTCACTTACCAGTTTAGTCCTGGCTGCTTAGTACACAGCCTTGTACTTTTTATGTATAAAATTTTAACCTACTGAATTAGCAGCTTCCTTGTGATGGATTCACCTCTACGTATCTTGACCATAAGCATGTAAGTAGTTGCAAGTAACAGAGAATTTAATTTTTAACACCCAAGTGAAACCAGAGATCATCTTTAGTCCCATTAGAAAAAAAAAATAAATCAGGTCAAAAGTACTTACCACATTGGATATCTAGTGATACAGCTAAAACCTTGTTTTAGCACATTCGAAATACAGTTTCCATTGACTTCATTCACAGCTGTGAGTACACAGCAGCTTTGCATGTCAGGATGCACTTCCACAACCAGCTCAAGCCAGTGGAAGTGTTGGCTGCCAACGAAAGGGACTATTCCAACTTCCCTCCCTCCTCTGGCCAAGAGTTCTGACTGTCCCCCATGCCAGCGCTAAAGCTTAAATAAATTACTCAAGTGAACGGGATCAGTTTAGCTCATCTCCAAAACCAACCTGGCCCAAAGATGGGGAAAAAGTTATTTAGGCAAATGGGTCCCTGACCTGTTCCCTAGAACAAGCCCCACTGGTAGCACAGGGAAACTGGTGGGAACAGCAATCAGGAGTGGACAAAATGTCCTTGCAGAGTCAGCCCCACATTCAGGTCAGCTTAACTAGACTGTCAAAACGCAGCTTCAGTTTTGAGAACCCCTGGCTGAGCAAAGAGAAAGAGAAGAACACAAAAGCTCCAACCACGTGTCAAAGATTTGATTTAAATGACTCGCCTAAAACCGCACTCAGCTTTTGTGACAAAAAAGGAGAGAAAGAATCCAATTCTGCAAGGGGAAAAGAAAATATCTTTTTTTTTATCCTACCTCTCTTCCTCATTCATAGAGCACCTTCCAATTTCAAAACTAAACAAGGCAGGAGATTTAGCCTCTTCTGACCTCACTACTTTCCCCTGTCCACTGGCAGCAACAGCGTGATGCATTGGTGTGCAGAAGGGACAAATCCAGGTTGCTAACTTATTTCAGCCACCTTCTAACTTCTGCATGTTGAACTCTGTTCTTTTATCTCAATTTTCATCCCAGTTTAAACAAAACCAATCTGTAGAAGAAACCCTTATGTTACAGGTGTCCTCTCCTACACCTCTATACAGCTCTACAGCCCACTGCCAACAAGGTCCCCAGGACAACAGGATGTTTTTCCATCAGCAAGGGTCAGATATGTACCAAACAGAAAAGGGGTTACACTTGGAAATTCTTCATTCTATCCAAAGTTTCAGAGAATCCCCCCTCTCAGTTTCAGATACAGCTGCTTTCTCCTCCAAGCTGCTTAGGTCCCAGGGGGAGGCTTGAGGTCTTGTGGTCCTCAAGCAGTACACCTGCAGCCCAAAAGGCATAATAACCCTTACTTAGCTGTGATTTTTCACCTCAGCATTAAACAGTGCAAGGGATGTGTGCTTCACAGAGTGGGGATTTTTAAGAATGTGCTAGAGCAGGGAGGTGATCATCCCCCTGTACTCAGCCCTAGTGAGACCGCACCTCGAGTACTGTGTCCAGTTTTGGGCCCCTCACCACAAGAAAGACATCGAGGCCCTGGAGCGTGTTCAGAGAAGGGCAACGAAGCTGGTGAAGGGGCAGGAGCACGGGTCTTACGAGGCTGAGGGAACTGGGACTGTTTAGTCTGGAGGAGGCTCAGGGGAGACCTTATTGCCCTCTACAACTACCTGAAAGGGAGTTGTGGTGAGCTGGGGGTTGGCCTCTTCTCACAGATAACTAGTGACAGGACAAGGGGGAACGGCTGCAAGTTGCGCCAGGGGAGGTTTAGGTTGGAGATGAGGAGAAATTTCTTCTCTGAAAGGGTGGTTGGACATTGGAACGGGTTGCCCAGGGAGGTGGTGGAGTCACCGTCCCTGCGGGTATTTAAGGAAAGGTTAGACGCGGTACTGAAGGACATGGTTTAGTGGGTAATAGGTGTTAGGGGGACAGTTGAACTGGATGATCCTTGAGGTCTCTTCCAACCTTAATGATTCTATGATTATTCTCGTCCTGGTTTGCTGGAGGAAGGTGCACAGTGTGCCTGAATGTGAAGGCCTGCCGAGATAGGTGAGGTCACGCAAAATTTAGTTTCCTCCCCTAGGCATGGTTCTCCAACATTATCACTTCAGAATTGACTCTGAAATGAGTTATTCTCATAAAAGGGAAGAACAAACTGATTCACCCAGAGCCCAGGAACCAGCTAATAGCATGCGCTACAGAGAATCAGGTGACCAGGATCCAGAAGCAAACTGGAAAGCAGAGTGCCTCAAACAACAATGGAGATTGCTGTAAAAGTACCACATAACATGAGAAGACAAGAGAGAGTCTCTGTGTTTGCAAGTGTAGACCTAGATCTCGCACAGAAACTCCACTACAACTCCAGTAGCAGAGGAAGTCCAAGAGAGCTACACGCTAAGGGTGGACAGAATATATGTTAGAATCAAGCCGACAAAAACAGATCCTTTCCAGAGGAATGCAGTTTTCCAAGAATCTGTTACTTGGCCAAATTTAACTAGATTTTCAAGATGATGCAAATAGCACCTTCCTGCCAAATTTCAAGTATCTCCTCTGAAGCATGAGGGCACTAGAGCTTTCCAAAGAAAATGTTATGAGAATTGAGCCCAGAAAGCTACTGTATTTTCCACTGGCCCCACTCTCAGAAAAAGCTGGGCTATTTTGGCTCTGACTTTTAAGAACAGGCTAAGGAAAAAAAACTGGATGCTTAAAATGCAAATTTAAAGAATCAGATGTGGCAAACCTATAAGCAGCTAATGGCAGTGTTACAACCGAAAGCATCAGGCTTTGTTGTGTAGGTTGCCCTAATAAATCCTTCACTTACTGTTATCCCTCTTAACATAATCTCCTTCTGTAGGCTATATGGTTTTTGGTCAACGAGTAATAAGGTTGACAGCAAACTCGAAATAGTAGTTCTGTTGCATTTCTATTTCTTTCTTCTTGTACCATCTTACAAAGTCTTACTGACTTTCCAAACACAAAAGTACACACCAACAACGAATAACTCACACCTTTACTTTTGCACTACTTTCAGTTGAATTTGGAGACACAAAGCCATACCCCTGTGTGGTCCATTAGCTGATAATTCAGAAGAGACTACACTGACAGAAAATCAAGTTTAAAATAAACTTGGAAAGTTTTCCTGAAGTACTGACTAATTCACCTAAGCCAGTCCAATTAAATTGAAGAATATCACCTTTGAAAGTAAAACAGTTCATTAGAATTCAAACAATTTGAAAAAGATTATGGGAAAGCTATCAGAGTACTGCCACAGGAGAACTCCAAATCACTTGGGGAAAATGTTCTGGTCCTGAAATATTCTTTTCCCTGCTACTTCTACAAGATCAAAAAGGCCTAAACGAGTATTAACTCAGCAATTACATCCACTAACATCAAATGTCATGACACATCTGAAATCAAAATATGACAGCTTTCAGCTGTATAAATGAAGACAAATCACGGATAGTGCCTGAACAAAGTAGACCATCCCATTTCTGTCAGTCTCATTGCCAGGGGAATCCTCCTTTCACAATCAGTCCTTAACTTCTGCTTTCAGCACCACTCCACAAACCTTTGCAAGTCCTAAGACTCCATGAACTGCACGGGGTTTTAGTGGTCCTGGTGTGCAGTGACTGCAACCAGGAGAATAAAGGATGGATTAAGCAAAAGTGCAGAGTGAATGTTTTGCCTGTTGATGCTTTTAAGAATTTTTCTTTTTTAAAAGTTACCAGGCTGTCTGTGTACCATATATGTCATCACAGGCTAATATTCCTGTATTCGATTTCATACCCTGCAGCCGCACATTCCACTGAAGAGCTTGCTACAGTTACTGAAAGAACAAGTTGGAACAGCTCATTAGTGAAAACTCATTTTTATGCTGCTTCTTCAGTGACTTCCTAATTAAGGGTTTGTGAGAGTATACAGTAATACCAAAACTCTGAAAGTGCTTGGGAATTTGCTCATGGCAAATGAATATGATGGCTTATAGTTCCCAGGAAAATGTATGTAATGGTAATTTAGTCAGCCAGGAGAAGGAGGAGATGGTTCAAGTTTCCCTGTCCTTTTCCAAGGAGCGACATCTGCCCAACAGGGTGGGAACAGCCCTTGCAAATTAAGAACATCATTCACAATTAAGAATATCGTCTTCCCTTTCAAAAAGGCATAATCGTCCCGCAACCATGAATTCACACATCAGACTGCACCCATCCCCTCCCCCCTCTGCGGGCTAACACTCCACTTTGCGGAAAGATGAACTGAATGCTAACCCAGGAGTCCCAGGGCTTAACCCGCTCTCAAACCGCCGCCCGTGCGCCGCCACACACGCGTGTGCCCTCCGCACGCGGCCACACACGCGCCTGGCCCCGATACCAGAGGCGCTCGCACCCGGGCACCCACCGTCCGGCGCTGCCCCGTCCCTGGCGCAGCCGGGGGCCGCCCCCG
>VWZZ01000743.1:0-27036 GCA_013399095.1 Psophia crepitans | reverse complement strand
ATTCTATTCTATTCTATTCTATTCTATTCTATTCTATTCTATTCTATTCTATTCTATTCTATTCTATTCTATATAAAGTCATGAAAACAAACTTGTCAGGAAGTCATATAGTCCTCTGAAAAACTTTCAGATGTGGCTGTAAGGACAAAATCTATACAATTAATGGCAATGTATTTTTGACAGCTTGACCGCTTTCAAGCTTTCCTTGATGTGCTGAGCAAGAATGTTTATTTCTACAATAGCTTACTATTGAGAGGTAGGTGGGTTTGGGTTTTGGTACTGAGATGTCTTTATATTATTTTTATATCAATGAAAAGCAAACAAACTACAAAGGAGGCTTGTTAGAATCTTTTATTTTTTCAATCAATAAAACACATGAAATAATTTTACAGGAAAAAAGAAAATTCTGTGCAGAATGTTGTGACTTTCTAAAAAAGGATGCAAATTCCCTCTTATTCCTGTTACGCTGTACAATTAACAATGGTACATTCTGACTCCCTTGCTCTGCTTTTATTTTTGAATGGAATCATTACAAGTACAATAGTTAATTCAAGAAATTAAAACAATTAGACTATGTGGAATTCATTAGATGACTGTGACCCTAACTCCAGCCTCTTGGTGCCAAGTGAGATGAAAACCCTTGGCTCCAGTTGCAGGTGTATTCCCCTGACTCAGGCTCCACAGAAGAGGAACATCATGATCAAAATGGCTCAGCACAGGAGATGTACTAAAGGGCTCAGGTAAGGGTCAGGATAGGTGGGTTGTGTCTGTAGCAAGGGCTCATAATACAGACCTGGTGTAACACCAGACAAGCACAGGAACATAAGCCCAGGAAGATTGCTCTAATGTAGATGTTGTTTTTCTAAGTCTTCTAAAATTACATATGGGATCAACAACCTCTAGAACAGCCTCAAATTGAAGCAGGAGCGATGGTTCAAAGCTCTTGCTCCTTTCCAGGTAAGTTCCATGCTGCAGAAATATAGCTTGTCCCTTCCCTCTAAGAATTAGCTACTTTAGTGCTGAAGTTAGGAACTGAGCTGGGCCAGAGTCCCTCTGTTGCTTAAGCTCTGGTTATAGACCCAATTTATTATTATTATTATTATTTTTACAGGCTTTTATTTGAACGAAAAAACGTTTAGCTTGCTAGTTATTAGAATCACATTACAATCCTAATGTGTCTTTCTATAGGAACAAAATGGATTACATGCTGTTCTAATATTTTTTGTGCCTGCCAAATTTCAGTGAGATGTTCCTGATGTTTGCAATATTGCTTTCAGTAGGCTTTTCTGTAGAGTATAATGAAAAGCAGTAAAATACTGCTCTTGCAGTGCTGTGTGGAAAGGCTCTTACAGATAAAAATCGTGATTTTACTTATTTAGCCTGTGTATCCCCTTTACATACTTACCACCCTACAGTGGTATCCCCTTTAGATACTTATAAATAGATACTATAATTGAAAACCTGATAATAGGACAAACGTGAAAAGGGAAAAAGCGTTGTGACAGAGGAAAGCAGTGTGGTTATAGGAAGCTTATTACTATTTTTACAGTACAAAGTAAGTCTAAAAAGAATGGAACACTGATCTCAAACATATTTTGCATTGATAAAATACTTGTGTGTTTTTGCATAGCCTTTTTCTAGGGAAATAGACTTTTTTTTTCAGTTAGGCTGATGCTTTAAAATAAGACAATCAAATATCAACAGAAAAGTAAAAAGCTCTGGTTAACAGCTTATAATAACTAAAAAGTGAAACACTTAAAGAAAATAAAAGTACGCTGCATAAAAATGATGTGTGGCTTGCACAACTTGTGAGTAATTTTACGAAGCCAGGAAAAATGACCTCATGGTTAACAAGCTGGCTGAATAATAATAAATATAAATATTTCCTTTACTACCACAGACTTTCTATGTGTGCACAGGTGAGTCACAATTCCTTCGTAATTGTGTTCCTTCACAAAACTGTAATAAGATGCCGAACTGCTACACGTTTACAGTGATACTGTAAGGAAAATAATTCACAGTTCCAAGGCATTCAGATGCTACTGTGAGAAATGCCATTTCAATCTTTCAAACAAATTGGCAAAATCATACGTTTGCTTAAAACAAAACCTGCACCTCACATGGAACTGAAAACACCTCTACAAATGTTAATTTATCCTCGCTGCTCAACGAATGGATTTCTGCCTTCCTTTGAGGACTAATTAACTCACACGATGAACGAAGCAGGGATTCTATTCCCAACTCCTCTACATGTTTTTTTGGCTTCCATTCAAGTCTTCCTTCGTACCCCTCTGGACAGCGTGCACTTCTAGGTGTGCAGGCGAGCACAACCAGCAAGCCCACGGACGCGGCGGCTGCCCCGGGCTCTGCACAGCACTGCCACCCACAGCGTTCCCACGGAGGGCTTTGCTCCCTCCTCTGAGTCACGCTGCTACCTTCAGCAGGCTGCTGTTATGAAATAACCACCTTTCCCACAGCCACAGGGAGAAACTGCAAACACTTTCAAACTTAATCCTGCTTGCTGCCTTTCCCAGTAACTGCTCTCTAATTTAGGAACTAAATGGAAGGGACTTAAGAGTGACAGCATGTTTCCAACAATAAAGCACCTTCTGGCACACTTCCAGAGCTGTTCACACTTCCAGTTCAACCCAGTCTATGGTCTCCTCTCGCAGGAAAAAAAAGTCTTTATAAAATATAATGTTGCTGTTTAAGCTATTAATATAAATTCAGTGCTAAGTTAAAACCTTTTGAAAAACAGCAATTTTTCAAACATTTTTTTTTTCAGTGACATTTATATCAAGTGGAGGAACAAATTATCCTGGCTTCCTTGGCAAGGCAAAGGCATTTCTGCAAACAAGTACGTCTTACAGAAGTGATCCTCACCATTTTCTGGTCTGCTGGCAGTCAATACCAAGTCACCTCATGCTGAGGCAACATCGCACTTTGCCGGCATGTCCCCATATTATTCTGTTAATTTTGTGTGGCTGCAAGTAACACAGGATGCTCTCAAGGACAAGGCACAGCCCAAAAGCCTGGGGAGAGATCCTCGTGGAAGGAAGACAAGTGTGTGAAAGAAAAGAGAGAACTGAATGTTCTAAATAGGCTTAAGGAAATCTTTTACTATCTACATTTCAGTGTATTCTCATATAAACTTTTAATCTTTGACACAAAATAAACATCATTTTTTAAGTGCTTATTTAGTATGCAAATTCTTCATCACTTCTTAAACTCTTAAGTAACGAAGATGAGGTGTGACTTATAATACTAGAAGCAGCTAGCCAGTGCTGAATTTCCTATCTGTGCTCTTTTGTTAACTATACTTTTGTACACTTTAAACTCATGGGATTAAACAGCTACACAATACATTTACAGTGACAGTTTATGAAGCACCCTCCTGGCTACTCCAAGATATACAGCAAGAGTCAAACTTTCAGGGTACCTCTAAATATTTTCTGCATAAATATGGACATTTCAATTTGCAGATACAATAGTGCACCTGGTTATTTGAGTACAGTGTGCAATCAGATGGGCTTGAATGTTTCGTGCATACATTTTTAGGCCTGCCAAAAATCTGTTTCAAGTTCAAACAGTTATGTAATTTAATGGATCAATCCTATATGGTCCACCTTAGCATAAAAATCTCTTTCTTGGAGTATCCTGGGTTCAGCTGCACACACTAAAACGAGCAGAAAGAGAAGTCCAAGGTATTTCAGCAATTTTCTCTCAAAATTCTTCAGGTGCTTCTATCTTCTGAATTGTCATTACATTAGTTACCCTACAATACGCGGTGCATTCTCAAAACCTGCATGTTCTACTTCATGAACTGACAGTCTGCTCTCACGGACCTGACATAAGAAGGAAATTTTGAAAAAGATGCTTTTTCCTTTTGAAAATTGTAAGGTGATAAAGACTGGGATTGCTACATAAAAGCTGACTTGTTGAATAATTTGAAATTAAAAAATGATTCCACATACATAGGTATACAAAAATATGATTACGCATTTTCTGTATTAAAAAAAATTAGACTCTTTGAACTCAGTTACTCTCCAAAAATGAGTAACACTTGGAAGTATTTCCTTGAGTATGACAAAATGTCATAAGGCTGTTTATTCTTCCTTTGCATCATTCCTTTCATGTGTGCTTGATTTGCTGCTTCTTGTTCTGTTTCTTGTTTTATTAATGCACCAGATTTTAGAAAATACTGTGACCACTGTATGTATATCTACGTTTACAATTTTACAGTAACATCTTTGAGGCAGACCTGAGCAAAAATTTCTGCTTTTTTTTTTTATTTCTTTATTTCTCCATTTTCTTCTTTAGCGGTCTCTTGAAAAATCCAGCCTGCAGAAAAGAAAAAAGTGACTAAGAACTGCTCAAAGCATACAGCCCATACTGGTAGCATAAATGTGCTGGTCCTTACTACTATTTAAATACTGTCAGTACAGTAAAATGTCATTTAAAATTTTATCACTGAAGTACAACATCATTTTTTCCTGGAACGGAAAAACTAAACAGACATGTCATGAAAGCAGACAAAAGGAGGTACAATTGACATACAGTGAGTGAATGCTGATTCATTGTTATGCTCACATAATGTCAAGGGCTAAAATGCTTAATAATATTTTGCACTCAGTTGAATAAATAATACTTTCTTTTACCCTTGTCAAATTTTTCAAGAGATTATGTATGTTTAAATCTCTAAACTGTAGCCCTCTAACAGAAGTATAAACTAAATATTTAGCTTGCAGAAGAGTGCCCACTTGTGGCAATACTTGCACCAAAGGCCTAGCATCTCGCACAAAGAAAAAACCCGGTTATCAAAGGCCACAGTCAAAACTACTTAAAAAAAAACCCACCTTAATAAACAGTTAATTGTACTAAAATATCTTTATTTTCTTTTATAAAAATAGTAGCAAGATACGTTTCAATTGGTTAGCATTGCATGTTACACGTCACAAAAATGTAATGTTACTAGTTATTTTGTCATGTCTGCAAGACAATTAGATGATGTCAGTGTCTGTGAGGTTCTAGTTATCAGAAGGACATGGCAGAGAATTCGAGCATATTTGTTAATTTTCATGAAAACAAGAATGTGCAGCTTACCTTCCACAAAGCAAATATAAGCAGTGCAAGAATCAAGAGTCCAGCGAAGATACTGAGGAGGATAACCCATAAGGGGACTGTTCCCGGTGGGAGTTCTTTGGAAATCTTAATCATGGTCTGCAAAGCGTTCGGAATGTAAGCAATAAGTAAGTTGTACTTCTAAAGTATCAACAAAGCAGTATGACTTTTATCAGTATGCAGTGATTTTCCAGGGTACCACTTCATTCTAAATACAGGAATTTGTAGGAGGGAATTGAGAAAACAATCTCCAGTATGAAACCCTATATTTACCTAATACCTTACACTTTTTAAGTGTACTCATTTCACAAGGGTTGGCCCTGTTATAAGTCTAGTCATGGTTATAAAGAGTACAGGACCAAACTCATGAATAGCTGAAGTGTATGTTAGGGAGTTTCATTAGTATATTCTCCATCACTCAATGCCTGCCTCCCTGAAAGGTGGCAGTGATTAAAAAGCTTCTAAACCAATTAAATACAGTAAGTGTAAAAGGCTGTGTAGAAACTAACTGGATTTTAAACCAGGCATATCTGGTGTAAACTAAAAGGAAATAAGGAATATTTACACTGAAATAAACATGACCATTGTAGGAGTTTGAATTATTTTGACTTAAGAATTTATTAGAGACACAGCTTTATAGTTCAAAAAAGCATAGAAGAGCTCAATGCTAAACATTCAACTTGAAATTATGTCCTAAAAAACCTGTAATTCTGAAACTCCTTGGTTTGTAAAGGCAGCTCTCAATACCTGCAAGCCTCTCAGCTGTGTTTTGACTCTTGGATTGAATTTTAATCTATCACTTAAATGCCTAGATACAATACCAGCTAGTAGTTGACCTGTGACACTTTTATTTCCAAAAATATTTTGTACAAGATGACTTTTGCTTAAAAATGTACATTGTAGTATAGAAGTCCCTGCATGTACAAGTTATCACAGAGAAGCAGTGCTTTAACCAGTGTAAACGTCTTGGAAGAAAGAGTATTAAAGAATAAATAGCAAATCTTACAAAATGAAAGACATTTCTTGTTATACCTGACACCAGTACTGTAATGCCATACACTTTCTGATCTAAGAAAATGACCGGGAACTTCCAAAAAATAAAAGCTTTTGTTTCAAATATATATCCTGGGTAATGAAGTGGAAAGAAATAATCAATAAAGAAAAAACAAAGACAATACAAGGTCCAAAGTTAAATCACTTCTAAGTGATCCAGGACAATTTTTAAAATACTATTGATTCCTTAAAAGAATTCTAATTATGCTGTTAATTTACACAGATGCAGGAAGTATTATACTGCACCAGGCAGAAATACTTCACACAGTACTTATTCTCACCTGGGTGCATTGGCGGGTAATGGGATTTTAGTATCATCACCTGACCGAATCTGACATTTCTACTGCAACACGAAATCACTTACTTTTATGTAGAGTAGGGTACACGTTACAACGGGTAACAATCAGTTCACTAGTAATGAATTAAAATGAATGATACAGTAGCAAAAAAAATCCTATGAAGAGTAAATCCACAAATTACCATGCTCTTACCTCCAGCTTTTGTTGGTCATTTCTCAAAATCAGTGATGAGTTCTCACTCCTCAGTAATGCTTTCACAACAAGGGTTAAGCTGTGAATGCTTGCCTGGAAGAAAGGAGAAATGGCTATGGTTTATCATTAGGTATTTTGAAGTAGAAAGCTTTGTAGAAATGAGAAGAGTGAAAGCAAAGCTTGATGGTAAGGTTTCAGGAGATGCTGAAAAACGTGAAAGTTATTTAAGCTGCTCACGCGTGCCACCTTCAGCACACACCCCGCTGTTTGCAAGACATCAATACAGCTTTCAAAAAGTAGAGAGCAGAGATATCAAAGAAATACTACTTAATCACGGAATACTACTTTGGCCACAAGGACAGTTTTGGGCTTTCTAAAATTCTGCTGTATCTCCCCTCCTGCCTTGTTATTTTCCAGAGAAAAACAAAGACACAAACCAGGAACTCAGTATCAGAAATGTATCAGCTGAGCAAAATGGACCACAGCCTGGTGATTGTTGTAACCACCAGACAACACTGAGGTGTCCTCCGAGGTGGACTCTCTCTCCTCTTTTTGATCAAAAAATCCATTCCAGACTTGAGAAATATTTCCAGATTAAAAATTATTTCAAATTATATGCTTCTATGTACCCCTCCATCTGCTGATTAGAGTTTGTGGATGCACACATAAATATTAGAAAAGGACCATCAATACAGAATAAGTAAGGAATGTCTTCTTAGCATGTTTTGAAATTCTTGCTAAGTTCTTAAGTACTAACTTTAAGGATAATAAAATGCATTCCACTTAGTTTTGAGGGAATTTTAAAATAGCAAGAGAAACAATTTCAAATACTAGGGGACTGTGTAGACTTAAGAAAATGAAAGGTATACTTTAATAGCCTTCAAAAACATTGGTTAAGTTTCTTAAACCCAAGAGTATTCTGTATACAAATGGGGTTTACTTACTTTTATGATGGTAGGTTTCCATACTCTTAGTGAAACATTCACTTGATATGTGTCTGCTGGGACCAGAGCACAATTAATGGATGCACAGCTGTATGTATCACAGTCCTGTTTAAAAGGCAACAGCATGAATTAATAGGAAGAGACTTTTCACACTACTAAAGTAAAAACATGTAAACTACCATATATACAGATCACAGACTTGCTATGACACCAATACTAAACTGGTATTAATCACTGGGGCTTTTAATGTAAAAAAAATGACACTGCAGTATATAAAATGAGTTGAGATATTCATGCTGTGGTAGAATACTCAGTTTTTGCAGGGTCACTTGGGCTTGAGGAAGCTCCATTACTACAGGGATGTAGCAAAACGCACCAGCAGAGCTCCAAAAGGAGGCACAACCTGTAACAGCAAGTGTTCTTCTGCCAACACCGTTATGGTTTCTCTGCAGGGTTTCTTGATCTTTTCAAATCATGGGACACCTCTGTCTTTCCAGCAGGGCAGGATGTGTGTGTGAAAATTCAAGTATGTTTACTTGCCAGTATCATTTGCTAGCTGGGACAGCAGAAGAATTACGTTCAACACTTTGGAAATGTTTGCTTAGCCTAGAGCTAGGACTATGACAAGCATGGCAAAATACTCTTCTTGTGGCATGGTTTCATTTGCACCGGAAACTCAACTTGTACCTCTATGCTGAGGAGGTAGTATGACAGTTTTCCTCCCAACATGCCAACATAACTAGGGCAGCAAAATTATTTTGTGACTCTTCCATTTAAATATGAGAGGCTAATCCTTTCCAAATGGGATTGTCAATTACATTTCTACCAGCTGCTTGGAAAATCTGCCAGATCAGAGTGCTAGCATATGAAAGCATGTTCAATGGGATGTCTAAAAAAGTTTCAGGTAGATGAGAAGCTTTTAAAATATTACTATTTTTTAATTACAGTGGGAATATAGAAGGTGAAGATTTACTCACCTGTCAAATGTGCTACTGTTATTTACACATTTGCTAAATTAAAAAAACAACCAAACGAAACACACCCCAAATTCAGTTACACTTGCAGTTTTGTAGCCAAATAAAAACTAGCGCTAGTCTACATAAAGGTGCTTTTTCAGGCTATTATGACCAAGTGAGTTTCCATAGGATACAGTTTGAGAGAAGCTTTTACGTATTTATTGCAGAAGTACTCAGCTCAAAGATCTAGGTTAATATCTGGAATGAATGTACATACTGTATGTAGGCTTACCATAATTGTGTCCTTTGTAGGTTCTTTTATTTTTGGCAACACAAATGGTTTCCCAGCACCAATCCTTAAGGGATCTACAGGGTAACTAGTTTGGCAGATGGCATTCTGTTAGCAGAAACACAAATACTATTCTTATTGTCTGAATCTCCAATCTATTACAAAAAATATTTAAAAGCAATAATAATATTTACTACCACTAAATGCACTAAAACTGCATCTTGCAAGAGTGCAGAAGAGTAAACTCAGATGCTGTAGGTAGTGAAGTATCATTATTCAAACAACAAATGAGCTTTTTATGAGATAATTTAACTCAAACTCTATCCAGCTACTTAAACATCTGTAGAAGCAAACAAGAGCTTCCTGCAAGATGACCACTACTTGAACCAGCAAGAGTTGGCTATTAAAGGAGCTAAATAGCTTCTCTATGGGAATCCACAGATGTTCTGCCTTAGCAAGCGGAGAGGCAGGATAAGTGCAGGATTCAGGAGCCCCTGTTGCAGTGCCCTGGGAGGGGGAGTGGGTGCTGGAGCACTGCCAGACCTCCATGGCTCCTTCAAAGACAGTTGGGAAATCCTTTGGTGTCTTTGATCCAAGGGAATTTGGGTTTTTTTGGTCAGATCATTTCACTTTCAGACTGCTAGCATGAAGAAGATTGCAAATCCCCTGCAGTATGCTTTAGAGAGTACTATGACTAGGGAGTAGATAGCGGTAGATTATTTATACCCACAGAAAAAGCACAAATTTGTTGAGTTTATGTGCAAACTTGGGTCAGATATGATGATTGCCAAGGAATGAAAATAATGGGGGAAGGAACTTAAGAACAGATGCTATTTCTTTGTATTCTAAACATGAAATATTTTGGGGTTTGGAGATTTTTTGTTTTAAAGTGAGCCTTGAACTTTCACTTAGACTATTTGTTTTGTTTTACAGTGGTTCAACACCTCAAAACTAAGAAATATTTGGAGAGGTGCTTGTGTGTGTGTATTTGAGGGTAAGATAAAAAATTTTGAAAAAAAAGAGGTTTACGTCACCACTTAGTGATATTTGGGTTCCTCAGTCATCCAGTTATTGATATAGCTCTGGTTCTAATATCTACAAATCTGGAATCATGGGACTTGCTTGAATTGTGTCTCCTCCAGCTGCTCTTGAGGAGTGAAATGGAAAAACTCAAATGATGGCAGCAGTGAAGAGCATTTGAAAGACATGAAAGCCAGAGAAAGTGTTGAATAGCAGGCATGCAGGAAGGGTAAGTTCAGTAACAGAAAGACGACTAAACAGGAGATTGAGCTCTAGATGTTCACAGCAGGACTACAGCGTTTGCAGTAAGCACTGCTGACAATAGGGATAATCTGAGGCTCAGCAGACAAAACTAAGAGAGAAACTCTGGTCACTCATATCTCAGTCTGGACCTCTCAGTACTCAGCAATACATCAAATTAACCTTGTTATATTCTGGTTATTGTTCAACACCATATCAAATTTACTTGTTTCCTTTTAAAAAAATTTATCTCTCTGTTTTCTTATGCACACCTGTACATGCCCTTAACAACTCAGCATCTTGCCTTTTAAACGAAAAGTAATATTTACCTTGAAGCAAGGCATAATCCCAAATGCTTCCATTTTGCAGTTCCTTACAACAAAAATTTCAAATTTAAATTAATCATAAAAACAATACAACTTCCTCACTTACTTGGGAATGTGACAATGCAGTGAGGTACAGAAGAGTGTTCTTGGCTGCTGTTACATTAGGAAATAAGATCTGCAGTGTGAGGTTTGGCATTGGAAACTGTTCACCTTTTTCAATCTACAGAAAAAAGAAAAATATTTTGATTAGTGTTTTCCTTATTTTGTTGGTATTTTCTTTCCTGTGTTTTTCTTTTTTTACATTTCCATAGTCAGTTATGCAAAGAGTGGTGTGATGAACTCTTTCTTTTTCCCTAAGAACAGCCAGTTGTGAATTAGCAGACATATTTTCCTATGGTCTTTGGTATACAATGCTTTATTGAAGGAAATCAAATGAAGAGGAAGAAAGTGGCCATTCTGATATAAAGTCCTTTTTGTTATCTTGTTTACTTCAGCCTCTTATCACCTCGGACTTCCATTTGGAGGTAATTTAATTTCAATTTTTAATAAAACCTCCAAGACGCTTTAACATGGGAGAGAAGCCACTGTACCTTGTTGCTGAGGCAACAGCCCTTCCGCTCACCTACTCCTCTCCTGTTTTCCCTGAGAAGATCACAGGACCACTGTGGTCAGGGATGGAGAAAATGCCTAGGTGGAATTGCTGGCAGGGGAATTGGTGATCCTGTCTCTTAAGTGGATGAGCTTAATAAACACTCAAAAACCTGTTTAACTTTTATATTCTGACTACTCATTCATGATAAGATGCTTGCAGGGATGAGTTTTGCTTACATGATCATAAATGTTACGCTCTGCAGTCCGCCAGCATTCAGAAAGCAAAGGTTTTGAAGTGTCTTAAACATCCACGAAACCTTCAGGATTACTGGACTTGAACTTTTAGACTAAAAAAAGTAGCTGAGTAAAACATTGTAGATGGGCTAAAAAATAAAATAATAAAAAAAAATCCCTTTGCCATTGCTATTTAGTGAGAGTGAGAACTTTCCCATGGCCCATTTTTTAGACAGAATTTGATTCAGAGACTTTTATCCTTTGTATACGGGACTCTTGGTCAGCTTTGGATTTGACACAGGGAAACAAGGATGCTCTCAAGATAACTGAATTCAGTTCTCCCACAACATGAGACTGGGCTTCTCATGCATTAAAAATATTTTCCAAGTTAGTTTGCAGTATTCATTCCATCAGGAAGACAACATCCTTAGACCACGGCATTTGTGCTTTTCGAAGCTGACTGGATTTTCTAAGTATCTGTTCTAAACTGCAATGAATGTAGGTCAAGTTCTCATTTACTAGGGCAGCCTATCTTCCCCCTGCTGGAGGCTGCAGCTCTGCATCCCATCAGAATTAGTCTTCAGGGATGAACCACTCTGAGAACCTCTGACTCACCTCATCTAGGGCAAGCAAGAAAAAAAAAGGTGTTGAACACAAAATACCCATGTACAAGGTTTAACATATTTCACAGTTGCTATTTAGGTAACAGGTTATCACATTAAGCAGTTCAAACCAAATGGAAAAAAAAAATGAAGCCAGTACCTGTATCATACAGTTATAATTGTTTCTTACCCTATAATGTAGAGTAACTTCATCCCCAATTTGCTCTGTTGTATTAATAGCAGTAGGGATGGTATCATTTGCTGCAATTATAACATGGTGCTCTTTGAAAACACTGTGGATTGGAAAAAAAAACCACAAAAAATCCCAATAAGCACAAAACTTCATAAAAACTCTAGCAGTTAATAACGTTTTTTTCATTATTTTTTAATCCTCCAGTACTAGTCTTGCAATTAAGAGTACACTGCTACTTCCACTAAGGTTCAAGTCACCCATTTTCTGAGTAGTACTCACTTTTTATTATGTACATTTTAAATATTGTGTTCAGATAAAACTACAAAAAGAGCAAATATTGTTCCCAAAAATAATACATCAGGACCTGATTTTGCTGTTCTTACTTGAGCTGTACAGTTCCTTACCCTGACTATTGCCTTGTGAAACAGGCAGAGTCCTATAAAAAACAGAACCAAGTAAAACCACAACAAAATCACCATGTTCTAAATCCAACCTTATTCCCTATGGGACAAAAAGAGGCTGGATTTGAACCACGAAATGCATCCAAAATTATTTTGACTTAATTATTTACACCTGCACACCATGCAATGTAGTCTATTGATAATATTTGTAATGTTTTTCAGGGATGAAATTTAACTGAATTCTAGCTGTTTCTGAAAATGAAGTGTACAACAAGACCTCCATTAAAGTTTATGTCTGAACTGATTAAAAAAACCCCAACCCTGAGAATCTAAAATTAAGGCTAATTTTTGAAGCTGGATATCAAACACCACACCATGCAATATTAGACAAACTCATATACATCAGGAAGCTGGAAGTATTTGCTTTCTTATGTACCTGAAATACTTTGAATGAACAGAGCAAAGTACAAGAATTAACAAAAGCTGCTGTTGTACTTGCAAACTGCAGATCAAATTTAAACAGATAAAATGGAGATATAGCAAGACAGGGGCAGTAACTGCCCCATTATTTCATGTAATTGTTCTTCTCGATGAAGCCTGTGCTTCCTGTTCATGAACCTAGAAGCTGTTATCTGTAGATACTGAGCGCAGCTCAACAACAAAACAGTATTATATTGTATTTGAACACCTGCTATTTACCTTGCTAGCAAATAAAAGTACAGAGAAGCATCAATACCTTACAAATATTAATCCTACTTCATATTTTACTGGAATTGTAACATGTCCTCTGTTGTCACGCAAGGTCTCAGGTGGTTCTTCGCTGTCACTAAAATAAAAAAACACATGCCACTCAGGTCAGACTGTGCAGACGCAACACAACTACTAGCTAGGAAGGGATCTTAAGAAACTGAAATACCTACAGTGCTGGGTATGAAAACACACTACTCTATTCCTGTTGATTACTATGTCCTAAAAATAAATTCAAAAGACTATTTCCAGTAACTGAAATGTTAAGTCCAAGCTCAAAGACACATCTTTGTTAAAATTACAGACTGCAGTTGACTGAACGAAAATGGACCAAGTAAGGGTCACTACTCTCACACCATCCCTGGATTTTTCAGGAAGAGCAAACAATGAGGGGAAGCGCACTCCTTTGTCACAGACACCTTCTACAACACTCTTGCTTTTTGAAGGCTAGACCTTTTTGTTTAGCATACTGTGATTCACGCTGAAGTATGCAGTAATTTTGTAAGAGAATAAACCTTTTCTGAAGGTAAAACCACTGGAAATTATGACTCATTTGTGACTCTAGAGACAAACAGCTACTTATTTAATCCACTCATTCCACTGCTGGACCAAGTTCATCTGTTAAGTTGCCAGCTGTACAGATTGTTTAACCACTTCTGAGTTCAGAAAAGTCATCCTTGCTTTACTAAGAAACACAAGGCTGTAGGGCTTTATAAGAAAAAAAAAACAAAACCCAGAAGGTAAACAAGTGATGTTTGCAACTAACCTTGTTGCATATACATGAATAGTAGCATTTTCCAGGAGGTACGATGCGTTGAATTGGAATGATATTTTAAAGGAAATCTGTTTGGAGAAATATATTACACATTTTAAATGGAAAAAAAAACAACAAACCAAAACTCAAAAGAAATAAAAATGCACTAATAAGGTTTGATGTGATGAAAAAATGAGAAAATTTTTACTACTTTTATCTATGGAATTCTTATTCACATTTTTAACAGTTTTCTATGAATGAATCCACTTTTTTGAGTCTGTCCCACTAAGAATGAAATCTAATAGTTATCATTTATTAAAGAGAAGCCTCAAAATTTGAGAACTGAGAAGGCTCAGTAAAACTTTTATAGTATATTAGAAATACATAGCTAAATAATTCTTAACAGAAATCAATTGATCTTGCAAGCAATTTATCAAAACCATTTTTTTTTTCTGTAATGAGGAAGAAACAAAGCTTCAAAGGCTGGCAAGTACAGCAGAGATGACCTGTCTATAGAAGGCTGCTGGAATGTCAATATACAGTAGAACACCTGTAATACTGAGCAGAAATATTTACAAAGTAAATAAATGACTACTAGGTCTCACAAAAATTCCCTACTTATTATAACTACAGCAAATCTATCACAATTTGGCACTACACAAAATTTGGGAATACTGTCCCAAACATGTTCCTCTTCATATCATGACACTTAAGGATAACTGTATATGACGTAAAAGTTTTACTATTTGTACCAAGTTTTCAGCTCAGACTTCTGTTTTTCTTTTAATGTGTACAAATCTTTATTACAAAGTGACCCAGACAAAATTTTCTTAGATATTTCTTCATATTATAAAAAAAAAGAGCCAGGAAAGGACTTTAAAAAAGGATGTGTTAGGGATGCTTATCAGTGAATCAGAGATTAATTGATTTCTGAATGCAAAGGAGAGTATGACATTTCTAAATTGAGGGATATATAACTAACAATCAAAGCATGAAAGGAAAATGTGAAAAATCCAGTAAAGCTGGAAATAGAGCATTGTGCACACTGACATTGGGCAGTATGCTTATCTGGCTGCAAGAAAATAACAGCTGACTTAATTCCTGCAAGTCCAAGACACAAGCTGAAACGTGTATGTGGGAGGCAATGTAAGAGGACATCTCTCCTGATCCTCCCTCTACAACACAGACTGATACGACAGAGGAACAGACAAAAAACTGCCGGGACAGACAATTGGTCTTATTTGCATGCAATTTGACATTTCCCAGTTCACTATCAGAGCTAGTTAAGTGAGGCTTAGATGCGTGTTTTCGAAGGCTTAATTCAGCTAAAGCTCCCTTTCTATTCCAGCAGGAGATACAGGCTTATCACTGGAGCTGTTTAAGCTGGAGCTCAATTTTAAGTGGACTGCTTGCTGGAAAGGCCTCTCACTCCCCACTCCGCAGCGGTGAAGTCTTGATGCCTGGTTTTGGCAGATCCAGGTTAGTTTTTCACATGCCACCTTATTCTATTCTCAACCAACCAATGAAATTTTATACACAAAATAACTAAAGTCATAGTTATACCTGAGGAAAGCCACAATATCTAAAGTCTTATCAGTATATCCTAACCGATACCCTATACATGTGGAGACAGACCCTTCTGGCCGGGTGTGCCACTTGTATTCTGAGAGTGTCCAGGATGGAAATATGCACCTATGACCTCCTCACATACCACAGCTGACTCCCCAGGTACTGATGTTTTCCTATCGGGCTCAGTGCAGCTCATGTCAATGATAGCTTGAGAAACAGACATGGACAGGTTTTGGGGTGAACACAAGAGAAAAGAAATTCAGAGGTGATAGGGACTGTCCTGGCCTTAGAACAACATGCAGCAAGGAGAACTTGCATGCAGGGTGACTGTTTACCTCCTCTGCAGGTTTTAGAAATGGGTATCCCACTTTACAGGTGATGTTGTGGTTAGATTCACAGCTATCTTTCTGTATATCCTAAAGGAAAAGAAAATTAAATCATGACCTTGTGCAAACTCTTTTTAAATTTTAAGCATCAAGGGCCTGTTGAACATACGTACCGTTGCCACTTTTCATCATCAAAACATTGTAAGCGTCAAAGCCTTAACTGAACCAAAACAAAAATAGGAAGCCACAACTTCTGCAAAACAATTTCCACCTATGGACATCTACATCAATTAGTAGCCATTATTCCCTTCCAGTGAAAGTGTTTGGAACATCAGTGGTTATATACAAACTGGCCATCATGCAAATCAATCACTGGGTCTAGCAAATCAACGTATGTATAAGTACACAGATTTTACATGTAATTTTGTAAATGTGTTCCTAACTTGGCAATAAAGGTGACACTCACACTCCATAAATTATTGCCACAGGGATCAGTGCTATGGATCTCTAACTTCTCATACTGTGCAACATCAGGACTTTTGACAGAAAACAAGCTTCTAATGTTTCCCACATAAAGTGAGGTGAAATCGTAGCACATCTGCTGAGGCAAGCAGAAAAACAGCTACTTTGGAAATACTGTCTGAGGTATGGATGAGGCAGGCACTGATTTATGCTGCCCTACCAAGACAGTGCTTTTTTCTGTACAATGAAAAAGGACAACTCTAGAGGCTCAGGAGCTGTACTGGCAATTAATGAGGCATTTCTGGCTCTACTGATGTACAGATGATTCATGGTGCTGACATTCATCTAAGATGCAGGGACTTCCAGCCTAAGTGGGATTGTGAAACTTGTGTCTGTAGTTAATGAAGGCTAAGCAAGAGTTCACTCAGGTCAAAATAAATACACTCTTTTAGAGAGGTAAGTGAGGAGAGCACTCCTAGGGAATCTCTTCCAATCAACTGAGATGGTGCCAGAACAGTGAAATTCAGGCTTAATAAAAAGGCTTCCTTAGATGCCTCTAGAAATATAGGTTATGATAAACATGATAATGTGAAAAAATCCCACCTCAATTCCAGCAAAAATAATATTTGGAGAATACTGAACCAAAACTCTGGTATTATAGGCACTGTCTTTTTTGTTCTTCACAGAGAGCTGGATGGTAAACTTATCGTTGCGTGACTTTACAATGAATGGAGAAGAGCTGTAAAATAAAGTAAGAATGTTGGACATTTTAATTTTTGAGTCTGTTTTTAACATATAAATGAACTTTCAGTGTCCAGACTATATTGTTTCTGGTTTGGAAATTATGCCGCAGCATTATCTTATTAGACTAGAGAATTTCTAATTTACATAGGAATTTAGTATAGTTATCAAGTGATACAACAAACCCAGTTTAGTTACCTGTCTCCAGCTATGCTTGCTTTCACATTCAGAACAAGATCTGAAATGCATTTATTTTTGGCTCCACAATCTTTTGTGAAAGGAATCTGCAACAATAGTATTTTTATTCTTAATTTTATTAGATTTATTATTAAAATTAAATATTTGCACTTTAATTCATTTTCTAATTTTATATAAGGTCTTCTGCTTGACAATCAAAGTCTTTCCTAATATTAATCAGTTAAATATGCCAATATCCTCTAAAGTGCTCAGGTGAAACATAAACTAGTGATTCATCTAGATTAGAAAAAGAGGCAATAGCAGAAGCATGAATGATGCCAAAGCACCATCAGAGTACGTGACTAACATTCCCCTGCTCTATCTATGTAAAAAAACAACAACAAAATTGTGTGTACACTCTTCTATCTCCAGTTGACTCCAGACAGCTTTAAAGCCTGCGCCTGGTTCCCGAACACATCAAATCAAGCTTTTCACTCTTGAAGACTCATTTAAAGGAACCATCTGGTCAGTCTTAACGACCCTCCATCTTTAGCCAATTTATGGACAATACTTTCAGTTCTTTTGTGGGCTACGAATTTTATCTTAAATACTTTGGTTATTAATACAGAATCTTGCTTACTTACATATTCAGATATTGAATTTGGCACGTTGCTATCAAGAACAGGTCCACTCTCTGGATCAGAAAAATTGAACTCCAGCAAAACCTTTACAGAGTCCTGAAAGTCAGGCTTATCCTAGAACACAAAGAAATCAATATTGCTGTTATGGACATTCACTTTAATATCTGAGGAGGTTAAAAAAAATCAAACAATGCTGAGGTAAAATATCTTTCAGTCACACTGTCTCCATCCTTGCTAGAGAAGCATTTGACTTCTCACAATTGATGATAAAGCATTTAATGCGCAAACCAATCCTTATAAATGTCTACCGATGTTTTTTGTGTATCTCATCTCATCAAAAAAATGTCATATAGGCTGAGCATATCCAACACAGTTTCATTTAATGTCTCAGAACAGTCAATTCATAGACTTTCCTCTTTTAGTTGTTGCTAAAGGATCAGTAAGATGAACAGCAGCAGTATCACCTTGTGTGAAGTCAAACTGAGGCCTGCTGTTAGGAGATATATTGCATATTCAAGCAAATTATGGGCGTAATTTATCATTGATTTTGAATTATGATACAACTGTGAAATCATTAAACATTTTAAATGTGGGTAGTTTATAATATACACCTCCATTTGCTCTGCATATTAGTTACAAACTGGGCAATTTCAAGTTGCCAATTACATTAATGTGTTGCGGTGAATTAGTATTTTCTATTCCAAACCAGATTTCAGAAGTTTTTCACTATATTGTAGTAGAAGGAATTGCACCAATATGCAGACTAGACTTCCAGCTGACATGGTCCTGCTGAGTTTTGAACGCTCCTGAACTACTAACCACACTAGCTGCTTGGTTCCACTAAGTGTGTTGTGCTCTTAAGACAGACGCAAACAAAGCAACAAAGGTAAATAGACTGTACATATAAGTAAATAGTTTATATCTATACACATATACAAATATAAACATCCTAAGTAGTAAACGAATTTTATGTATGCTTCTTAAGATTAATTTTGGATGCACATTTAGTTGTCCAATTTACAGTTAATGGAATACATTTGGGTTATTAAAATGTCCACATGAGAAAAACACTTTAAATGATTTACTTGCCAACATGTAGAAGTTATGTTTAATACATTCTGACCCTCTGATTGTTATATTTTTTTGCATTCTCCTCTCATGGCTTTCTGTGAACAAGCTTCGAGATATTTGCCTTTGTGCGTCGAGAGTAATCCAATACTGCAGACCTGCAAAGGAAGTTGAAGTCAATATTACAAACCAATCTGCCTCAACACATTTTTTTCTCCCCTGGCCCATCCCCAGTATTCTAAATGCACTTTGAACAGTGACATTAGAAGAGTTGCATTTCATTTTTGGAGAAGTAAATGAATGCAAGCCTAGTAGTTTCATAGCATAAAGACTACATATCTTAGTGCTTATCTACTTACGGGATTCAAATACATCTTCCTTTGACTTTAGTCTGGCCTTAAAACAAATCGTGGCGTTTATGCATATTGTTTTTCTTTTATTTATCTGACAATTTTGTTGTTGGATATTGATGCTTTTGGGTGTAAATTGCATGGAAACATTTACTTCAGCCACATCACGAGACCTTAACAAAAACAGGAGAGAAAATGCCTTGAAAATAATAGCAGCAACTCTTTAGCTTAAGAATTAACTTACAAAACATGTAACATTCAACTTTAAAATACATATATGTGATGGTCTAGACAAATAATTAAGTATATACTCTACACATAGCATCAGTAGAGAAAAAATTACAGAGAAAATGGTCACAGTGTTTCTCCACAGTGCTGCACTTCTTTCAGAACAGATACCAGATGAATGGAAATATTTTCAAAAGCATTTAAGCAGTTCTATAGAGGCAGTCCCAATTTAGAAGAGACTGAAGGCCAAGATCCAATCTCCAGGGTATGCACAGATGAACATATACACGAGCTGGAGGGTAGTGTGCCATCTTTTAGGCTGTGAGTAGACAAACTTTTAGGCAGAGATTCACTACCAATTTGCTTCACTGTAACTGCCCTTCGCCACTGTCCCTGCAACACACTCCTGCCTGTCCCTTTCCTCTGGCTCAGCTCCCTTTTGTCCTCGAAATGGAGTACGTCAGTGTACCAAGCCAGCAGAAACTTTAGCTGGTAAAACAGCTTTCTTCAGATTTGTGACCTAAACAAGGCAGTGAAGGGGCACCTCATTGTGTTCACACATGGAGCTTTTAGAAAGACAAACTACCTGACGAAGGCGAGGAGAAGTTGGCAGCTTGAGGATGGTAGCAAGATGTGACATATTTAATCACCAAGCAGATGAGTTAGGTGGAGGAGTAGGACAGAGTAAGCAAGGAGCTGGCTTAGCACTTGTCTTACCAGTGAGAGAAATGGTTTTAGTTGTTCTTTAGAAATGAGGGATTAGATGTTACCTTGTTTATTTCTCTTACTGGTATTTTTCTCTTCTCCCTTAAAAAAATATATTGCTCCTTACGCCATCTGAATCACACTTTTTTGTAAAGAAAATGAATTCACAGTTCACCAGAAAGTTTATTTAATTTTTTTCCAAGATTTTCTGTAGAGAGTCAAACTAGAATTTCTCATTAAATGAGTTTTCCTAGTGACCCCTTTACATTTGAAATTGTCCTTGTAATTTCTAGTAAGATAATAAACAATACAGTGTAAAAAAGAGAACACTTAGGGATTTTTTTCCTATTTTACTTAATGCCACAAATGGGATCCGTTTCTATTTTGATTATGGTCTAGGAGAACAAGGTCTTCATACCAAGCTAACAAGGTTTCTAAAACATTCCTATATTTATCACTGTTATCCATTAAGGTTTATACTCATTCCTCCAGAGACACATGAAAATATGAAGTTTCACAGCCAGCATCAAAGCGTGAGATGAAACCAGTATCCTCACAACAGTCCAAACAGTAGTGCACGCAAGTTACATTAGCATCCCAAGACAAACGGTAATTTTCTGGCCTGACAGCTGCTGTGAGTATCCGTACCAGAAGAGGGCAGCCCCACCAAGGCCTCCAATGGTGACATCAATCAGTCCGTCATCGTTTAAATCCATTTCTCCATGCACAGACTGGCCAAAAAACTTCACTTTTTCCCCATCTCCACCTGATGCAATACGCTGTGAAAAGCATTAAGAGGTTCATGCAGTGCACGTTGAAAGATTTTATAAGAACATTCAAGACACATTTGTTGGCAGTTAAATGGCTTTTAGACTCTTCAAATATTTTAAATTTTCATTACAATACTCCTAAAATGGTTACCATGGTGATGAACCACTATAAATTTTCAGAACTGCAAAATACCTACTTTTCTGGCTCTATGGAACATTTCAGAAGGTTGCTAATAAAAATGTGCAAATATACTTTCTAACAGTATTAGAGTCAAATACAGTTAAATCAAACTGAGTTCAAATGTACAGGGTATTTTAAAAAAGAAGCTGTCATGACAGGTGAAGTCAGTCTGTTTCTGTGTTGCAAAGACATGGAAAACAGGATTTGCTCTACATATACTCACAGTGGCTGCCAATCTGTAAAGTTCTACTTCATACCTGCGAATATTTTTTACTGATTGTGTTGCCACGGCCATGATAAATATAAACAGCTCCTCGATGATCATCCTCTAAGGGAGAACCTATTACAATGTCATTATATCCATCAAGGTTGAGATCCTTCACCGCAGCAATTGCGGTCCCGAAGCGTGCACCGCAAGGCTCATTCTTAAGAACTTTGCAGGTGTCCTGTTTTAACGGCGAACAGCATGTTTGCTTTATAGGTTCAAGGCTCATCTGATATTCAAACTTTGTCTGTGAAAGAACAGATTTAGAGTTTATGGCTTTCCATCAATATTTTAGCAGTGTAGGCTTTTAAGAGTGCCTGTCCAGAAGACTGATGAATTAAATGAAACGATTACATCCTATTCCTAGTGATTGAGTGCACTGTAGAAACTGTGATTCTGTAACTACAATTCAGTCTTTCTGAGCAGTGGGTGGGAAAGACCGTTTCCTCTCTTTCTGCATCTACATGCTTCTGCATATTTCTTGAAGCTAAAGGTTCACAGAAAAGCATAGTGTCATAACAATATTTGGATGTTATTGTAAGTAAACCACTTCATTCTTAAGACAGTGTAAAGGGTTTTTCTAAAGGCATTCTCTTATTCTGAGAAGTAAGCCAAGTTTCTGATGAAACACAGATGGCAATACTCTTATTCAAGAACAAAAGACAGCATTTCTCTTACATAGACCAAATTCTGTCCTCAGCAGACACATACTCCATGGCCTAAAATATATATTGTTTAGGTCCAGTGTGCATCCTAGACCAAAACCACGCATACAGTATGGTATGTAACGAATCTTTCCAAGAGATTGGCCCCATGAGTTCCATGTTAGAGATTAGCAGCAGCAAGCAGTTGCTGCATCTCCTTTATCTGGAGATGGATAAAAGGAAGCACAGGAAGAACAACTTTCAAACTCTCACATTACTAGAGGACATGGAATTCTTGTTTTCCCGCCAACCCTATTCACCAGCAATTTGTTGTTAGCAACATGCATGTAGAAACTGGAAGAGTTCCTTGTCAAATAGATCCAGTCTCTTCAGGTCTTCTTGCAATAGTACTTTAGGGGACCATCATTGCTAGGACATATTTTGATAACTGTTACAACAGTACACAATGGTACTGGTCTCAAAGAAGAAAATGTGTGCCTAGACATTGGAAGGACAGACTTGTCAAATTAATAAGCTGAGGTGTAGCTGGTATATTCCTCAATCTAGTCATGACACGGTTAAGAGCTGTTGGATGTATGGGGTTTAGCTCTCGGTTGCTAAGCAAGTCACAAGGATACTGGAGCACACACTTTAAGATGGATAAGCCTTACTGTTCCCTCAGTGGTCCAAATCATGTTTTCCTTTTTTCAAACAAAGGTCATCTTGCCCAAATTATCATATTTCTTTAAAATATGGATATGAAGACTGTAAGGAGTCTCCTGTGTACCCGGTCAATTATCATCATCCTTACCTTGTTCAGACCATAAACATATACTTTCCCTTGCTCCTCTTTCTCAGTTCCCATATACATAGGAGCTCCAACAAGAAGAAGGTCTGTAAACGAGTCCCTGTTGATGTCAATTGTGGTAATAACACCCCCAAAGTAGGATCCAATCTGCAGGAAAATACAATGTATGTGTCAGAGACAGTCTGCAACAGCATGCAAAATTTCCTATTCAGAGACCTGCGTTACAGCTGCTTACAACAATACCGAATGTTAACCATGGGGCAGAAAATTTCTGTGCTACCCAGAAGATCTTTTTGGCCTGTTTGCCTTTGAAGCTGGTTTTCTGCTTTATGGTTTGTTGTCAGATATTTTTATTTAAGAATGGCCCATTCAACTTCCAACTCTCCTGAGTTTGAAAGGTACAAATGGTGCTTTCTACCCGCTAAGGGGAGTAGGACCTCTTAAGACAGCATTTGAATGGAAGTCTCATGGGGATGCTAGTTTTTTCTTCAGTCCCAACAATAATACATAGAAGGAGCAAAATCAATGGTCTCAGGCTTGCCAGGGAAAAAAAGTAGGATGGTGGGCAAAAGCTCTGAGACAACACAGTGCGGTCTCCAAAATTCCTAAGTTGCCACTAAATGCAGAGGAACAAGATCTACACAAAGAGCTAGATGCATTCATCAGCTGGCAACAAGGTGTGGGATTTATCTGATTGCACTTCACAGCTAACCTAGACACCCTGCATTTCCTTTACACTCAACATGAGAAGCAAGATGCATCTTCTAATGCAAGACGCATCTCATCTCACAGAAGATGCTTCGGGTAGGCCAATTCCCTCAAACCTCAAAAATGCCTACTTTCCTTCATCGACTCTAGAGGGACTGATTGATTAGCCGAGTGAAAATTAGGTAACCTGAACTCTCCTGAAAATTTTGTACTGCAGCCTGGGGAGACCCAAGTAGGCAGGTCTTTTGACCCTCATCTGCATAATATTATACTACCATCTTTAATTATGTGATTATGTGTTGGTTTTTTCCTGCAGGAACAGCTCTCAGAGAGCTGTTAGTCAATATAACAAGAAGCTATTCAATATTTCATGCTATCCCAGCTGACACTGTCTCACAGAAGCCTACCTGTTGTACCAATTTCCTGCCAGTGACATACCCCTTCCACTCGGCAGACAGTACAGTTAGCTAGTTGCAAGTACAGAGATAGCTACAACCACTTTGACACTGGTGAAGGTTTAATTCTGAAAGAGGAAATTTCCAAGGGCCTCTGACTACTGTAGAGTCCACTTCCCATTACTTACTATACCAGAGCACCTACCTAACCTTTCCTTCTGATCTTGCTTACAACTCTCAGATTCATTGGCTCTTCTGATGTAGACTTCTCATTCGAAATCATTATTTCTGCTTCTCATGTCATATTCCTCTCATATGTTAATCATGAATGCATACTTACTTGTTCTCCATTTAACCTCTGAAGTACTTGTACCTCCCTCCCTTCCATTTTATAAATGATAACTTGGCCAGTGTGATTGTATCGTGGCTGTCCTGCTATGTACAGCACGCCTCCAGGTGTCAATGCTGAATTCACGGTATACCCTAGGAAGCAGAAAAGAAATCAAGATGCAGTATACACAGAATGCATCAGAAATACTTGCTGTGATTCAGAGCTTTTTTAAGGGTTATTTTACAACTAGATGTTTAGTCCTACTTATGCTAGAGAATAATAGCAGAGTTAATTAAAAGAACTGGATGTGTATTTGCCTACAGTCTCAGAGTCAGGAGTACCACGGCGTTATCAAACCTGTTCGCAGGCTGGTGAGTCGTGTTCACTTTGCCATTCTCACACAGTGCAAGAATATGATGGTACAGATGAAATAACTCATGAATAGCTGGTTGAAAAGCTACTTTCAGAGAACACTTCTCACTGTCAAACTGATGAATTCTTCCAAATGTGATTCTGGGGGCATTTTGAACCTAGTACTGTTTAATATTAACAACAATTTAACAACTTGGGTGAAGGAAGACCTAAAAAATGTGCAGATGAATCAAAACTGTGGCAGGCTTGCAAGCATTATGGAATATAGGATCTAAATTTAAAATGACTTTACCAAATCTGGCATACAAAAAAATAGCTAATGGCATTCTGCAAAGATGGCAAACAGTGTACTTAGTAAAAAAAATGAAATTATTCTAGTGTTCACTCTTCATCAGCGAAAATGTGGCTTAAATAAGATAACAGAACTGTGAGGTTTGGAAAGCAAGACTGAGAGGAGAGAGCAAGGCAACTGGTGACTTTGGTAGAAAAGGCTGAGAAGAAAACAATAACCTGTCAATACGCAAACCATCATTATAAAAAACATCCATTGAATGACAGAAATCAGCTTAATTTTAAACAAAGATTTAGACTGAATATTGTATATAATTTTTTTGCTATCAAGGCATAGAAAAACTCGATAGGAATACTAGAGGAATCCAAAATCTTCTCTGAAGAGATTAGACACCTGTATTGAGGAGAATCTAGATAAAGTTAGGTCTGTAAGTGTTTGGACTGTTTTTTTGATTGTATTTTTTTAAAAAAAAAAAAGACAAGAAAATCATACAGTAGACATGTCCATACATTATAAATTTTCCCAGGCTCCTAGAATATAAGATAATACTTTGTAAGATAGACTTTATGAATGAGATTTGAGAAAGGTCTTGTAGCATTTGTCAAGAAGTTTTATAACATGGGCTATTTCTCTTACCTAGATAGGCTGCAAGGGGTTCATTTTTTTCTGAATGCTTGTCGCGAAAAGTGTCATTAGTTGGCATTGAAATACCGCTGTCCTTCACCATGAGCACTGTGCCATTCCAGTCATATGCTCCAACTGCTCCAAGCATGATCCAATCCTTATGCAGAGAAAAACAAGACGCCTCTTCTTTATGTGAACCATGTTTAGACACTTATCGATCATGATGCTCACATTTGGGTAATGTTTCCTGTACACTTAATATTTAGCCCTGTTTTTCCTATTATAGTATGGCCCCCACAGTCATAGTATGTCTCCCACTTTTTGTTCAAAATGCACCCAACTTAGGAAAAAAAAAAAAAAAGCAAAAGAGAAAAAGAAAAAGGGCCATTCAGGAAAAGCAGAATAACAAAACACAGCTTCTACAACTTCAGCCCACCATTCCAGGTCAAAGAGAAACACAAAAGGAGATTTAGCAAAGCTAATCAGAGAATACAACACTTACATTGTGTTCAGTTTGGGAACCCTCACTACAAGAAGGACATTGAGGTGCTGGAGTGTGTCCAGAGAAGGGTAACAGAGCAGTTAAGCAGGTGAAGGGTCTGGAACACAAGTCCTGAGAGCAGCAGCTGAGGGAACTGGGGTTGTTTAGTCTGGATAAAGGGAACCTAAGGGGAGACATTATCGCTCTCTCCAACTACCTGGAAGGAGGTTGTAGCCAGTTGGGTGTTGGTCTCTTCTCCCAAGTAACAAGTGATAGGAGAAGAAGAAATAGCCTCAAATTGCTCCAGAGGAGGTTTAGGTTGGATATTAGGAAGAACTTCTTCACTGAAAGGGTGGTCAGACATTGGAACAGGCTGCCCAGGGAGGTAGTGGAGTCACCATCCCTGGGGGGGTTCAAAAAGTGTGTAGACGTGGCATTTTGGAACATGGTTTAGGAGACATGGTGGTGTTGGGTTGACGGTTGGACTTGATGATCCCGGAGATCATTCCCAGCCTTAAAGATTCAATGATTCTATGACTCAAAGTGCAATCCCCAGAAACACTTTGGGAAACTTGAACCTTACTCTGTTGATTCTGTGAGTCTTGTGTATTGTGCAAGGGCCTTTCTCAATGAGAAATGGTCTGCTGACCTTTCTTGCCTAAAGACATGAATGTAGCCTTCTAGGGAAGACAGGCAGCAGAGACCCTGAGTCTGTCAATGCACCAAAGACTGACAGACCCACTTCTGCAGTGAGGTTCTGATGATAGCAAGTCAGTTGTTTGTGACCTTCAAGAATATGCTCTACCAAAATAGACAATCTTATAAATAATCCTTATGCTCCCTATCAGGATAGTATTTGAAAGATCATGTATAATGTAGTGCAGAGAGTAAAAATGAACGTCAGGTACTTCTGCAATAAAGTATTTATGTTAAATA
>VWZZ01000739.1:183731-198778 GCA_013399095.1 Psophia crepitans | reverse complement strand
CTACAGGCTGGGCGGAGAACGGCTTGAGAGTAGCCCTGAGGAGAAGGACTTGGGGGTGCTGGTTGATGAAAAGCTCAGCGTGAGATGGCGTGAGATGCACACTGGCAGCCCAGAAAGCCAACCGTGTCCTGGGCTGCATCAGAAGTAGTGTGGTCAGCAGGTCGAGGGAGGTGATTGTCCACCTCTACTCCACTCTTGTGAGACCCCACCTGAAGTACTGCGTCCAGGTCTGGAATCCTCAGTAGAGAAAAGACGTGGAGCTGCTGGAGCAAGTCCAGAGGAGGGCCACAAAGTTGATCAGAGGGCTGGACCACCTCTCCTACGAGAACAGGCTGAGGGAGTTGGGGTTGTTCAGCCTGGAGAAGAGAAGGCTCCAGGGAGACTTAATCACAGCCTTTCAATACCTAAAGCGGGCCTACAGGAAAGCTGGTGAGGGGCTGTTTGTTACGGAGCATAGTGACAGAACAGTGGGTAAATGGGTATAAACTAAAAGAGGGGGGATTTAGACTGGACATTAGAAAGAAATTCTTTACTGAGAGGGTGGTGAGGCACTGGAACAGGTTGCCCAGAGAAGTTGTGGAGGCGCCATCCCTGGCAGTGTTCAAGGCCAGGTTGGATGGGGCTTTGGGCAGCCTGGTCTAGTGTAGGGTGTCCCTGCCCATGGCAGGGGGGCTGGAACTAGATGATCCTTGTGGTTCCTTCCAACTCAAATCATTCTATGATTCTATGAACTAATACGTTATCACTGCAAGGTAAATAGCTGTACAACTGCTTAGTCTGTTGATTGCAAACTTCGTAGGCCTGTTTTTCTCCCCCCAGGTACTGTAGATTGTTACTTCAAAGCTGACTGAAGTGAGCTTGTAAAATGCCAAAATATCATAAGGTAGCACTTTCAAACCACTTTGCAGTCATTTCATAAAACACGAAGTGATGAGCACTGGCAAAAGAACCATTTTATTCAGTTAAGAAGATATTTCCAAGGTTTGCTAGTCAGATAGACTTTGATAGCATTTTAACTCATTGCTCAAGTCTGTGTTTTCCCCTTAAAATTTTATTCCCCCTTCCTGTTTGCAATGTGTTTCCTGCAAAACAGATTTCTGAAAAACTGCAACGATAACCAGAGTAACGCAACCCAAAGGTTTATGAAAAACTGCTATATGTCTGTCCAGAACTGTTTTTCTTGATTTTTTTTTTTTAAGAACTAATTGCAGATAAATACAAATGTTTTAAGGAATTCCAAGCAATAAAGACATTTTATACTTTTCTTTCAAATGATCCTATTGCAAACTCTATATCTGAATTTCAGAACTGGTGGATATACAGACCATGCTATAAGAAATACAGCTAATTTGCACGTGTGCCTGTATGCAGCAATGTCAAGCGCTCTTTGAGCACAGACTAACTGAATTTAGGTGCAAAATTATTCTTATGTCTGTGGATATTGCCTCTATCAAGCTATGCCTGCTACCTGTTAAACCAAAGCCAAAAGCCTATCTTTTTGTCCAAATAAATATAAGCGTTTTGAAGTTAAAGCCTTTGCACTACATTTTTCGTTGTTATTGCAGGATTACCATATGGCTGACAAAGCATATGGAAGTAGATTGTTTTTCCTTCTTACTTTAGATTAAATGCTACCTTAATTGGCAGGTCTTATTGGATGCAGAGTTCCTATTCCTTTAAGGTCTTTCTTCTAACCTGTATTAATCAGTTTGTAGAGCCAGATGAACTGGTTCTGATTTTCAGATATTTGGGAACATGTACAATAACAGGCTTCATTTACTTCAGCTTCTGTTTCTCCCTTCGTATGAATCAGCGGAGGGTTACAACTACTACAGAAGGAAAGGTTGGATGTTTTAGGGAAAGGAGCAGTTAGCCTGTTCGTTGGAACTTTCTGTGTCTGGCTAAGCAAAACAAGTATGCAACGCACTAGGAGGGTCTTTCATGTCATAAAGTTTTTAAACTGTGAATCCTGTTTCCTGGCTTCTTTTATAGTATAATCTTCAAAGGAATAGTTCCTTTGATTGTCATTGATGTGCCTTGTGCCAAGAAGCTAATTACTCAAAGAATAGGCAGTAGTAAACACAAAAGGAAATTTCACAGAAGTCACATGAACTTTGAAAAGGCAAGCAGCATTATATTGCTTCCTCTGAATTTGGGTGCCTGAGTGCATAAAAATCCAAGCTTTTCTTATCTCAGACTTCAGTTCATGTCTCTGAGGCATAATTTGTGGTTTACACTCAGTCTCTAAAGGATTTTATTTCACATCTGCAGTTGAGAAAAAACAGAATTTAACTGAACTGCTAGTAATCCCTAGAGACAGTGATCATTCTGTATTAGGTCAAGATTATCAGAGAGGTATTCATTAAGTCCCAGATGAGCAAAGCATTTAAGCTTATGCTTAAGCGCATCACTGTTCTGCAAAGCACTCACTGTGGCATTTAGACATATGTCTTAAGTTGAAAGCTTAAGCACTTTATTGAATGTATGGTGCCTACTAAAAGTCACTGGCTATGTTGTCTGAAAGGGTTTTCACCCCAAATATTTGTGAAAGGTAATGCTAGTCTTTCTGGTTTGTTATCTCACCATTGTGTGGACTGCAAAAGTATTAGTGGAGTAATCCTTTATTTTCAAAATTACTCTTTCTTCATCAACAGAAAAATAAAAATACAGCCAGGCTTTAAGACCTTTGTCTTATTCTTCTCTTTCCCTGGAATGCAATTCCTATCTAACTTCTGTCTGTCTCTCAGAGTTCCTAAATGTAGTTGATTCTGCAATGGACTGGACTGACTAAAATCCTTCAGAATACAGGCTACTCCTTCAAACTATCTCAATGAAGTCCAGCTCAGCAATGATCTCTTTCTGACCTTTCCGACAAACATGTCAAACTATCATTTAAAATGAACCCAATTAAAGCATCATGATAACTCTCCATCATATCTTTTATTTAAGTTAAATTTACACAAGACATTGAGTTTGTCCAACTAGTATAACTCACAGAAACAGCTTAATCAGACTCTTGCTTCTTTTAAGTAATACATTATCAAAGCCAACAGAACGTGAAACTGTTGCAGTTTGAGGTCTGTGGATTGTGAGGATTTATGTGATAAATAATTTTGTTCAAGCTGTATATATTTTTTCCTGAATTAACATTCACAGACCTATGTCTTCAACCTTTATGTCCTTTCATGAATTGTTTGTGGTCATATTTTAAAGACATTGGTCCATAAAAGATTGCTATATCAAGGTTCTCTGATTTCTCTGTGAATGTTTTATGTAGAATTCAAAGAACATAGGAAGCTTATTAACCTATTTAAGATAAAAATACATCTAGTTAAAGGGTTAGATCTGGTCCATGTAGTTGCAGATGAGATATAATATGGATAGGGTGAACAGAAATTCAATGTTGATTCAGGCTTTGAACATTATATGAAAAATTGAATGGAGAGGCACCTTTAAACAGTCTAAAATTGGCAGAAGAACATTACTTTCAATAAGCAATTTCTGAATAAAACCTTAGACAAGAAAAATATCCCAAGTCTGTATATCTTCCTTTACACAGTTTCCTGCACTTCCCACCTCTGCTCAATGACTGTAACAACCACTTCCAGGTCTGACCTGCTTCACACCTACTGGTAGAAAGGCACTTGCACATTTGGCACCAGGTTAAACATGATGGAGTTTCTCAGATCAAGCTGGTTACAGTTAAAGCGTTGGCAGAAATGCAAAACTTTGTACTTGTAGAACATCTGCACCATCTGAAATTATGTGAATTTATGCCAAATTCATGATATTGTCTGAAATTTACTTAAAAGAAATCAAATCATTTTCTTGTGACATCTTCTAAATTAGAGAGTTTTGTCTCTAATTGTTTTGGAGACACATTTTCTCCATTTTCACACATTTACCTGATTTATTCTGCACAATGATTTATTCTGAATATAGGGAACATTTCATTAGGCCTGAAAAGTACACTTGGGAAAGGAGGATACTTTTTGTTCTATTGCAAAGAAACAACCCCTCAGCCTATAAATAACCTTGGTATGATCCAAAAAGTTTTGGGCCTTTTTGTTTCAATTATTTTTCCTTAGTGATGAAACAAATCATCAGCTACTCACTACATGCACACCTCTAATCTTATCTCTGCTGAGAGATTTGTTGGTAGTGGGCTTTGTGAGGGATAAAGTTTGGGATTTAGATGTTGTAGATCTTCCTTCTAAAGAAATTTATTTCCTGATAAGTTTCCACCTGTTTCTGCAATTTCAAAAGCTCTGGAAGAGCTGGCAGATTGAATTGGGCGCTGGCACCCAAGTGCAGGCAGCGGGGGCTGCAGGGGTCCCTGTGAGGAGGGGGCCTCTGTGAGGAGAGGCCGGGGCTGCCCCGTGCCGGACACAGACAGTTCCAGCCAGCTCCAGGGCAGGGCTGAGCCCCGCAGTCAAGGTGGGGGCACCTCAGAGAAACCATATGTAAGAAAGAGTGAAAGATGTGGCAGCTGGGAGAGAGAAGTCAAAAAAACATGAAAGAAGACAGCAAGGTCAGTGAAGAAGGAGGCAGAGGAGGTGCTCCAGGTGCTGGAGCAGAGATTCCCCTGCAGCTCATGGAGGACACCATGGTGTGGCAGGCTGTTCCCCTGCAGCCCATAAAGAACCGCAGTGGAGAAGATATCCATTCTGCAGCCCACGAGGACCCCAAGTTGGAGCAAGTAGGTGTATCCTAGGGGAAGCTGCATCCTGTGGAGAGCCCACACAGGAGCAGACTCCTGTCAGGAGCTGCAGTCCACGCAGAGGAGCCCATGTAGGAAGCAGGGGAAAGTGTGAGGAGGAAGATGAGGCAGAGAGGAGCTGTTATGGACTGACCACAGCCTCATTCCTCATCCTTCTGCAATGCTCAGGTTGTGGGGGGAGGTAGATGATTTGTGAGTGAGTGAAGTCAAGTCTGAGAAAAAGGGGTGGTGGAAAGGTTTTGGTTTAATTTTTGCCTTTGTTTCTCACCATCCAAATCTATTTTAATGGTCAATAAATAGAATTAATCTTCTGCAAGTTGAGTCTGTTTTGCCGGTGACAGTAACTGGTAAGTGATCACCCTCTCTTAGTCTTGACCCATGAGCACTTTAACTCTATTTTCTACCTTTGTCCTGTTAAGGAGGGGGAGTAGGAGAGCAGCTGCGTGGGCATCTGGCTGCAGTCCAAAGTCAGGCCACCACACAGATGAAGCTTGTTGTGACTTTTCTATATTATGTTAAAGACTGAGAAATGAAATCTTGTGTCTTTCTTGGCCATCCCATTTGCTACTATTTATGTCTTTTTGCCTGTGTCCCCTGTGGAGAGGCAATTATGAGAACCATAACTAAGCCCTGCATAGAATATTCTAAACCACAACTACTGCCCGGATCTTTTTTCTGGTGTCATTAATTTATTATTAATCATCGAATTTCATGCTCTGATTATTTAGATAAAACAGAGTTAAGAAATTTAGTGGGATATATTTATCCTTGTGGTGGTTATTTTTGTCTTTTTCCAGAGGAACAAAAATCTGTTAAAGAAATCTATTCTATCTGAGACATAGTTTTATATGATACAATGATTCTTTAATTTAGATGCTATAACCAATTAAGTTTATATCAAATCACACAATTAGCAATGGACCACTAAGGTTTAAGGCAAAGTATTTAAAATTGATGACAACAGTAATTGTTTAATAACTGCAAAGAGCTAATTATGCTGCTAAAACAATTACAATCAGGTACCAATCCTAATATCTGTACCAGATGCTCTTAAGTCTTGCTTTCCTTTGGGTATGAAGCTGAACTAGGTGAATACTTGAAAACCAAGGAACAATCTCTTGTGACGATAATGTTTCCTGGACACAAAATTTGTTCGAGAGAACCGCATTGCTCAAAATAAAATAGCTGAGAATATTAATCACGAAAAAGTCATGACAAAGTTTAATCATGACAGATTAAACTAAGTAGATAAGTCTGGAACACTGTCAAACCCAAATGTGAGAGATGGCATCTTTGTGAATGGTGTAATTTTCTTATTTTTTTCTCTAGTTACCTCCTCTAACTATATTATGGTCTGTTAAAAGTCTGGGGGTAGCAGAGAAAATGTGTTGCACAGAGCTGACCTGAGTTTTTTGGGAAGGTCAGTGGCTGCACTTTTCCAAAGTGGCATGAGTACTGGGACCTGGGAGAAGAGTACAGAGAAAAGGAGGGGTCAGGTGAGAATGAAGTCATGGGTGGCAGGAAGGCAGCAGCAGCAGCAGCAGAGCCTGAGGGGCTCTCAGTAGAACATGAATCAAACAAGCAGCCAAGGCTCCTGAGTAATGAAAAGAAACATTTTTGAGGCATGCACGAAGTACTGTATTCCAGGAAGCCATTAGAAAGGGATTGAAAAGAGACCAAGACTGGAGGAAAAAACATGCTTTACCTACAAAGACATACAACAGACACCGGCGAATCCTCCAAAAATTCTTAAATACGTGATATTTTGGGTGTGTTCACAGCAAAGACTTTCTGAAGTAGGTCATAGATTGTCAAATAGTATGAAAACTCTGAAACTTTGGGCTGACTTGCTCTTTCTTCACCTTATGTCAAGCAAATAACCTCAAATAATCAACTTCATGCAGGAAGAGTAGATAATGATATTGCTTGTATTTTATGGAAGGTGTTGCAATTATTATTTCTTAATCACTGAGGAGGAAATAATATAATCCATACACTCACTGTGTGACATTCTGCAAGTCATTGGATGGAAGCAAATAATAGAAAAGATTTTACTGACTTAAAGCGTCACTAAGATTTATCTGTAAATCTACTCATCTCCTTGACACTCATTCTGACTTCTTTTCTGATTTCCTTAGATTTCTTTCTTTTGCCTTCTTTACGGTGGAAAAAAGAGAAAAAGAACCTGAGATATGCTGTGAAGTAATTTACTGACACAGCGCAATGTGATTCAGCCATTAAACTGCCTTTTCTTCCTATATGTACTTCTGTTGGCCTCCTCACTGGCAGCCAAAGGCCTTTGCAAATCTTTGTAAATTCCTGGAAAGCATCCAAGTCATTTCTTGATTCAGGCTACTGGCCAATATTCTCCTTGAGTTCAACAAACATAAACAAACAAAAAAGTGAAAGTGTGGTGAAAAGTCTAGTGAGGATATCATGAGTTATGAATTTTAGGTTTAATTTATCACATTTTTTCAGTTCCTTTAATCGTGCATTTAAGAAAATTGATTAGTTTATTCTTTATAAAGCTTTCCTTGAAGTATTCTGCCAGCCACTTCTCATATTGCTGAATTTCTATCAACTACTTTTTTTACTTATGTAACATCCATAGCCCTTAGAAAGAATGAATGTTCTTCTGAGGAAGAAACTGGGAAAGGGAGCTAGATTTTGTTCTTGACTCTGCTAGTGGTTTTTTCTATGGTACCAGGTAAGTTACTTAAGGCAAGATTCAAGAAAACACGTAAACTCATATATCACAGTGCCAGTGTATGTTCTTAGAGAGAAACCTGGAAACTGTATCTAGGCCACTCAGGCACCTTAGGTATTGTAATGCCTAGATTTAAGTTAAGTGTCAGGAGCTGTTTAATGAGCATACCTAGAAGTGTTACTGCTTCATTATTTGTGCTGAGTACTCAGGTGACAATATTTCTTCCCACTGCTTTCTGGAATTGAGAGACAAGATTCCTCGTTGTTACATACTCAAAGACTTCTCTAAACCTGTTTTAAGTAATGCTTACTGATCACACATAGTTCAGCTCAAAACAGTGAGCTCATGCTCCTTATTTTCACTTGGAATTTCAGGTGAGACTCTCTCTCCTTCAGGAAGGGACAAACCTGTGTCCTGGCCTTCTGCAGCCTTCAGGAACTGCAGTCACAACTCTTGCTTCACAGGGCAGCCTAGATGCCATGCAGAAGGCTAGCCTCAATGAAAACCTCCTTTCCACCTGCCTACTGAGGTGAGGGCACTGGATAGACAGAACATCACCAGAGAGAAACCTCAGAAAAAGCCGGGGCTAATATGGGGGTGGTACGCTAATACAAAAGCACTCCTGTGATTTGGATTTAAAGTTCAGAGCTGTTCTGTGTTAGGTCAATAGCAGGTTTTTTAACCCATTCTCTTCATCTTCAGAATAGAGGTAACTTTTCTATACCTGTTTAAAGTATTGAACTAGTTGATATTTTTCAAATACTTTTATTAATTGAATAATTATGTAGTTTAGAAAATAAAATGTGTCTTTGAAGCCTATTGACTGTTTGAAAATTTCTGTTATTCATAATACTTTTAGGACAATTTTATTTGTGTTTTTCCCCCTTCAAATTGACAGACCATTGTATGATATCTGTTTTTCATTTATATGAGCCTTTTTAAAATTAAAAACATCAGTGATGGTTTCAGGTGGGTTTGGGTTTTTTGTTGTGGTTTTTTTTTTTTCATTTTATTTGCCAGATCCTTGAAATGGAAACAACTTTGACATCTGGAGATTATTATCATAGCAAAACCAGCCAGTTCTAAATTTATATTGTGATCCTCTAGCATCAGTCATTTTTCATTCTGACCTTCCTGATCATACCTCGTGACAATAATTTATATTAATTGGTTCTCTGACATTTCTTATGTCTAAGATACAGTAACCTATGATTACAAAATACTTTTATCCAGTTATATATATGTTCTTCTGTACACCTTTGACTCAGTGTCATGTCTTTTTAAAACGTCTGAGTAACATCTCGCTGACATTGACAACTAGATGTAAATTTAGCTCTCTGTGATTCAAAACAGTATAGCAAACAGTTATCTGCAATCTGTACCTCTGCAGTCTGTCTTGAGTGTAGGCAGAAAGAACAGCATGGGTAGGCTGCTATAGCTATCAGAATAACTTTAGCCTGATGGTTGATGGCCAGCACAGGTGTGTGAGTGAAGTCTGAATATATGGAGAAAGGGTGATGCAAACAACGGAAGGAAGATCATTACAGCCATGTTTTCTGAAAAAGACACATTGATCTTTCTCTTGCCAGTTAGTTTATGTGCTGAATAGCAATATATGTGAGTGAATAATTCTTCGGTGAATGAGGCTCCCAAACAACAGAGGATTTAAAGTAAAAGATTAACAGAGTTATCACTTGTTGTACCAATTACCAGGAGAGTAAGAGATAACCCACTTATCAGCAGTTCATTGTTAACTTATTGAGAAAACCGGCATTGTTACGCTAAAGGATTTATGTGATCAGAAGGGTATTGGTTTGCATTAGTCATGTAGTGTAATTTATTTTAGGTGAATAGCAGCTTCATTCCAACCACCTTTATGAAGCTTTAGGAAGTCCCTAGAGAAAACGCCAGATTTATTAGGCTAGTGAAATATGTTTGATGTACAGGTTCCTATTTACTTCAGGATCAACATAACATAGTGGAGCCATTTGTCCTTCCTCTGAATTGTGGGAGGTGAGATTTTAGATTAAAAATGGGATAATCTGAAGGCTAACTGTCTTCCAGTAGGCTACGTCTTTTTCTACTCTGCTGCAAACTACGGCAAGTTGCCACAGTCTTGCACCAGTTGGCTGCATAATGATATAATGCAGAATTAAACTAGAAGAAAAGTATTCATGTTTCCCAATTTTCTGCAAAGTTAGACCAATCCTGTATTGTTGGTATCATTGAAGAGCAAAATAGGTTCAAAAAAGGCAGGTGAAGTGACTGGTCAGATGCATAACTCAGTGTAACCTTGCTGGGTACCCGTCCTGGGGAGTGTGAAGCTTCCTTCTGCTTGTAGTGTAGCGATTCTGAAATAATTTGTTCTCGGGTTTGGTAGTTTAATAAAATGCTACATTTTACTTTATTAAGAAAGGGTGACTTCACTGAGAGCTTTTACAAGTAAATGAAAGGGTCATGCCTTGGTCTGTACAACAGATCTGGCTACAGGGCTCTCCACACCATTACAGGCACAATGCACAAAGAACTATTCCAGTATAAACTCATTTTATTTGTTTAAGTTGGTTCAAATAATCTTGTCAGCAACCTTTTTAAAAGAAATCTTTACTATGGATCGAGTGCTATTTGACCAGATCACTCTATACCAGGTTATTTGTTTTCCATTCTCCCACAGCCAGCAAAAAAACAGTGTAAGCTGCCTAGTGTGTGCTCTGGTTAATTTGGCAGACTTGTGATCTTGTGCTTTATTGCCTCCTTATCAGGTTGCCTGTTATTGCTTGCTGTTATATTGGACAGACTCATAAAATCTTCCAGTTTAGTTTTATCCAAAAGAAATACAGTCTGTACACTCCCAAGTTTCTTTACAATGTGAACCCAATATTCAGGGACCTGAAGCACTAAGAAAACCATCAGTTATCAGGAGACTTCAGACGAACAGTACTGAATTCTATTGTGTCAGACTATAATTCTGTACAAAGATTGTTATTCGTTACTGTGACAAATGTACGTGTACACAAGCTTTAATATACCCTTCAAAGGCACAAGAACATATTTAAAGCACTTACACTTCTGACCATCTGAGGAATCTCCACAGATTTTCAAAAAGTCTTTTCAGATGTACATTAGAGTATTGAAGAACACATTTTTGCACTTTATTCCTTGCCTCAAGGAGCCCATAATCAAATTCACACAAATGTAATAGATGAGCCAAAGAAAGAAAGAGAGAAGATGAGGAAGTTTTCTCTAGCTGATCTCCATGAAAGATCTAGGTCTTATGGAAGGATTTGAAAGGAGGATTTTAGCAGACAAAGAAGTCAAAAACTGTTAAAAAAAAAAAAAGATATGCCTATCTATTTATAAATATTTAATTAACTAATATACTGGACTCAGACTTTGATTTCTCCTTTTTTTTCATTCCTTTTGATGATGAGACAAAGTTTGAAGAAAGAGGAAGTTTCTCCTACTGATATGTTTGACAAAATTGTAGGCATGTTCATTGTGTACCAACGGTAGTGCAGAAATTGCCATGTCTTTCTGGCCACTAGCTTTGAACATGGCTCAAATGGCTTAAGTGGTGAATCAGCTGGCTGTCTTCCCTGCAGGATGAAATTGGCTCTAACTCCAATCTCAAATGCAGCTAAAAGGAAACATGCATGTGATGAAGAGGACAATATTCCCAAAGGTCTGTCCTTTAAAAAATAAATACAAATTAATGGATCTAACTGAAGAAAATAGTTCCCTACATATTTCCATCAAGTGTCACCACCTTCACTATAATGCTGCCACTAGGAAACATATACATTTATTTCCCAAATGTCTTGTTAGACTACCTACCTGTTAGATCACTGAGACAATGGAATGTCAAAATGACATTTTATAATCAAAAAAGACAATGCATGAGATTTTTCCATATAACGAATATCCACTCCTGAACTACTATTCCTGATGTTGTTTATATTCAATGGTGCAAAGAGACATTTGTGTGCTATAATTAATTTCATACTATTGAAAACAGCTGAAACTGGTCAATGGAATTGTACCCTTGGAGCATACATGTCTCCTTGATGAGGAATGAGCTTGAATACTTTAAGATCATAAATATTCCATTTTGAGTAATTTTAGCTTTTTCTGTATATTGCATATGAGAAGAATAAAGCAGTTATAGTTTTCTACATACATGTATGTAAGTGAATGAACACAGTAGCAATGACACTTGACACTGTTGCATAATTTGTTCTGTGTTCAGTCATAATATATCCTGCTATACAAAAGGGGCCTGGGTTATGTAAGGGGATCTGGGTTATGTAATTTGGAATTGCCAAGCTTTTGTACTTTGCAGGTTTTATCCTACNGGATGTTAGGGAAAAATTCTTGGAAAGGGTTGTCAATCACTGCAACAGGCTGGAGTCACCAACCCTGGATGTATTTAAATGTTGTGGTGCTTATGGACATAGTTTGGTGGTGGACTTGGCAGTGTTAGATTAATGGTTGGACTTAATGATCTTAAAGGTCTTTTCCAACCTAAATGATTCTATGGTTCTATGACTCTATGATACTCTGATAAAAATTTGTATATCTACAATATATACAGGTATCTAAAATTAGATGCAATACTTTAATAACCATATTCCAGGTCAGGTTTTCACCATTTGGTGTGGGGACAAGAATACTGTAGTTCTAGTCAAAGTTGCAGGACAGGACAGGACAGGACAAACAGTGCATATCCAAACTTAATTTCTGATATATTTTTGTGCTATAAACCCTCCCCTCCCCCCAGTCATCTCCACTGTAACAAGGCTATATATTCAAGTTAAAACCCTCAGCATCTGCTGTAGTTTCAGGTACATAGCACCTAGATCTGTTACACTGCATTCTGACAGTCATTGGATATACTCATCTTTCTGAGTGAATGAACTCTTACGAATTCCTTGTACATATCAGGCAACTAGGAGAATCAAAAAGTAAAGAAATGACCCTAGGGCTGAAGTGAAACTCTGACACAGTTGCTGAAGTTTGTAGTTCATGATGACACAGTGAAATTAGAGGGATGAGTTTTCCATACTGATGAGGCAACAAGAACATTATGCTGCATATCAGTCAGTAGGCGTCAAGCAGCTGCTTGTGAGACATGTTGACCATGGGAATAAGAAGTTGAGCTCATACATGTAGGAAAAGTTATCTTTCTTCCCTTTATTAATGACCAGGAAATAGACAATGCTAAGTAGCCATCGGATACCTCCCAACCTTCCTAAGGGCATACGAAGAACACAGCAATGTTTCCCTGTCAGTCCACCCAGGATCAAACAGTGACTGTGGTCCATAAAAATCTTTTTATTGACATAGCCACTGTCCCACTTCTGTGTTAGTTCAGCCATGCTAACATTCCCTGTGCTAGCATCCCAAATCTCTTCTCAACACTTCCCTGCATTCAGGAAGAAAAGGAGCTTCTTCAAGCCTCTTTATTCTTTTGAATGGTTGCTCAGTACACCTCTTATGTGAGATGAGGAAACAGCTGAACAATTTCTTCTGGCATGCAGAGTAAGCTTTCTGAGACTACGAACTGCAACACAACTTTTGCAAATAGCAAGCATTGAGTTGTTCATGTGGGCAAGCAGGCAGGATTCCTCTCTTATTCTAGGTAATGGAAAAAATGAATAAAAGATAGATTTGCAATAAAAAGGTAGGAAAAAAGCCAAAGGAGACAAATTATAATAATATAGAGCCTAAATTAACTATAAAGGTTTTACAAGAGCAATAGCTGCCCCTCACCCCTTTAAGAATGGAAAGCATAGAGTTTCAGCATGAATTCTTTTCACATTGCAGTTTAAGATTACAGTATAAACCATCTTCTCATAAAATATATATTTAGTAGATCTATGCTGGAATACTTTTGGTGAATAGGTAATAAGGGAGAGATTGTACAAATGCTTAAACAGGGCACTTAGAGCTTGCCCTGGGAGTTTCAAGAAATAAATCATCGCAATTATATATTTATCTATGCAGAAACCCAATGCTATTTCTGAAACTAAATTGATAGAGCACAAACATCTTCAATATCGAAAATTACAATATGGAATGAGAAGCTAGAAATTATTTCGCATCCAATTTACATCAAGGATTATGGTATTGAAGCTCATCGTAGTTGAGTATGATTTTGTTATATCGTCTGATAAAATAAGTGCATAGTAATCTGGTCTTGATAAATCAGTAACACTTTATTTAAAAAAAAATCAATGAAAATATCATCTCATTACAGAGATTATCTATAGTTTATGCACGGATTTGTTACGTGACAGTCAGGTTTGGCATCAGGATAATCTCCTGTTGACTTTACATTTCTGAGAACAATACTCCTAGCTGACTCTGGGGTAACCTTCCTGTATACCTGGGGCATTTTCTTGTGGTAAGTGTGAGTCCCATCACTCTGTACAATTGCTCCAGCTGTCTTTGCACAGTAACATTATGTAGAAAAGGCAATTTATCACCTTCCCTAGTGACTTCTGCTATAACCTGCTTAGAATATCTACCTAGTTTCAACTTGGCCTCAGTAAATAGTGCTTAGAAAGTCAGATGTAGGGTGCCTGTTCTTAAAATTGTTTGAGCAGGCTTACAATGGAAAACATTTTTGAGCTCTGTTTTTGGTTTTGTCCCTGACATCTTGAGTGAGTGAGGATGATCAAGTCCTACATTCTCTGCTTGGAGAAGTAGGATGTAATATACTCATTCTCCCTTTCTCTTTTTCTTTCCCATCTGTTTACCATTTTTAACTGATTCCCACTGTATATTAATAGAAAACTCTTGTATTGTGGCCTTATTTTTTGTGGGTTTTTTTTTTTTTTTATTTCTAGCATACTGGTTATTGCGGGGATACAGTTAATTTTCTTCATAACACCACATATAGTGCTATGTTTCAGATTTGTGGTAAAAACAGTATTGACAACACACTGATGTTTTAGTTATTGCTCAACAGCGCTGACACAGCAACAACGCCTTTTCCGCTTCTCATCTCCACTGCCAATGAGTATGCTGGGTCTCCAGAAGAAGCTGGGAGAGGACACAGGTGGAGCAGCCCACCCACACTGACCAAAGGGATTTCTCACACCATATGATGTCATGCTCAGCAATAAAATCTGGGAGAAGAAGGAGGAAGAGAAGGATGTTCAGAGTGATGGCATTTGTCTTCCCAAGTCACCGTTACGTTTGAGGAAGCCCTGTTTTTCTGGGAATGGATGAAAACCCGCCTGCTGTTGGGAAGTGGTGAATGAATGCATTGTCTTGCTTTGCTTGCACACACAGCTTTTGCTTTACTTACTAAATTGTTTTTCAGAGTTTTCTCACTTTTAATTCTTCATCTGATCCTCTTCCCCATCACACTAGGGGGAGAGGGATGGGGGAGTGAGTGAGTGGCTGTGTGGGGCTTAGCTGCTGGGTGGAGTTAAACCACAACATTTAAGCATAAGTTCAGGTATTGTTTTTAGAATCATAGAATTGTAGAATCATTAAGGTTGGGAGAGACCTCAAGGATCATCTAGTCCAACCGTCCCCCCACCACCTATTACCCACTAAACCATGTCCTTAAGTACCACATCCAACCTTTCTTTAAACACACCCAGGGACAGT
>VWZZ01000739.1:165860-183442 GCA_013399095.1 Psophia crepitans | reverse complement strand
CTCCCAGCCTGTAGCGCTGCCTGGGGTTGTTGTGGCCAAAGTGCAGGACCCGGCACTTTGCCACATCGAACCTCATCCCGTTGGCCTCTGCCCAGCGATCCAACCTGTCCAGGTCCCTCTGCAGAGTCATCCTACCCTCTGGCAGATTGACACTTCCCTCCAACTTGGTGTCGTCTGCAAACTTACTGAGGGTACACTCAATTCCCTCATCCAAATCATCAACAAAGATGTTGAAGAGGATGGCTTGACGATTACTGCAGCAGTGTCAAAAGATGGGAAAGTGTTGTACACTCAAGGCTATAGGAACAACTAGGGAATACATTTGAGCAAAACCAAGACAACAAAGAGTAAGAAAGATGCTAACATATCCCAGTGAAGAGGGAAGTATTTCACACAGAAGGGTTAGTCAGTGTGGATGCCTCTGGATATTGTCTGCAGAAGTTAATTTTACTGAAGAGCACACTCAGATATTCTGTAAATCCCAAAACACAAGGAAACTAATTTAGATATGGCATGAGGTTTGGCATGATCCATGCCTATCCACAGCCGACCCAACGGACCAGACGCTCAGCCCCCAGTCAGACCATCCCGGAGCAGCACTGGACTGACCCTCCCCTGCCAGCCCCCTTTTAACTGGGGGGCATGACAGCACATGGTATGGAATAGCACCGGTTCACCTGGCCCAGCTCCTGAATATTAACCCTATCCTGGCCAAAAGCCAGAACAGTTCTCTAGTTACTGTAAAGAATATTGAAATTGTGTGATATCGATATCACCAGACTTGTGAAACTCTAATGTATCGCTTTTTCTACATATTGCATACTAATAAAAATGATCATCTGTTCCAAAATCCACATATCCCTGAATAACAATGCAAAATTAGCAGCTATGTTCTTAAAATGCCTTCTGTTCTGTGGCTCTGTGCCAGGAGTTTTGGTTTTACTATGGCAACAGTGCCAAACTTATTCACCAAATTTTCACCCCAGACACCAGATTGGCAGACTGCAAAATCTCTTTCTCTGATTTAGAACTGCTCTCACTAACCTACTGATTTCCTTAAAATTATATTTGATAATTTAATCTGTATTTTCAAAGGGAAAAAAGATCATAGGAAGATATCTGCATGCTTTCACTAATTTTTTTCTTCCATAGGAATGGAAAGAGATGGTCACTGAAGTTTCAGTCTCAGTTAGATTTTGCATGCCAATTCTAGTGATAAAATATACATGACTTTAAAAAAAAATCCCTATAATTTACTAGGAAATCATGCTGGTCCTCGTGGTTATGGCAGTTATGGATTGATGAAGACAGTTAAGAGAGCTAAGTCTACCTGCCCATTTGTTCTTAATTCTTTCTCCTTTGCAGAATTGCTGTAAATTCTCACACTAAAACCACAAAAGTACTCTGTGTTCAGTGTATCAGCAGCTTCTCAACTCCTTGAAGCTACGAGCCAAGCTCAAAACATTGGTTTCCCAAATGAGTCAAAAAAGTGCTTCTGCCTAGTTTGTTACTGAGCACTTTTTAACCTAAGGCTGAATTTCAGATGTTAAGATCATGAGGGACATGATGAGAAGGTAGCCGCAGTGGAGAATGAAGTTTGTTGTTTTACAGGTAGTCCATTAAGTGGCTGAACTAGATAATACAGCTTAAACAGACAGCAACTCCTGAAACAGGAGGGAAATTGCAGCAGTGTTCAGCAGACTGCTCTTAGGAGCGCTCCTATGGCACAATGCAAGAATAGTCACATGAATTTTTTTAACACCCTGTGCTGTGCCCTGACATACTATCTGAAAGCCTTCAACATAAGATCAACAACATGTTCCTTTTGAACCTATGTATTAGCTACTGCCTCCTTTTTTCCGTCTCATAATTCTGCCTGGGTTTTGTTTCAATATGCAGATCCTAGCAGAGCTTTCTCAAAGCTGACAGTATTCAGATCAGTTTTTCACTTGGTCCCAAATCCCTTTAAAAGGCTATTAAAATGTACATTCTGAAGTTCACTGATTAGGGGTTGTTCCCTCAAGGTGGTGAACACTCTGGCTCTGATTCACCAAAACACTTAGGCTTGTACATAAGTTTAAGCATAACTACCTTTGAAGTTCCAGAGAAATTAGATATGGATTTAAATGGTTTATTGGGTCATATGCATAATACACAGATCTTGTAGAATCAAGCTCTATACTATATGTATACACATACACCCACATAAGAATATACATATATCTAGTGTATTTAAAAAGTCAGTACTGTAATTTTATTTCATTTTACTGGTAAGACATTCTTGGTATAAGTCTACTGAGTGCAAAAATTACTGCTATGCATACACTAGTGTAGGTGTATTTATAATAAAGTCCAGAAATCGTTGAAATAGTCTGCTAGCAATCTTTCACTTCTCACACAATAACTCTAGCTAAATCTAAACAAAATGAATACTATATTTGAGAGCCTGAATTCAATAAATTTCCCATGTCTGGATATAGGAAATGAAGTGAAATGACGTTTCTATCAAATCAAGATAATGTGTTGTATAAAGCAATCCTCAAAAGTAAGTCAAACTTACTGCAAGAGAATGCGCACTATGCGGGTAGCAAACCAGGCTGCAGTTTACATTTTGGCAATGAGATGTTGAGGTTTTGCAAGTATTTCAAACACTACATTGCAATATTTATCTAAATTGTTTTAGCTACATATGTTTTCTAGGTCCTGCAAGTCCAGCTTCACAGCCTAGATGCAATATTATTCAGCTTGTATACTGTCATGCCGTTCACTGTTGTTCTTTGCTTACATGCTTTACTTCATAAGTGTATATTATTTTAAAAAGAAAAATAAGACAAAGACATTTTCACCTTTCAAGGAGCTTGATATCTTATTTAACTAAATTTAATTTTCTGTCTCAAACAGTCCTCTCTTTTGTTTGCATATTCTTGTCATTGATATATCATAATTGATTAAATATTCATATTGATTTACATCTTAAAAAACCTACACATTCTTTTCAAACTAATATAAACCCATCTAACACTTGACAGTGATATGAACTTTCTCGATGGGAATATCTATTTCTATAGCAAACATTTCCAGAGCAAGCAGATGTGGATTTTATGTGAGATTTATATGATTTTCAGTTAGCTGAATTATTTGTTGTCAAATTATCCAACAAATTTAATCTGTCATGTTCTTCTGAATTATTCATGACCCAGTCATAATTTCTGTAAGCATAACATAATGTTCATCAAATAATTTGTCCAAATAAATATTAGCCGTTTTACTATCGAACTGATTTTTCCAAGCCACTTCTATCTTCTTCAAATGGCTGGCTCTGGAAAACAGGGATAGTGTTAGTCCCTGAAAGTCTAGACCCAGTGGTGTTGGACTGTCACTTGCTGGAGGTCCTACTGGTCCCAAGGCATGGCACCCATGCCCAAAGATTCAGGTAGCCTCAGGATGTAGGGTGCTCTGTTAGGGGTCTTAGGCAGAAATACAGGCACTTCAGCATGAAACTCCCTAGACACAGCAAAGCTCACTCCTGATGCACACTGCTCGGTGGTGGCAATTGCTATATTTTCCACAGGGTATAAACAGAGAAAGAATTAAGCATAAATAGAAGTCAGCAAGCATGAGTAAGAGTCGTCTCAATCCCCACATTAAAACAAAAGATGAGAAGAGTGAATTTGTGCACTCCAAAAATGAGGTGACTATCTATCAAGATTCAGAGTTCTAAATCACCATCAGGATCCTGGTGGCACTAATAAACCTTAATGGCCCTGTGGAGCCTTGCCCAAGCCCTCCATCCACCCCTGAGATATACTTTATACGCACGTGTCTCCAGTCCTGTTCCTGGAAGTCCTGGACTTTCTGGATTCACCTCAGACCTGACTTGTTACTTCGCTTTTGCCCAACGCACACCAGAAATTCATTAGGTTCCATTGCTGTGGCCAGATGGCACCCCCCACCTCAGATGCTGCGGGACTGTGCTTGACGTGGCCACTCTCTGGCTGCTTAGTGGCCACCACCCTTAGCTTGCCATCCTTGGACCCTGCTGCTGCCTGACAACCACACCATGAAGGCCACCACAGATCAGGCAGAAAGACAACAGGTAGTGAGGAAGTTGCATGTCTCTCTCCCCAGTGTCTTCACTAAGCAGCATGGGAGTGAATGCTTTTGGTCTGACCCTCAAACCTCTGTGCTTTAGAACAGTAAGTCTTAAATTTGTAATGGTGGACACTGTACCCTCCTGGAAATGCAGGGAATTTTAGTCTCTGCAATAAGAAACTGGGCATTATGTTTCACTGTTTCACGCCAAGTATGTAAAATATTAGAATAAGGTCTGAAATTCAGAAATTTTCTGTGATTAACTTGCTATGAATCTAGAAATTTGTATTCATTTATGTAGTGATTATAAGGGTGGTTACAGAGGAGATGGAACCTACTTTTTCTCTGAGGTGCAGAACAGAAGGACGAGATGCAGGAAAAGAAATTCCCACTACATATAAAGAAGAATCCTTCACAGTTGGGATGAGGCCAAGCATTAGGACAGGTTTCTCAAAGGGGCTGTATGATCTCCATTCCTGAATATAATTAAAACTTGACTGGCCAACATCCTGAACTACCCTAACTTAACTTTAAGGTGAGCATTGTTTTAAGTGTGGATTTGAAGAGGATGACCTGCAGTGATCCCTTCCAGTCTAAATTATACCAAAATCAAAGATTCTGTATTCTCTTTTTTCATTCCTTTTTGCCTCACAGTGAATGCAGAATTATTTCCTTAAAAACATAACATAAATCCTTTTGTGAATCTTTTTAACTACAGAAAATTTAAGGACAATACAGAGATAACAGCCATCATCACACAATTTTTTTGGAGGACGGCTCAGCTTGAAGTTAGTCTGTGCAGTTTGCACAGTCTGTTCTGGTTTTCTACTTATAAAATATTCTTTCTGTGCAAATGCTGAACTAGTCGTAGTTCATAGCGTATTTCTCCCCACAGCTGATCCCTGACAACTTAAAAATATGGACTAGAAGAAAGAGAAAGTCTACCTCTAAACACCTGTGGTGTTCTGGCCAGAGATATCGAAAATCTCTCATAGAGAATACTGAAATCTGAGATTCAAACGAATGATAATAGGCAAGACAAACATCACACGGTTAATGAGATGAGCCATTTATTACTAATTGAATCTTTTTATTTCATTAGACTTACTACCTTATGCATGTGTCATGGGGGGATTTGAGTAGGGTGGTCACAAGACGAGAATCACACCACCATCTGACATATAATCTAAAATTTATTTAGTGAACAGAAGAGTTATGTCAGGTGGAGAGTGATTTCTGTTCCAGGATTTCTGTTCTACAGCATGCACTTACCAGTAAGCCAATCAAAGCTCCTCCGGTCTGGTTAGAGGTGGAGTGCTCCACAGATCAAAGGTAAGAGGATGCTCACTCTGAGCATGGGATGAGTTGGGTCCTGTCTGGCAGCCTGGACCCCACATGTAGCAGTTCCACTTTTGAACTCAGCCTTCTGCACTGTGTCCAGCCCGTGCTCATATATGTGTTTCCCTCTCTAAGGAGCTTCTGGTTTAGCTCCTTACTGCTTTCTGAATGGCTGCAGCAATTATGTAGCTTGGTGATCAATTTATTTCACCTTCTTTACATTTAAGGCCAATTAGTGGTTGACTGTCACTGGGACTTCTATCACCCTTTGGTCTCCTGCTCCCAATGTACTACATGTGTGAAGTTAGTAACAGTTACAAAAGTTTGTCTACTGTTTCTTTGTAGTACTTGTAGTGCTAGAATAACCTGGCAAGAGGTGGAAAGATCTAATCAAGGTCTCTTTTATCTAAATGGTGTTTTAGGCTTCACCGCATATATTTCGATTCTACAGTGATCATGCAAACAACTATTTAATTGACAGAAAAGTGAGATGTATGCAACAAATGATACAAATCTTTATTTTGGGTTACGGATCAGGAAAATATTCTTAATACCACTGAACAACCAGTTGGAAATTTATAACACCTACAGAGAACTATTACTGGAGTCATAATTAGTGAAAACTGCAATCATAAACAATAAACTGCTGACCAATTAGTATGCTTATATAGGAATGGATTATTTTGCTTTGTATGCTGTTATTTTTCAACTGAGCAGTAGCCAAAACCAACTCTAGTCCTGCCTCAAGCTGCAGATGTTTTCCTGGTTTTTAATTCTCTTTAAACCAAGGCAGTTTTCTTCCAGGGACTATCCTAAATCCAAGCTTCTTTGCTTTTTTTTTTTTTTTTGGTCTACACCTGGGAAAAATGCACTGATGATTGCTTCTGCATGTTCTTTAACCTATAAATAACAGTGGTTTTTAAACACTGGAGTTCTGACTTGCTCAGGAGATCAGGTTGTAGGGTTATTGGTGATGAGAGGATGTTGTGGGTTAACCCCAGTTGAACAGCTAGAGCAGCACACAGCCACTTCCTCACTCCCCTGCAATAATGGGTAAAAGTGAGAAAACTCAAGAGTTCAGATAAAGACAGGTTAATAGGTAAAGCAATAGCTGTATGTGCAAGCAAATAAAGAATTTGAAGAAATTAATTAACTATTTCCCATTGTCAGGTAGGTGTTCAGCCATTTCCAGGAAAACAGAGCTCCACCGTACATAATGGTGATGCCATAACTCCAAACATCCTCCACTTCCTCATTCCACCTTCTTCCCCACAGTTTTTCTTCCTGAGCATGACATCATAGGGTGTGGGACATCCCTTTGGTTAGTTGGGGTTGGCTGTCCCAGCTGTGTCCCCTCCCAACTTCTGGTAGACCCCAGCTACTCCCTCGTGGAGTGAAGTAAGAAACCAAAAAGACCTTGACACTGCCTGAGCACTGCCCAGTAGTAACTAAAACCTCCCTGTGATATCAACACCATTTTGAGCACAAATCCAAAACACAGCGCCACGCAAACTACTATGAAGAAAATTAACTCTATCTCAGCCAAAACCAGTACAATTCCTGCACAGGTGACTTTTCCAACAATTATTTTGTCTCCTACGTCTCTTCCTAGTGTGGCTGTCTCTGTGATTTCAGTACAAGGTTACTATAGACTCTGCTCACTTTCTTTGAGCTAAGAGAAAAAAAAAAAGAGAATAGAGAAACTACAATAGTGAGCCATGGTCTATGGTCTTTCACATCAACTTGTGGAGAGTGTGAAGGCACAGGAACAGATAACTGCATATATACTCCACTGAACAAAGATTGAAATTAATGAATAGACCATATCTCTTGGATGTATGATTTTGTAGCTACTCACCCATCCAAGGTAAGCACCTAAATTGGACCTTTTATATCCAGTCACAAATTACTAGTTTAGCTTCCAGTTTTTTGATATTTTCTGTTTCTTAATCACTTCATGGACATTTTAATTCCTCACAGGCAGAAACTTAAGCCAAAATTTAAAATCTGCACTTCTGTCTGTAAAATAATGACAGGAGCATGAACCAGCAAGCACTCTAAAGCATAAGTGGTAACATGTGCTTCTCCCTGTGTACCTATATTGTAGCTGAGTATGCTACTAGGGTCTTTCTTATCTCTTAGTTCCTTGCTGCATGTGATGCACCTTCAAAGCAGAAGCCCAAGCCAGCTTCTCTGCCACTAAAGAATTTATTACCTTATGTCTGAAGACATATGTGGTACCTATAGTAGCCACAGCAAATAGAGGCACACATAGGTCTGTACTAAATAACTCAAGCCTACTCATTTTTTTCCAGAGATCATAGAAACCAGGCTCTGAATTTGGACTGGAGATGTTACAAATTTGTATCTGAAGTAACAACTAAAATGCTGCAGGTATCAGAAGCATGGCTTTGCTTCTGGAGCACTGTGGACTTTCATTGCTATGATACATGGGACTAGGAAAAACTAGCACCAGAGAGTCCCTATCTAATCAACAGTCCAACCTAAAGAGCATTTCCAATGTAGGGGCAGTATCCTCTCCAGTCATCTTGACTCATGACTCATGGTCATCCTTATGAGTGGCAATTGTCCTTGTGGCAATCTGGGGCTACTTTCAGCCTACAGCAAGGCCAGAACTCACACCTCCATGTCTAGCATATAATTTCAAAACACATATTCCAGGCCATGATATATTTACTGATACCAATGGGAGTAATTTCAAAGTTATATGCAGTTATGCCTCTAGCTTTGCTTATATGGAAGCTCTTTCCTGAACTGAACATGTCCAAATATGTCATTATTGATGAGTATTTCTGACTCATTTGTTGCTATCCTATTTGTTGCTAATGGTTCTGAGAAGTACCTACCTACAAAGGTGTTCCTGTGATTCATAGAATAAATGTCTTCTGATTAGTCAGTTGATGGTTAATATCAGTCAGCTAATAAACCCTCTATAGTTAATAATACGTGCAACACTGCTTTCAAATTCCTACCTTGATTTGTTATACATCCCGGCATTGAAAAGATGAAGCACAATGAGCCTGGATGTACATATCTGGTTCAAGACTGAGGAAAAATGAAGATGCTTGGTTGTTTGTTTGTTTAGGTTTGGGTTTTTATTTTTATTTTTTTTTAAGAGCTCTTCTTTTGTGGTTTTTGTTTGGTTTTTTTTGTTTGGTTTTTATAGTAGGGTGGAGGTTTTTTTGGAGGGGAGGGGGGGAATGTGAAAGCAAGACTTTCGTTAAAATTTCACTTAAGAGATTTCCACAATAAGATATTTCACTGATAGGAGATAAAATAGCCAACAATCTAGTTTAATACACAATACACATTTATCTCTGGAAATTTTTCACTAGCCTTTAAGGGAACAGTAGTAAGACCTCAAATATTAGAAAAACTTTTTGGTTTAGGCAGAATTCTGTGGTGTGGTAAGTGAATACTGGTTCTAATTATCTCAGAAGCTGTAAATATCTTGAATTTGACTCCTTGACATTGTTCAGAAGACTCATTTAAACGGAGAGTATCTGAAATCCATGAGATGATCTGACCTAACTTTTTAAGATAGTGTGATTCAGAGTGAAAAGCAACTACTGATCACAATGTCTTTCTATTTTCTTCAGTATCCATAAGGAAGAGCTTTGTGAAAATATGTGACAAAATTTAGAGTTACTGTAACCATATACTTAAGTTTCATGAGTGTGACTGCGAATAAGTTTAGTCCTTGTACTTAAAAGGAGCAGTTCTTTGTAAATAGTGCTTTCATACTGAAATGTGACAGGACAGAGAAAGACTGCATTTTAAAACTTTTAAAAGACTACAAAAAGGTGGGAGAACTTCTGAGGAAAAGTTTCTTGTTTTTTTTCTTTTTTGGGTTGTTGGGATTTTTTTTGTAGTTGTTATCAACAAGCATGAGAACTAATTTGGCTCCAGTTATTTATTTTCCTTTTTTACTGTGAATGTGTTGCAAAAGATAGTATTGTCTGTAACTGTTGCCTCAGAATGGAAAATCAAGTGAACAAAGTTCATTTTTTCTTTTTTATTTAGTAAGTGATGATATATTAGAGCACAACCATTCTATAAAGTCTGTGTTGATATGTGTGCGATTAGCTTGTTTTAAGATAAGTCACCTGTGATTTTGAAAACTTTTCCAGTGTTGATGGAGACTTATATACACTTTGTAAGCAAACAGACAAGAAATCTTTCGCTGTTTGCCTTAAAGTAAAGTAGGAGGTTATGGTGTTCGTGTGCTGGAAGTCAAACAAGATACCGAACTGCTTCTTTTTGACCCATCTTTGCTATGCAGTGTAACATTGGAATTGTCTTCTGTAGACCGGTTTTCTTTGAAGTTCTTTGCCTATCTAGAATACCAAGATTGAGAATAACCTCATTTAAAAATATACCATACAGCTTACATCTTCATCTCCAGCACAGAACTAGGTAAATTCACCCCTCTATCCATTGATTAAAAGGGGATCCAAACCAATCTGCTTATACTATATGCCCAGCTTATGACCTATTGGTGTGATGAATTCTGCCCTAAACAGGTACCTTGCTGAGGCAGGAGCTGCAGACTCTGAAGCCAGAATTTTCATGTGGGCAGGGGTGGTCTTTAGGTTCCACGAAAATGAGGCATTCTGCTATAGGTATGGTCTAGATATACCTGGTTCAATTCTCCATGTTTTAGCTTAGTGGCAGCCAAGATACACAATCTTTGCAATGAACATTCAAGTGCAGTTTTGATATTTGAGCTCTTGATCGTAGCTGGTCTTTGGCATGCTATCGTAGCTGTGAAACTAATTAGTTTTTTTCCTTCCTTATAGAGATGAAGAAGATATGGACAAGATTTTACGAAGCAAAAGTCACTGGAAGACATAACATAAAAAAAAAGAGAAGACAGAAACAGTGAGAGTGAGATGGAAACTGAAAATGGAAGATGGAAAAATATGCCAGAAAGAAAGTAGTAAGAGAAAGCTGATTGCTCTTAGAAATCTGCTGAATAAATAAAAATGAGACAATAAAATACATGACTAACATACAGAGATGAAACCCAACTATTCACACAAATTACAGTTCAATGTGATGCAGGTATTCACAGTCCCCAATGGAGTTCACACCACTCTTATCGGAACCTGGAAAAATTTTATTTCAGCTGAAATAATAATTATACAACAGTTTTGGGGATAAATATATAAAATCATATTGAATGACATTCTTTCCCTGAGGACGATCCCCTTGGGCAAACATATATTACTATAACCTTGAAAATGCTTACTTCATCTTGTCATGACTTTGTTGACTGTCCAAAAGATATTGTGCAGTTCACTTGCACCTGCCAGTGCAGCCCTGGAGGTGGCAAGGTGGACTGTCAGAAGCCCTGCTTTGCAGAGCTTCATACAACAATGAAAAAAAGGTTTAACTTCCTCAAAATGCTGTTGTGATATTTTCCTTATTGACTGAACTTTGACTCTTTCACCTTATTGTCCTAAATATCCTTTGTTCCTGAGGGAGGGATGCTGCTGAGATGGTTCTTATTAACTCATTTTTATCTCTCAAATCTTTCAAAGTTCTATCCTGAAACAGTTTCACGAGCTGTGTTCCTTGTCACATACAAAGTACGACACATATTGGAAAATAGTTTTAATTAAAAACCAGTTTAGTGTTTCCATTTAATTTAAGTAGCAGCTGGCATTATTTGTTACGCTGGTAGTGTGAGAGAAAGAGGTCAGAAAAATAAAACTGGTTGCTATTCCTTCTTTATTATTTGTCAGTTGAACTACTGAAAGCATTAACATTTTAAATTTCTATGTGTCTGACTATAAAGTAAGAAGTAAATAAGAAGTAAGCTCTGAATAGAAATTGTTTTCCACCGTTGACGTGGCCATTAATGCCAATATTACAAGATAAGCTTCTCATTACAATGGCAGTAACCAAAACATAGGTTCTATGTGCTGAGATTTATGTCTCTGGCAGAAAATCTTACAGCATCCTTTAGGATTGCTGCTTGAGAAAAGTGACTGCAGTTTCCACTGGCATCTCTCTCAATTTCTATACAACTAATAAAAAACTAGGGACACTGCTGGGCACAGCATGACTGCATCTAGTTGCCATCCTTGATCTGATTGCCTTATTAAAATTTAAAAATAACCTTGTGTTTTTCAGAAAAAAAAAAAAAAGATTCAAACTCTGTTTGAGTTTCTTATATTTATGCCTACTACATATATTGTTTGCATCCCAGCATCTTCAAATGGCTAATGATATTGGGAGTGGATTCATCTCATTTAGTTGTAAACATCCACTTCATGGACACCTACACCTAAGATAAATTTCTCAGGCATCTTAATAGTGAGTGGAATGAGAGAGATCCCCTTAGAATACTTCTCATCTCACGTGCTTTCACAGGAGCATGACAAACAGAGTATCTGAGTAAACTGCAGTGGCAGATAGGACAATGCAACCAAAACTGAGTGTGTTGAGGCTTGTTATAGGCTATGGATTGATGAGTAACAGGAGAAAACAACCTGAAACTGCTGAACAGCTGTATCATAGTGTCCTCATGGACTGATTTCATTGGCAGCCTGTGCCTATAAACCCCTCCCTGTCCCTTAAAGAGAGACTGGGGACAAGCATTGTTACATGGACGTCCAACATTCAGTATAATGTAGATAGGGTGGGAGTGTGCATGTGGTGTACCAGCTATGTGTTGGTAACCAGTCACCAGCCAGAGCATGATGCTGAGACCGGTCTGAGCCAGTGCCCTGTTTCCTCCAGGCTCAGTTGTGGCAATCCACTGGTGAGGTCACTGTGGTCTCAGTTTGGTCTGTGTGAGTCTTCATGCAAAGCTTTTCCTGATGCAGCCTATCTCTTACTTGGTTCACCTAACAAATTGCCCTTGGCTGTGTCAAGTTCTCTTTCACCTTGTGACACCTATTACAGATGTTTATCTTAAGATAAAATGAATGGCCCCCAAAAGAGGCTTAGCTATGCAATGATAGTAAAAAGACAGCAAAGTGGGTACTTCAGTTGCAGATATCAGTATTTTAGGTATTTAAGGTTTCTGAAATTAATTCTACCTACCAGTGTCTATTCTCTGTATGTATCTGTTGTGTGCATGACAGTGTAATGAGGCATGGAGTTCACAACTTCCCCCCCCCCAGTATTATTGCTGTAGAACTTTCTCTATCCCCTTCAAAATGGCTGAAAATGGCTGTATTCTTGAACAGAATCATGGTCACTTCTCCCTTTTGCAAGTAAAAACTACAGCTCCTGAAGTTTATAGAGACTTTCCCTATTCTTATCCACTTCCTTGTTTTGTGTCCCCTGAACTCGTGCTATGGATATCAGATCCCCAAAAAGCTATCTGTGGTATGGAAATTTCTGTACTCTGGCTAGCAGCCATTGCAAGTTAGCCAGAGAATATAGCTCAGGGTAGTCTTTCCATGGTGGCCTGTCATCTGTTACCTCTTTCCATTGAAAAAAATTATTCCTGACAATACCATCAAACAGTAATCCCTCCTCCCAAATGCCCAAACAAACAAAAAAGTGTAACCATAGAAGTTGATTCATACTGGGCCTCAAAAATACCCCTTTTCATTAACAAATTAGTCTACTCAGGCTGTACAAGCACTTTACCTTTAATAGACAAACCAATCTTTTCAGATATAATAATGCGTGATTGAAACACTAAATCTAAAGAAACAAGATTTGAAATTAATTTGGAAAAGATTTTTTGTTTGTTTGATTGGGTTTTGTTGCTTTGCTTGTTGCAGGGCTTGGTGCTTTCTTTAAAAAATATTGTAGTTGGGGGATTCTGATTTCTTTTTTAATTTGGAACACAATTTTGGGAAGAGATTATCAGTAAATGAATAGTGTGGAAAAATAATAAAAAAAACCCAACACGATTTAGTTTGTAATGAAAAAGATTGTGTTCTGAAAAAGCTTTCAACTGTTTCTTGATACAACACTGAGTCATGTGCTGAAGGAAGAACGCTCATGTTGTTATGTGTTTGGGTTACCCCTCGATGCCGCATCGTGTGCAGCACTTGCTCAGCTGTGTGGTGAGGGGTGTAGGAAGAAACTGCAGCTAGGAAATCCGGATCCCTCCAAAGGACATATAGTCTATGGAATATGTTTGGCAACATTTTTTTTTTCCAGGGAAGGAGAACAGCAGCTGTGTTTACAGTAGGCACAAGCAAAGAGTCTTGAACAGGGTTAAAATGATTAAGCCTAAGGTATAGTGTGTCAGGTTTATTTCAGTGCTGTTCTGATCCACTCCTAAAGCTCCACTGTGCCAGCTCAGCCAGCACCAGGATGTGTGTGTATCTGGAAGGGTTCTGCACAACAAAATAGGTGGCCATCATTTCACTCTCTCTGACTTCAGAAAGGATTCGAAGTCAAAGAAACTCTCCTGGTATTTTTTCAAAGACAAATACACAGATGTGTATGAAACATTGATTTGACCATCCAACAACTGTAGTTATTTAAAATAAAATCAATATTTTGGCCATCAAACAATTGTAGCTATTTAAAAATGCAAACCAAACCCTTGGCTTTTAAGAAGTAGAAGCAAGATTCTGTATCATTTGGTACCAGCTGTCTCACAACTGAATACCACATACACAGACTTCTAGGATACAGTGCTAGGATCAATGTAAGCATCTTTATCTGAGTATCCTTTATTGTCTTTTATGAGCCTTTTTAAGGCACCTTTAGAGCTCAGTTCATCAAATCTATCTTGGATATCTAAATTGAATTGATAATCTGATCAAACATGTCTCCTTTAAAAATAGGAAACCCCCAAACAATAAACCCCACCCGCCTGGTGGATGAGGGAAAGGCTGTTGATGTAGTCTACCTAGACTTCAGCAAAGCCTTTGACACGGTCTCCCACAGCATTCTCCTGGAGANTCTTTATCTGAGTATCCTTTATTGTCTTTTATGAGCCTTTTTAAGGCACCTTTAGAGCTCAGTTCATCAAATCTATCTTGGATATCTAAATTGAATTGATAATCTGATCAAACATGTCTCCTTTAAAAATAGGAAACCCCCAAACAATAAACCCCACAACTATTTAAGATTATTTAGTTTCCCTTTAAGTGGACTACCCTTCAAAGCTCCTTTTCCACTTATTTTCAACATTTAGGATGTAGAAAATTGCATACTTATTATTTTTTCATTAAAAATTAATACGTACAAAAGGTTGAAAGGTTTTTGTAAAAACAGAAGACTGCATATCCCATCATGTACTTAGGTACAGTAATAGCTTACAGACCAAGGACAATAATATTATTTCAGTTTTCTTAACACAACCTCTTTTTTTTGTTTTTTGTGGTTTTTTTTTGGGTTTGTTTTTTTGTTTGTTTGTTTGTTTGTTTGTTTCTGAGTGCAGTGCAAGGAGACAAGAAAAGCATTTGGCCAAAACACCAAAATTTTATCTTTGACTGGCTACCATGTTATTATCGCAAACAAAGACAGAAAGTAAAAGTACTTCCTTTAAAATAACATTTAGATTATACTACTAAATTCATGTTTGTTTTCCCAATATATCATTATTAACTTGTGAAGTTGTTTATATCAGTGCAGCCAAAGCAAACATGTAAAATATGAATGTTGCATGTCCATCTCAACTTTTATTATGTTTTAAATGATCTTACTTTTAAAAGTTTAAAAAGGTAATTTTTTCTATATTTTTACACATTTTTTTCTGTACAATTCCTGCATTGTTATCTCCCCCCACCCTTTACATCCAAGTTTTTCCTGGGTACATGTGACTGAAGGAAACTGGATGCTTAGAGAAATTGTGACTGAATGTTTTGGAGATAAGTGTTGACAAAAGACAAAACAAGACCCCAGGCTTCATTTAAAAAGCAAGAACCTGACATTCTGACTAGCATCTGAAATAAATCTTATTGTAAAGATTTCTGAAATGGGCACATGCGTCAGACTCTCCAGACCACACAGCTGCTGTGTGCTCGTGAGACAACTGAAGAACAGTAAGAAGCCCCTACAGATAAAGAAGATACATCAGAAGCATTATGAAATATATGCAACATGATTGACTACTGATTACATTAAAACTATGAAGTAGGTGAGGATATGGATAAAAGGGGAAAAAAGGAGTGTATTGCATAGTTACATCCAGGGTTATAGTGCGGTTTCGACCTATTTGCTGAAATTTTAATTGGGATTCCTTTAACTTTTGTAAAATGAAAACAATAATTTGGAAGATTAAGATTAACTGAATTTTTTTATTGTATACTATGTATTTCAGTGATATTGTCTATCTAAATAAATATTCCAGAATGATACTTATTGAATTCCCTTCTAGAGGAGGATCAGTTACATCAAGCTTCTTTTTGAAGTTTAAATTCAAACTCCACTTGCGTCAGAGGATATCACTGGGATCAGTTTATAGTTTTTATAGCAACTGAAAAGATTGAAAATAAATCACCAAAGAGGATGTTAATTGCAATCAAATTAAATGACCAGATGGATTAGAATTAGGTTGCAGAACTCTGGGAAAATGTCTGCTCCGATGCATCCTGCTGGTGACATGTTTTATTTCCAAACATCTCTTGAGTACTTTTTCATCCTGATTAATAGGGTGAGATTCACAGTGACCCAACCCATAGACTGAAGAAAAAAAAGTGGTTCTTGCCAGTCATTGAAGGAGTAGTTTAACTCAAGAAAGAGACAGATCAGCTATTCAAAATCCTGTGTGTATAAATTCCAGAACATATATATATATATCAAATCACCCAACTCACCACTATTGGAATAAATGAAAAAAACATTTTTTTTAAATATTTTTTTTTCCTGGGGTAGTCTGGTGAGGCAGCTATGAGTTTGAAGCGTAGTCTTGGTATTGTCACGCAAATAAGCACTTCCAACAATTCTTCTCAATATATATTGCAAGCCAGAACTGTGGAATTAATTAGTCTGTTCTTCATGGTAGATTTCTCCATAAAACTTTTGAATGTTCATATAAGGAAGGTTTTTCTTTCTTTAATTTACTCTTCTATTAAATTTTTGTATACATCCAAGGGAATGTTATACTAAATGAAATGAATGGATGCAAAGGAAAGTTAACTCAAACCAAACACGAAAACTGTTTCTAGGCAATTCCAGAGGCAAACAGATGCACATGCAAAGGGATTTCAGCAAATGTCAAAAACAACACCAAAAAGATTCTTTTCAAATGGACACCATTTGAAAAAAAAAAAAAGTGGACATCAAATAACCATCTTTCTTCCTTTTAGGGGTGTTTTTCCAACATTGGGGGCAACATTTCATGTGACAAACTTCAGGTAACATTTAATTTACAAGGATAGGATGTTTAGAAATATAAACACATTGTATACATCATAGCACATATATAAACAACCTTCCCATTAAAATTTCCAGACCATGATGGCAACACAAAGTTATGGTAGGGAACATTTAGACTGACAATGTATTTGTCTTTTTATCCAAACATAAGTGAATGAATTCTTAGTAATTTGACACATCAGCCATGAGGAAAGCTTCATTTCTCAGTCCAAGCCTACATTTGCAACAGGCAAAAATTTGATTTTCTTGTGTCAATTTTATAAACTGAAATTATTCTTCAATACTTCTGATATTAGATGTACAATTTCACTGATTAATGAACCTTATGTATCTCTCATAAATCAATCCTCTTTTCAATAATATTTACACAAACTGTATTCCTTTCCAGGGTTTCAGTAAAGTGGTTCAAAACTGTTGCTTGGAGTAAAACAGAACAGGGAAGATCTTTTCTTCTGTGAGTTTTGTTGCATTATTTTTTTAATTTATTTTATTTTTAATATTAAGGGGTCTGATAAAAGTAAAAAAAATTTTAAAAAAATGTAAAATTACAAATTGTTATTCATAAGTAGCCCTTCAGAAAGAGAAATTGCTAATAGCTCAAAAGTAATTTTTCAAATACCAGTTTTTTTTACCCTAGATTGTAACCTCACATAGACATGAAATTCAAATACTTCCTTATCAAACTTTATGCATTCATTGCAAATGTTGTCTGATTTTTCTCGTAAACTTTTTCCCATAACTTTGGCCTGCCAGCATTGGGAAAGAAATTAAGAAAGAAAGAAAGAAATTAAGAAAGAAATTAAGAAAGAAAGAAAGAAAGAAAGAAA
>VWZZ01000739.1:145046-165618 GCA_013399095.1 Psophia crepitans | reverse complement strand
AGAAAGAGAGAAAGAGAGAAAGAGAGAAAGAGAGAAAGAGAGAAAGAGAGAAAGAAAGAAAGAAAGAAAGAAAGAAAGAAAGAAAGAAAGAAAGAAAGAAAGAAAGAAAGAAAGAAAGAAAGAAAGAAAGAAAGAAAGAAAGAAAGAAAGAAAGAAAGAAAGAAAGAAAGGTATTAAGAATTGCATAAACTTTCTTCAAAGTCATGAGAAAAGACTGGGGAAATAGTTATTGTACAGCTGAGATAGTCATGTACAGCTGAGATAGGAAGAGGTCCTTTTAATCCTTTAGATTTGAGAGAAATTTTCATAGAAATATCTCCAAAAGACTTCATTGTTTTTGCAAGTCTCCATAGCTGGGACGCTAGCAGACTTTTCCTATACGGTTATAGCTCTCAGGACAAGAAGGTCAGAATCCATCCAGGTACTCTCCCATCTCCCTATCTGTATTTATCTTTTGTCCTCAGCTTACAATAAGGCTATAAATAATTTGGGGACAGGTAATGAAGTTTCTTCTGTGTTTGCTTAATGACTATCACAATAATATTCTTGCCTTCAGGTTGCCACATACTATTAAAAAAAGAATAAATCAGAATAATGGAAAGGGATGTTAAATATATGTATTATAACTAATGACATTAAATATAGAAGAAACGCTGCCTGGGTTGCCAAGTGACTACCATGGCTTCCAGCTCCCCTCCACTCTTGCTTTTTACTCACTGTAGAATTGCATGGAGCACTGGAGACTGTCATGATTTACTCTATCATAGCCAAACCCAGAACACTCAGCCACAGGATAAAGCAATCTGACATACTATTTTTCAATCGTTTAAAGAGGCAGGTTGTGCTTTTGTGAGACCCCCACAAAAAGATGCAGTTATGTTTTCATATATTTTCCAGGTTACAATAAGATGGGTGGTTGATTTCATACCCACATCCTCTGACTTCCATTCATAGTGATTCTTATTCAGTTTGTGATTCCACCGCAGATTAACCTTTAAGGACACTACATACGTATTTGTAAGAAAAGCACTTCTGTATATGCAGCTGAGATCACAGACAGGGTCTAGGCAGGTTTCTTTCTTTATAAATGAGGTAGTTGCTATGTCTTCTTCTGAGAAGAGACCTGAACTCTGGCACTTTCTTCCTTCCCACTCCAAAAGGCTTGCCAGAGACCAAATTTTCAGGGAACACTGAAGTCTACGTAAGTTCTGGGAGAGAAGACAGAATGGATTTTGGGCAGTTTTGATTAAACCTTACACATATATTTTTATTATGGTATTGTACGTTTTCATGTAAAGATGAGGCACTGAAGCATGGACTAGACAACTACTTTAAATTCATTTGAATAAATCAATATAACACTAAATTTTGCTTTGCTTGTTGATTTTTTCCTATATCTCTTAGGGAAAATTGTTTTATCAGGAGAGTAGCCAAAGAAAAGGAAAATAAACACACTATCTCAAGAAAGTTAATTTAATTTCTCTTAGATTCCTTTGGAGACTATGCTGTAAAGATTTATGAAAAACTCTGTCCATTTACATGACACACTCTAGCTATGATGATATAGTTAAAAAATAATGTGATGTGCTTGAATGTGGAGGCCTGCCAGCTCTCAGTGTGGGTTACGGTTACGGATCTGTTTTGACCATTACGCAGCAAATACTAACATCTGGAAACTTAAAGTTCAAAGGTTACTTTTCTCATAAAGCTGAACCAGTATGATTCATAAAAACATGATGTTGACCTTCAATTTAACAAAGTCCTTCTGCTAATATTGTATTGTAAAATACAGGGTGTCTCCTTCCCTGACTTCATTTGATTTTGATTTTATTGAACTGTTCAACCAACTACATAGAAAACAGCATTTGAAAATAACCCATCCTTGTGATTATAATGCAGAAAGTTGTACGGATAGTTTACTACTGTTTAACACACCTACGCATGTTAACCTTTATTGCAAAAAACCAAAATCTTTTATGACTGCCTAAGAAGCTCCTGATTTGTTACATATTGCCTGTGGAATTTTTTTTCTTGTTGTCATTGTCTTTTTCATTCATCATGCTCCTCATCACAGTGTACTGCTTAAAGTTCTGTTCTTCCTGGGTTTATAGTACCTGAAAGAAGACAATATAAAAAACTACATTAGCATACATTAATCTCATGTTCTAGCTCATGCCTTCAGGCTGTCAATATATGTAGTAGATTAAATGATTTCCTTAATACTCCTGCACAGCTGGATTCCCTTTTTGCCCATTTTTTAGCCCTGGACTATGCCTGTGTGCTCATATTACCTCTGCTCTGACAAACAAATGTGGTGGGCATTGCACGTGTACCTCTATTCAATTCTCCAGGCAGTCGCTAAGTTCTGTGCAGTATTTCCTCTCCACACACACGTGATAGTGATTGTGTGCTACCTGGGATGTGTTATAGCCCAGCAGCTATTGCGAGAACTACATATACTGTCAGGTAATCTGGGAATGCTTAGATTCAAGTACTGACTGTCTGATCATAAGTTTCCTTCTTTCCCCATCCTTTTTGTATTCAGCAGTAAACACTTGCCTGAAGTCTAACTTTATTTGTACAACTCCTCGCCTTTCTTCTGTTTCTGGCCTTCTTAAATGAGGGACCTGAGGAAGCAGAACTTGTCTTCTAGCTATTTAACAATGGAAACAGAAAATTAAGAAAAATATCCCTAATTGCAAGGATAAGCTAGAAAACTATTCCTTACACTATGTCTGGTTTGGGAAGCAATAATGAGCTTTGGGATGACCGGCTGGTAATGACCAATAAGCTTGGTTTCTTATTTCCACATGGTCTCTTGCCTGTAGATTGTAAATAACCAGGAAATCCTATATTCAAGTGGGAATTCTGTGGAAATGGGAACTATCACATACTCCATTTAATCCTCTTTTTAATGAGGCATACATATAATTGAGTTGACTTTAGAACATTACATTTGCTGCATGCAGAAATGATCGATAGCTTGGTCATGCTAAACTTGCCTCCCTACCAAAAACAATTAAAATAAAAGGAAATAAAAACAGAGAGAGTTCACTAGCTAATATCTGTATTTATTGCTTTTGAGTAGCAAGAGAGTTTCCCATAAGTACTTTCAAAGGAAAAATATTTTGGAAAGCCAAAGTGTTAAATACAAATCTACATGAGAAATGAAAACTGTTACTTTTTTAGGATCTGAACTTGAAATTCCTGTCAAAGAGCTGCACAGCATTTAAAAAAAACAAAACAAAACCCACAAAAAAACAAAACCCGGGGTAAAAAGTGCTTGTTGGACTGAAAGGTAGAATGACATTCTTTAACCCACCTTTGACTTCTGTTTTGCATTGTTGAATGACAACTCCCTTGGAAAGAAAAGTTTAGAATTGCAGTGCTGACTTAACCTTCATTACGTCTCTGTTATAATAGAAAGACAATCTCATTTAAGAGGTTTGACAGTATGTTTTTCAGTATGCTTTGACGCCTTCTTCTTTTGACATATACTTTCCCTAGCTGAAAAGACGTGCTATGATTAATGAACAGCTGTATATCTTTTTTTAACATGTACTAGGTGTCTGTCACTTAACATTTGTCAGTCTCCCGTCATTACCTGTGAACAAATGTTCCTAATTAACTATAGCAGGAAGTGTGGGGACTACAAAGGGCTGAGCTGTATCTGGGCCACTGTCAGTTTCATTGTTATAAAGCTAAATGTCTGAGGTATTTAAGATCTGAAACTTGGTAGTCTGTCATGGTATCTTCTGATGGTAATCCTTTATGGCCTGACCTTAGAGACTGTCATAGCTAAAACATACATCCATAGACATGTTGTTTGTCCGAGTTTTTCATGTTGGAAAGTAACATGGTAACAAATAAACCTTTGTGCTTCATTATCCTTCTTGTAAATCTATTCTTTCCCAGGTCAGCTGTGATTTAAATAGTCATTAACTATCCATTTGTTTGTTTGTTTTGGAAAAAAAGCCTAGGTAGAGTCCTGCAGCTCAGGGGTTTTAAGTACAGTAAATGAACTGCTTCTAAAAGGTACTGAAAAGGTAACTAAGAAAAGTAAGCTGCTTGTATGGAGGCTTAAATTGGCAGTATGAGGGTCTGAAAATGTAATTGAAAAGCGTGCATGTGGGACTGAAAAAAATCATAGTCTTTAACCTTACACTAAGGGAAGAAATACAGTGAGAGTTGTTCTCATGAAGAAAAAGAAGAGAGGAATGATAATTATGGCCCAGATCTTGCTTGGTTTATCTTTAATTGAACCCCTTTTTACCTCAGTTTGCAACATGTTGGTATTTGATGCTGTATAAAAGTTTTGGCTCTTTGCAAGAGAAAATGGGTCTCTAATGCCGAAACCATATTATATGTAAACTGTTTCCATCATTAACGAGACCTCTCTATGTGGATCTGCTGCATACATTCATAACTTGATGTAAACAAGTGTTAGTCACAGATAATGGAATATTTTTTTTGTATTTTTGAAATATTTAATTATGAATGAAGTAAAATCTCTGCAATAAATATGCAGTCCATTCTTTCCAAGCCTGAATTTTATCATTTTAAAGAAATGACTTCTCATTTATTTAATTTTCCTCAGCCTTCCTCTCTTTCACTCTTTCTTCTAATTTTTTTTCTCTTCCTATTTGCGTGAATATGAAGGAGAAACTGAAAGATAAGTTCCTTGGTTTTTTCTTTTCCTCGGGCATAAAAATCAACTTTACTTAGGAATTGGTTGTATTGTATGACTCTCGAATCACACAACATTTTAATTTCTTTTATTTTTTAAATCTTTGTTTGGTTCCTACAAGTTTATTTACTATTATAGAACATACAACTTTTGAAGCACAAAATATAATGAATGGAACATCAAAGAAATGAAAACAAATGAATTGTGGTTTCCAAGGGGAAAGAAAAATCTCTTCAGCAAGAAATACTTTGGAACACACCACCAATCCAAAAAAAAAATTAAGGGTTTGATGCTGCTCATTTCAATTCCTTATCATTAAAAGGGGAAATCCTATCCTCATTTATTCTCCTGAAGCTGATCTTTACGTATATGATTAGAAGCAGGATTTAATCTATTATTTTGATGGTAAACCAGTAACCCCTAAAAAACAAGTTAAATAACTATATTATTTTTCTAAATAACATAATTTTAATAGCAGTAATTATAAATCTTGCTTTTCTATCTCATATTATTAAGGACTATGAGGTAGAGAATGGTTGAAGAAGACTTGAATGTTCTTAGAACATAAAAATTATATTTAAGGACAAAATCAAAGTTAAATCAAAAAGTTAAAGATATCCCGATAATAACTGGTTTTATGTCCACAAAATCTGTTTATCTTACCTAATACTGGAACCCTGATATCAGACAGGGATAACTTGTCAGTACTGTGTTCTGAATTACATATGTTCCTCTTCATTATTGCTCTGCTGAGACAAAGGAACATTTTTTCTGAGCAACATTTTTGTGTTGTGATTCCCACAATTTGGAAGAATCTCATACTACTTTTTGCAAAGTCAGTTAAATCTCTTTTCAGTCTTCCTACAGAACTGAACGTTTATGTTCTAACCTGTGTTGCCTATGACCCTCACATTTCTTGACAATCATTGTCAAATACTGCCAGTGTGCCTACAGCACAGCATTAATATTATTCTGTTGCAGTGTTGTCAATCTCTTGTCTTTGGCCCAACCCACTCATCTGCTTGGTTTCTAGAGTGTTTCCTACATCGATCATCTAATCTCTTTCAAGATCTTCAAAATACCATAAGGATGCAAATGATAATGCTAATAAATAACTTCATTATGAGCTATTGAGGCTGAGCTTTTCTTCAAATAAAAACATTTATTAAATTAAAAGTTTAAAGAATTCTATTCCTTGACTTCAGATTTGGCATGAAACCTCTAATTTTTCTCAGTTAAGGCATGTTCTAGGGTATCTATTTTAAAAGGAAATTTACCTCCCCTTTTTTAGTTGTGTTAAAGAACATATCAGAATGTACCTTCACTGTCTGTCATCACATCTTTGCTATTTACATTAAATTTTTGGTATAGAAATAATTCAGATTTTACATATTTATAAATTTAGTTTAGGTTTGTGGGGCTTTTTCTTCCTCCTCAACCCATTCAAGGGAAAAGGATCTTCTGTGCATGAATCGTCTCAGTGTGCACCTGCAAGATCTTTAAGCCACTTGTCAGTTTCAAGGAAATTTGATGAAAACCTAGAAGTAACAAAGATGATTTAGTTTCTACAATCTTTTTGAAAATCAGTGCTGACTAAAAGTAAATGAAAGACTGAATTCAGTCTTGAGGAATTCTGCTTCGCAACATATGGAAAGGCAATCAGCAACTGAATTTGACTGGTGCACACATAGCTCCAAATATCTGCAGCGTACAGTGTTTTCTACCTGTAGTCAAATCCTTGGGGAGGTTGTAGCAGTAACTGGGATTACAGCTCATAAGCAAGAAAAATACCTACAGATACCCCAATTTCCACTGGTCACAAAATATTGTCATGCCTTCTAGACACAGAATGTCACTGGTTCAGGCTTTGTAAGCAGGATCAAGAAACATTTTCCAGAAGAGACTTTGCAATGTTCACCATGTTTTTTAGCACTGTCATTTGTGCTACAGAAGTGATCATGAGTGCATTAAAATGTAATATGTTATCCATCTTTATTGTTTTTGTATTTCAGTTGTTTTCTCTGTTTTTCTACACAGGAAGCTTGTAAGACCCTGAAATTTTACTCTCATAAATTAAGTTTTCACAAGGAAGACTATTTCTAATGGTTAGAGTAGAATCAATGTCTTCCAGATATTGTAAGCTAAACCACAGATTTTTAAATACTTTACATCATTAACAGTTACAGAAAATAAATAAGCTTGCTGATACAGTCTTCTTGCAAAATAGAAATTAAACTATTTATTTAAAACTGTTATCTATTTTTCAAGTCCTCTATGGCCTTTATCTCATTCAGCTTAGAATCACAAGAAATGCTAACCTGTTCACAATGGCAATTCCAAGAAATTGCTAATTAATATTCTAACTTCTGTGATTTTTTTTTGCTGCCTTGTCTTCACCTCGGAAACTGTGTCCCCATACATTATAAGTTACACCCAGAAGGTTTCTGTAAATTTCTTATAACTACTCTCACAATGAGCTTTTCACAACAGTTCGAATGTTGTCAAGAAAGCCTGTGTAATTTGCTTCCCCTAGCTTGCAAACTCACTCAGAACTTTAAAGCTTGCAATCAAAAACAAATAGAAAACGTTGCCACTAAGCCACCAAGCTATCAATCTGCTAATAAAATCCATGAGCTCCAAGCATGACAGGAAAGGCTGTTGAAACTATTAAGGGAAAGTTAAGAAGAAAAGCTTTGCTTCGTAGCTCCAGGTATGAGAAAACTGAGGGCATGAGTAATCAGACAAATGAGGAATAATATGGGTAAAGGAATATTATGATTAGAAAGATTAGCTCACAAACACTGTCTTGATGTTACAGATAGTGCAAACATTTGTTCAACACCATAGAAAGTGGGAACATCAGAAATAAGAAGCTGCTTTTTCAGCATATGAGATTAATGTACAATATTTAATATACTGCCATTCTAGATATGGTGATAGATTGATTCAATTTCTTGAACTAGAAATATGGGAGTTATCATGCACAATGCAAAATGTCTTTCAAAATCCCATAGGAATTTGTGAACTACTGAACTACTACAAACTGCACTTCAGGGAACTGACTGATGACTCTGTAAGTAAAATTGTGATATTGTTTTAGGCCCTATGAGGAGACAATACTAGGATCCTAAATATCACGTTTTCAGAGTTAAGGATCTTTGGAAATTTACTATTTCTGCAATATCTGAGCTCATTATTAGTTTCACTTGATTGATAGGGAAAGAAAAAACACCCCACCATAGTGAACTTGTCCTCTCATTTGTGAGCGGTAGGAAAAATATGTTTATTCAGTTCTTTCCTCTTTTTTCTTATTGAAATAAAATATATGCAAGTTTTTTTATTGGAACCAATAGTTTCTAAAATTTTAATGAAGTTCATCCTAAATTTGACAAAATCTTATAATTCCAATGAAGTTAATGAAATTATACTGGGTTTGTATACCTGGCTTTCAGTGTTACCTTCTCTTCCCTTATTCTAGTGTTATCTTGAAATCACTGTTAAATCAATGAAATTTTGCCTATACTAAAGTCATCTAGCTTTCTACAGCTTCAGCTGAAGCTTGCCTAAGGTATCAAAGCTCGAGTTTTCCTTTTAGATTGATACTTTAACAATACATTTTTTTCCAGTGCATTCACTGATACTGGAAATCCAAGACACTATGTCATTAATTGCAGTTTATAAAAACCCCCAAACAACAGTTGTAGAAATTTGTTAGGTAATATCATAGTGCAAAACTTTTGACGTACATTTTAGAAAGAGCTTTTAAAATTTATCAGTAAAAATCTCCCGGAATAAAACACAAAGAAGATAACACATCAATAATACCAATGAATGTTTTCTTGACAGTTGGTTTTACATAAATGATAAAGTACAGAATAAGATTGTAGTATTATGGAGCATCTGCACTTTGCAGAATGCACACACTGTGTGATGTTACCTTTCAATGTAATGAGATTTATGATGAAAAATATGAACAGAGTTTTGTAAGCCAATACATCGAGAGAGCATTGAATACAAAAACTACATAAAAATGCTATTAAGAACCTGACAAGAAGTATAAAGAAGTCTGCCACACTGACTTAGTTTGAGCTACCTGGACTTAGCTATTGCTTTTTATTTCCAAATATTTTGCCTTTATATCAGTGGTGTAAAAGACTAAGTCAAAATTCTCAGACTGGATTGGTCAATACTTTCCTCATTCAGACTTGGGCTCTGTGTAAAACTAACTATGTAATGTTCAGGAAAAAGTGAAACCTGATGTACATAGTCCATGATTTGGTCTTACTACAGTGCAGAAACCAGAGTGTATTGAAGTTCCCCACTTCACTTACCCACACTGCCTCTAAATTTCAATTACCCTAATCTGTAGAAGACAGAGACCTACAGATATTTTTGTAAGAAAAATTCCATAACATAAATTATTTATTCTATTCTGGCAACATTTTAATACTACTTAGTGTGTGGATCAATTACTTTTGTTCGCCATTAATGAAATGCTAATATTTTAAAGAAAATATTTGGATGTTATTCCTATGGATCCATGGATTTTTTCTATTTGTAGTCTCTCACTGTAATTATTACTGGTTCCCAATAAAATGACAAATAATATGTTTTTAATTTTTAATGGCATCTTATAATAACTATGTTGAATTTCCCGTGTTATATTTTTTCTTAGATCTTTTATTCTCTTGATATTTCTATAATAGTGAGTGACAGTAAAAATCACATCAGTGCAAAACCTGAATGTTCCAAATGCTTCAGTAAAGTAAGTGTTTCTGTTTTGACCTCATATATGAATCACAGATTTTTACAGGACCTTTACAAGTAATCATTATAGTTATAGTACTTGTGATGCAGTATGAATTTTGTACATACTAGAGTGTTTTCTATGGCATTAAGTGGTTTGTTTTCAATTAAAGCTAAGTTATTGTCATATTTGATAGGCTCTCAGACAATTTCTTTAATATCCTGGAGATTTGTTATTCAGGTTTGGGGTATTTTGCATTGAGTACTTCGGTTTTAGCAATTGATTTTCTCTTACGTCTAAAAAAGTGACCCGATAACCGTATACATTCTGCTTAACTTCTTGGAACACTTTATTACTTTATATTATCTAATGATTCCATTGCATTCTCAGGAATTTGCAAGCAGAAATAGAAATGTCCCATATTAGTTCCAGTCCTGTTCTCTTCCTTCCTTGGACTAAGTGAGTCAGAATAACCAACAACTTTCAAAAGAATTGTTTTTTTACTGTTCAACAAAATCAGTGTGTACTTTTCACCATTATTCAGCATCATTTGAAATTCACTGGGAAAACAAAACCAACACGTTCTGAGTTACCCAGATGGCAGAACTCCTTTGAATGTGACACAGTTTCCACGGAAGCGTTGAATTCTCTCACACTACAAATGAAGAAGCATGTTTAATGACTTGATTTTGTATACCAACACGTGTTTTTCAACTGTTGCTTGTATACCTGTAGCATAGACGAGGCACCAAATATAGAAGATAGTCTCTTTGGTGAGACATTTAGTACTTATATATGAATAAGCACTTGACTTATTTTTAAAGAGCACACACAGAACCGTGGGGATACAATATGAGAAGAATTTTTTTTTCGAAAATGTACCTCAAACACTGAAAGTAAAAGCTATTTCAAAGAGCAATTGAAAACCTAGTTTCTGTTTAAGGTCTAACTACTTCTTGAATGAACTTCCATCATATATTATAAGACAGTTTTTATATCACAGTAATTATCCAACCAAAATACTTTGACTTTTCTCCTTACTGTCATTGCGGCGACATACCTTGGACCTACTCTGTACCAAATTTATCTAAAAATGTCTATAGGTAGAGGTTACGCTGCCTGCAAGTCTTCACATTCTATACAGCGTGTTTTATTTGATTGCCTGTATTACCACACCAAGAATAAGTGATAATTTGAATTAATAATCTGCAGGACTTCTATTATACACATATTTTTACTTAACCCTTTAACAAAAATCACAAACACAAACTAATCTAAGTAAGGAAACAAAGAACAGAAATTGGGATTTAAGTGAAACAGACAGAGAAACGAGAGGTTAGTACAAGTTTTCTGAAAGTTTACTCGCCAGATAAATTCCAGCCTTTGATAACATGATTTTTTTTTTTTTAAATGGAAGGATGACAGTTCCTTAAATACAGTGATATTACTGGTGCAGCTGTAATGAGGAAGAACAGATGATCAAGCCTTGTGGCAGCTGTGCACTTCAGATAATATACTACAGAGATGGATGAGTTAGCTCAGAACCATCAGTCTACAGAGAAAAATATGTGCTCGCCCAGGGGACGCTTATGTCATAAGCCTTCGTAAAACAGGAAAGAGTCTAGACAGATAGTTACACGAAAGGTTCTCCTTTCAGAAAAGTTACACAAAAGACATTATTAGAAAATGAAGGCATCTGATAGCTTGCATGTAAATCTGGTTCATATTCCATTATTAACAGCGATAATGTCCTATATGTTGTGCACACTGGCTATAATCCCTTTGCTATGCACAGAATTTCGAGGGTGTGCCACAGTCACCCAGGAAATTCGTATCCTCCAGCTCCATATAAAATGAAAAATCTTGTAAAAGATTCTTTTTCTACATTTATATTTTCAAAGTAATACAGATGATAATATTAACAAACCTGCAGTTTGCAGTCCTTAGGACTCTAGAAGAAAGAGATATTAAATCTCCCGTGTGGTAAACCTAATCAAACAAAACCAGGGAACACTAGGCCTTTCACCTTCAGTTTCTGCAAAGATTCTATTTGCAAAGTTTGCACCAGACTCACTCCTCATCAGAAATCCTTGCAATTACAGTACATTTGATCTACTGATTGTTCAGACAAAGGATAAACATGTCCTATATACAAATGGAGTTGGTCTACTCTGACATTTCTTCCAGAGGGATCTCAAAGCATGATTTCAGTCACAGAGAGGGGCTTTAAACTAAAGTTGCCAGCAAAGGGGAGTTTCAATCCATCCCATTCCTACCAGTTTGATGCCAGTGCCAGCAATAGATGCCCAGAGCTGGGAGAAGGATCACAGGTCAGCGCAAGAACACATGTGGTATGGCACAAAGGAATTCCAGCCACTCTAGCCAGGAAGTCACCTTCATCGGGAACCCAACTGGTATGCCTCTGTGCAAATGCACGTAACATGGGGAATAAATAAGAGGTGTTAGAGACTTGTGCACGCCTGCAGGGCTATGATCTTATTGCCTTTCCACCAGACATGTGGTGGGATGACTCCTATGACTAAAGTGTTGCAGTGGAAGGATACAGACTTTTTAGGAAGGACAGGCAGTTGAGATGAGGAAGGAGTGTTGACTTCTATGTCAACTATGTCCAGCTGGAGTGCATGGAGCTCCACCTGGGGATGGATCAGGAGCTGACCAAGACCTTATGGGTCAGGATTAAAGGGAGGGCAGACACAGGGACACTATAGTGGGGGTCTGCTACAGACCACCTGAGCATGACAACTAAGCAGATGAGGTTGTCTATAGATGGATAGTAGTGGCCTCACGTTCACAAGCCCTGGTTCTCATGGAGTACTTCAACAACCCTGAAATTTGTTGGAGGGGCAACACAGCAGGGCATAAGAAATCTAGGAGGTTCCTGGAATATGTTGATGATAACTTCTTTCTTCAAGTGATAGAGGAGCCAAAAGGGAGAGGTGCTATGCTCTCGTCAACAAGGAGGGACTGATGGGAAATGTGAAGTGCAAGGGCAGCCTTGGCTGCAGTGACCATGAAATGGTGGACTTCAAGATCCTCAGGGCAGCAATAAGGGTGCATAGCAAGCGCGTTACCCTGGACTTCAGGAGAGCAGACTTTGGCCCTTCCAAGGATCTGCTTGATAGCATACCATTGGACAAAGCCCTGGAGGGAAGAAAAAAATCTACTTAGTATTCAAGGATCACTTCCTCCAAGCTCAGAAGTGATGCATTCCAACAAGGAGCAAGTCAGGCAAAATGCCAGGAGGCCAGTATGGCTGAACAAGGAGCTCTGGGACAAGCTTAAGCACAGATAGGAAGTCTATAGAGGGTAGAATCAAGGGCAGGTAGCCTGGGAGGAATACAAAGAATTTCCCTGAGCAGCCAGGGATCAGGTTAGGAAAGCTAAAACCCTCACAGAATTGAATCTGGCCAGAGACGTTAAGGACAACAAGAAAAGCTTCTATAGGTATGTCGGTGATACATCAAAGACTAGGGAAAATGTGGGCCCCCTCTGGAATAAAACAGGAGACACGGTTACCTGGGATATGGAGAAGACTGAGGTACTCTGACTTTTTTGCCTCAGCCTTCACTGGCCAGTGCTTTAGCCACACCTCCCAAGCCTCAAAAGGAAAAGGCAGGGACTAGGAGAATGAAGAACCATCCACTGCAGAATATCAGGTTCAAGACCGTCGAAGAAACCTGAAGGCCCATGGGACGTGATGAGATACATCTGGAGGTCCTGAGGAAACTGGTGGCTGAAGTTGCAAAGTCACTATCCATTTTATTTGAGAAGTTGTGTCAATACAGTAAAGTTCCCACTGACTTGAAAAGNTTTGCCTCAGCCTTCACTGGCCAGTGCTTTAGCCACACCTCCCAAGCCTCAAAAGGAAAAGGCAGGGACTAGGAGAATGAAGAACCATCCACTGCAGAATATCAGGTTCAAGACCGTCGAAGAAACCTGAAGGCCCATGGGACGTGATGAGATACATCTGCAGGTCCTGAGGAAACTGGTGGCTGAAGTTGCAAAGTCACTATCCATTTTATTTGAGAAGTTGTGTCAATACAGTAAAGTTCCCACTGACTTGAAAAGGGGAAATGTAACCCCTATTTTTAAAAAGGGAAAAAAGGAAGACCTGGGGAACTACAGGACAGTCACTCTCACCTCTGCACTGGGAAAGGTCATGGAGCAGATTCTCCTGGAAACTATGCTCAGGCACATGGAAAATAAGGAGGTGATCCATGACAGTGTATGGTTTCACTAAGAGAAAATTGTGCCTGACAAATGTGGTGGCCTTTTACAATGGGGTTTCAGTGTTGCTGATAAGGGAGGAGCAACTGATGTCATTTACCTGGACTTTCTATGGAAAAAAAAAATAAAAAAATTCTAGTTTGGCCATTAAGTAGTTGAGAACTTGATGGTTAATGGCAACATTATGTAATTTTCTGTAACCCAAACCACATTACATCTTTTGATTCATAGACTCATAGAATCACTAAGGCTGGAAAAGATCTCTGAGATCATCAGATCCAACGATCAATGCAACACCACCATGTCTACTAAGCCATGTCCTGAAGTGCCATGTCTACATGCTTTTTGAACATCTCTAGGGACAGAGGATGATTCCACCACCTCTCTGGACAGCTTGTTCCAATGCCTGACCACTCTTTTATTGAAGAAGTTTTACCTAATATCCAACGTAACTTTCCCCTAGTGCAACTTGAGGTCATTTCCTCTTGTCCTATCACTAGTTACTTGGGAGAAGAGACCAACACCCACCTCACTACAGCCTCTTTTCAGGTAGTTGTACAGAACAATAAGTTCTCCCCTCAGCCTCCTCTTCTCCAGACTAAAGAACCCCAGTTCTCTCAGCTGCTCCTCATAAGACTTGTGCTCCAGACTCTTCAACAGCTTTGTTACCCTTCTCTAGACACACTCCAGCAGCTCAATGTGCCTCTTTTACTGAGGGGCCCAAAGCTGAACACAGTATTTGATGTGCAGCCTCACCAGTACCAAGTACAGAGGGACAATCACTTCACTACTCCTGCTGCCCACACTATTCCTAATACAAGCCAGGATGCTGTCGGCCTTCCTGGCCACCTGGGCACACTGCCCGCTCGTGTTCATCTGGCTGTCAACAAGCACTCCCAGGTCCTTTTCCTCTAGGAAGCTTTCCAAACACTCTGACCCAAGCCTCTAGCATTGCCTGGGGCTGACACTTGGTCTTGTTGAATCTCATACAATTGGCCTCCATCCAGCCTGTCCAGATCCCTCTGCAGAACCTTCCTACCCTTGAGCAGATCGACACTCCCGCCCAACTTGCTGTCATCTGAAAACTTACTGAGGGCGCACTCAATCCCCTCATCCAGATCGTTGATAAAGATATAAAACAAGACTGGCTCCAACACTGAGCCCTGAGGAACATCACTTATGACCAGCCACCAACTGGATTTAACTCTGTTCACTACAACTCTCTGGGTTTGGCCATCCAGCCAGTTTTTTACCCAGTGAAGAGTGCACCTGTCTAAGCCATGAGTTGCTAGTTTCTCTAGGAGAATGCTGTAGGAGGCAGTGTTGAATACAGTGTGTATGCCTGCTACTTTTCCGAGTCATCAATATTTCATGCTTTGCACAACTGCCATAAAAAAGCATAGTTCAAACCATTTTACAGGTTTTACCAGAAATGTATGATACAGACTGTGAAAGCTATTTGGAGTTCAGTACATGGAGTTCATTGAGAAGAATTTCTTATCTGACTGGCTAAACAAAAGAAAATCAGTAAATTAATTACATTTGAAATTTCACATGCAAATTATTGTAAATTTTCTGATAGAACATAGAGAATGTAGAATCAGCATATTTTCAGAAACCTGTGTATTCGAACTAAGTTCAAATAGTCCAGTGTTCTATTGCTTCTACAAATTAACTTGGGTTCTCAGTGTCTGTAGGTATTAGACAACGTTTGTGATGGCTTCTTGTGATTCAACAGATTATGGATTGTGGTGATTCTGTGTTTTCTGGTTGCCAAGTTTAGTCTACTTGAATTAAAATGAAAGGTAGATGACATTAGGAACTCTGTCCTTAATGAGAAGTAGCTGCATCTACTGGTCACGTGTTTGAAAGCCTAGCAATACTAATATTTTTTTAAGATGGAGCACTGTTTCATAGAAATTGTGTTTTCAGTACTTAGTAGTCCTTTTCTATCCATGGATGCAAGACAGTTATGCTACTCTCCTGAGGCACCTTATTATTTGACAGTGTTGGAATGAATTAACTTTGAAGTACCTCAAAATGAATATTCTAAAATCAGTTCAGTAAATTGAAATATTTGTGTTTCAGATATCTTGGCTATTTTCTTTTTGGCTTTTTTCTTGCTAGAAAGTAAACATTTTTCACAGAACATTTCAACTCTGTAGAAAATCCTCAATTAATTCTAATATTACAGAAAGTATAAAAAATTGCTCCCTCAAAAAGAAAATATAAATTTTCACTGGGTTTTTTATTTGTTTGTTTGTTTGTTTTTGTTGGGTTTTATTGGTATGAGAGTTATTTTCAGGATAAAATTGTAGTGGTGTCAATCTTCCAGTCTTGGGTTTGTATGTAGAAAGAGCCTCGGGGCAGTGAGGTCTATGGAGGTGACCAGAGAATATCCCTTCATTGGGACTTACTATTGTTGGAAAGTGCACTAACCTTAACATTTTCTATGCCTGTAGTTGAAGTGATGAGTATGGACACTTCACCTCTCATAGGATATGCATACTGATCAGATATGCCTATACCATAAGGTGCAGTAATGAGTAGAAAACTCACTGACTTACCACTCAGCTGGCAGCTCTATAGCTGCATTAACACAGCATTATATTTGGGTTCTTTCTGTTATAAGTTGAAGTAAATAAATACAGATGGACCATTGTATTCCTGCTACTGTATTGCTGAAATCTATTCAGACTAAACATAGGACGCCTTTGTCTAGTCCTGCATAGAGTCAGCCAGGTATGCAGATAACTAGGTATTGTTAAACTTGGAAATAAAAATAAAAATTAAAAAAAAAATAAAAAAAAAATTGTTAAATTATATGTTTAGCTGGGGAGCTAGGATATCTTTGTTATGACAGTATTTGTAGAACCTGACGCTTTGAAGCAGGATGCAGGTAGCTAAAAATATCACAGACCCTCCTCAATAGAAGTTAACTAGAGAGTTAACCAAAGAAAAATGCTCCTGGTTCTGAGGGCTATAGTTAAGTTCACTGATGAACATCTGGGGCTGATCTTGGTCTGAAAGTTGGAGAGAAAATAGGAGTAGCAGAGTTAAGATAATACTTTCTTAAGGATAAGGTGTTAGCAAAGACAACCGTTAGGGAACACAAGATGGCTTAATTTACCATGACATGATAAGAAGATGTCAAGAAAGACAGACAGCTACTTTTGTTTTAAAATGACAGTAAGTTACCCTGCTCTAGCTTCAAAATAAATGATACTTCGGCATTAAGCAGGATTTCTGATCAAAGCCCCTGAGCATTCATGTGAAGAAGCACTATACACAGTCTCAATGAAGTCTGAGGATAAAGGAAGTTCTGGTAGAGGCAGAATTTGGTAAGCAAGAACCTACTCTAAACATGGGAAAAATGTGAGGTCTTATTACAAGAATGTCAAAGGAATAAGACATGTCCTGAAAGGGTATCTACAGAGATACAATAAAGAAATCAGAAATATGAAATATATGCTAAGTGTGTTATGTTTAGGTTTTTTTAATGCACTGGCTTGTTTTAGGTGTGTACAAGTGTATGCACTTGTGTTTAATTTATTGTCTAAAATAATATTACTTGACAGGTTAAAAATAACCTTAAGCTGAACTATGCATTATCTGTCTGAGCTAAACTTGTATTTAACTCAAAGCTTTGGAATACAAACTTGACAAATACTTAATTATGTGAAACGTATGAAGACTGCACATAGCAAGAAGCAAGTGAGAATGAATTGAATATTTAATGAATAAATTGGCTTTATACCAATTTCTAGCAGTGTAATTTGCAGTGATCATAATAAATGAATGTTTGCTAAGATATTAAAACTACTGGAGTATGTGGTTTCCTAGGAAAAATAATGCAGTAAATCTGAGTTATATTTAAGAAAGTTTTTATTGTTTTTTTGGAATTTTTTTTCTGGGTTTTGGTGGTTTTTTTTGGAGGGAGGGTGGTTTTCTTTGTTTGTTTGTTTGTTTTGTGTGTGTGTGGGAGTGTGTTTTGGTTTTGGTTTGTTAGCTTTTTTGTTTCCCTGCAGCTCTTGGGATCAACCTTCTATTAAAGTTGTAACTTAGTTGCAATATAGATTGAAATTTAATCCCAATTCATGTAGATTTCATGGAACAAAGGTCAATTGTTCAAATTACCCAGTAAGCAGAGGGAAGTGAAACATCTGTTATTTGTTTGAATTAATATGCATTTATCAGATAACACTGTGTGTATGCTATCTTTTTCTGAATCCAATCTTATTTGTAAGTTCTGGGAGAAACACTGCTGGGGAGGACTAACGGTGATATTTTGGTACACCAAATAAAATGCTTAAGAAATATAGCTATATTTTGTAAATAAAACTTTGTGGAGTTTAGCTGTGAATAGAGACGAATGTTATTTCTGAAAATAACATTAATATTTGCACTCCATTTGACACCATTCACTAGACAACAGATCTGAGAGTCAGGCTGACGCACTGCAATTCAGCCTGTAAACTTCTTTTCAATCTGTTTGCAAGAATGTTTTAAAGACTGACGTTCCCGATGAATGAAAAATTTACATGAAGTGTGGGTAATTAGTATCTCTTTTTTCATACATTCTGACAGTATTAGAATATAACTTATGGCATGTGTGAACAAAATTTAAGAACCTTCCTAAACATGTCTGAATTTAAAAACCTAAGCTCTATTGCAGTCAAATTTTGCTCGACCATTTTTTTTCTGGTTTCCTGCTTGTTTGTAGTAATTTTTAACTGTTATCCACCTTTAAGAGGAAACTCAGTCTCATTTCTGCTTAAGAGAGTTATTCTTACAATAAAATTAAAAAAACCTAATGAATGAGAGCATGGACTGTGATTGTACTTTCTTTGATGTGAGGTATAAAAAAAAAAAGAATATTCTTTTGTGATACTCACAGAGAAAAGAGCCAAGCTAAAATGAATAAACAGTGAGATGATTCTGGAATTGGTCTAATTAAAGAAGGACTAAGAGAAGAAGATAACAAAACTGATACCAGTTATGCCTTCCAGCTATGCTTTCTTTCTGACTCAAAGCTAAAAGTAGCATATAACCATTCAGTCAAAATTGAGTTAACCTAAAAAACCCCCAGAGATTAAAATATCAAAGAAACAACAATACAAACAGCTGCTACAGCCCACTCTTTCTTGAAATCCTTTATGACTCTACTACAGTGTTTATAGAAACAGCATGCCACCTACATTCATACATGGCCATAAACAATTTGTGCTTGGGTCAGGCACCATGTCTCCAGAAAAACTCCTTCTCTATTAATATTAAAAGAAGAAGAGACAGCTGTGACTGTTCAGTCTAAACTACCATGGAAAACAGAAACAGCACTGTATAGGAAGAGACAGTTGAGTGAATAACTTGCTTTAAATTATGTATACGATTATTTTAGTCCTTCATTCTCCTTGTGGCCTCTATATAAATAGATTGTGACTTCCTCCCATTTATTTTTCATTAGATTTCACCCGGTAAATACCATTAAAAAGTCGTATTCGATGTATTTACACAGATTATTGCAAATGTAATCAGTGTAGTTTCTATATTCTCCTCATGACTCAGAGAGATTGTATTCCTTTCATTCTTGCTGTCTTCATTTCAGGAATCACAACTGGTAGATGATATAGCTCTCTATACAAGTGTCTCAATCTGCACTTCCCTAAAAAGAAAGTCGGGTGGAAATACATTTCCTTTTTTAGTGAACTTAAGCTTACTGACTGTAGGCTTGTTTTTCTTAGCTACTCGGGGAAGAAATCCGCCAGCCACCCAGAGACTCATGTATCATAGAATGCAAGTTACTGTTATTTTCCCCTTACTGTCAATGTTTGGTGGTCCTGGATGGCTGGCCTTCGTATTTATCCAGTTTCTTATTTCCTCCCTACTGAGAAGATAAATATTTTAAATCAAGAGGCCTTGAAACTCTTAGTACCAAGTGTTCTTAAAGAGCTGACTGAGAATACGTATGCCAGCTCATGTTCATTTTTCTATAGTTCTGGGTGACTCCAAATACTGCTGGATATGGCTTACTGTTAAGAAGCAAGGATGGCTTGGGCTGATAGAAGTCCTAACCAATAGATGAAAAAAAGAGGATAAAATATTTAGGTAATAAAAAGTTACAGTGTAACATCATAAAAAAGAAAACAGTCCACATTTATTTTGTTTGTGGTATATTTTTTGTTTGTTTCATTTTCCTGGGAGTGGCAGAATGTTGGTGCTGGCTGTTTTTTTAATGATAAATAAGATTTGTCAAAGATGTCTCATTTCTTAGATTGCATGTTTTAGTGAATAGGAGTAAATATTTATATGTATTATGTTCACGCACTATTGAGAGATTAGTTTTACTATTGTATTACATTTAAAAGGATCAACACTCCTTAATCGTCGATAAGACATGCCCTCAGTCAATTAAGGATGGCTTGCTGACTGACTCCAGACACAATTGTTGATGAAGCATTTTCATTGAAGAGGAGATCTTATACTTGTCTCAATGGAGAATGATATGAGATTAATATTACAATTTTCATCATTATTAGGTGTGAATATAACAGCACTAGTCAAAGAAGGGTGAGAAAAAACATTAAAAAACTTTATTGGGCATATATACACAATGGTGTCGGTGGAATGCAGACATGGTAGGTAGGGATGTACAGATGAAGATAAGGCAACAATACAGACCTGAATGGCCTAATGAGGTAAGTCCAACCCCCTAAAAGTATCTGAATTTTAAAAGACTTTACAGTTTGGAAGTACGAAATGCAAGTCAGACCAAAATGCTGTGGACTGGAGCCTGGAAAATTAGGAACTGAAGGTTTTACAGGATCAATAGTTGATTTTGAGATACCAATGTAATGCTATGGAAAAAAATAAAAAGAAAAAAAAAAAACAAA
>VWZZ01000739.1:108786-144983 GCA_013399095.1 Psophia crepitans | reverse complement strand
CACAAAAAAACCGAACAAACACAAACCATTGTGAGGCTTAAAGGACTGTCATGGTTCAGCCCCAGCAGCAGCTGAGTAGCAAGTAGCCTCATGCCTTACTCCCCCTGCCCCGGAGCGGGATGGGAACGAGAATGGGAAAGACAAGGAAGCCTCCTGGAGCTGCGATAAGGACCGTTTACTGGGACGGCAAAGGGAGAGGGAAACAATAACAGTACACAGTGTGCACAATGTACACAACGAGTGATAACAGGGAGCAATTTACCGATCCAAAGACTGACCAGATGCTCAGCCCACACCCAGATGGTCCAGAGCAGCTCTAACCAACCTACCACTCTGCGGCCAGCCTCCTTTCATGGTGTGCTTGATGTCACGTCACATGGTATGGAATAGCCCCTGGCCACCAGCTAGATTCACCTGACCTGGGTCCTTCTGAAAATTAACTCTTTCTTGGTCAAAACCAGGACAGCTCCTAATGTAATGCTATGGAAACAAAAAAAGACATTGCAAGACTTAACTATATTAACAGGAATAGCGCAAATAAGGGAAGGAGGAGGTGACTTTTGCCTCTGCTGATGGTACAGGGAAACTAATTTTGAAACCCAACTGTATTTTCAAGTGCCTTTGAAAAGGAGGATTGATGTTTTTTAAGTAAGTTATTATCTAGTCCTCAAATAACGTAAAGGGTTAGATTCATACTGTTGACTAAAGAGAATCAACAATTAACTTTGTGAGTCTTTCCATCTTCTGGAGAATGTCACACCAAAACCGAGATGTAGAAAGCAAAGGTGAATGAGGAATGAATATAGAAACAAATAAATATGATCAGAATATGTATCATGCAATATTGGATGCAAAATTATGGGAATTAAGGGAAAGATTTCCAGTAATTTCAATGGTTTGTGAAACTGTTCCTTAGAGGCATAAATAGATAACTGCATACCTCAGATAAACCTAAGTTGTATTTTCATTTATTTGAACCTGAGTGCTTTTTCATCCAAATTGAAAAATCTTGTTCGGGGTCAACATGTACTTTGCTTTGCATTATTCAGAGAGTCGTGAGGGAAGAGAGGGATTCACTGGGTAACAGTGATGAATATAATTAGTTGCAATAGTTACTCTGAGGTTTATTGATGCTTATAAAATAATAAACAATGTCAACGTCATGTGCCACACTTTAAATAATTGATTGCTTAATAGCAACTTAAAGGGAATTCAGTTCCCATAGAGATTAGCATGAGAGCAAAGGCGACCTTTGATTGCATTTTAGTGTTGACAAGTAATAATGAGGGAATATCTCCAAAGACTTACATGTTCATTTAAACTCGAAAATGTATGAAAAAGTTGGCTAATGTGAACTAAAAAGTCATTTTGAAAATCCCATTTTATCTGTTGTATTACTCCAGCCTTTTTATTTTCAAAAGTTATTGGTCTGTGCTAAACTTAAGACTAGATATTTTTAATAAAATCTTTACTTAAGATGATTCAACTACACTTTCTCTACTTTGTCTATTTCAGTGTTTTGCTTCCATAAAAAAAAAAGTAGATGTACAGAAAGAAAAGAGACAAGTGGAATAGGCTGTAAATTTTTTAATAGTAGTAGAGCTACTTAATTTTTCTTATTTCTTAAGTAGTACTTAGTTGTGTTTACTTGTTTAAAGTCATGTCACAATGTAAGACACTTCCAGGAGAAATTAATATTTCTGCTAGTTCAATGTAAAACAGTCATCAGACTGTACATAAAGCACTCACAACTTCTTTTTTTCTCTCATTTTTCTTTGCACATGCTACAGTGCCTCTAATACACTAACTTTATGTTTCAAACAAAACACCTTACTCCTGGAAATTCTCTTAGCAGATCTTTCATATCCTAATAATTCAATGTTATTCTTCACAAAAGAGTGGGAGATTATGAACCTGCATTTATTAAATTGTGCAACAGGCATCTGGAATATCATTAAAATTCCACAAAAGATGTCTATTTTCTGAAAGATATGTATTTTTATATATACATATTATATACATATATATGTAATTTTATAATGTAATTAAAGTCCGTCAGAGAAAAAAAGGAAACAAACCCAAGACCAAATAAGATACAGTTTCTGATTTTTTCCATCAAGTAATATTAATTGTGCAAGCTTGAAAACCAGTGATAAAAATACTGAACTGCTATAATTTTTCTAACACTTTTTAGCTATTACATTTTCTACGCTATCTGTGAAAGGTTTTTCCCTGCATCAGTTCAGGCAAATCCTTCATCTCCATGTGTAGAGGGTCATCTTCTCTCAGGAGACATTCAGACAGAAGCTTTGAGGGAATAAATGTTTATAGAAATATGCTCTCAATAATCTTGCAGTATGATTTTCCTATCTGCACTTTTACTCTTAGTTCATTAAATTGACTATCCTGGTGGCAACGCATTATGCCATGATGCCTAGAGAGCTGTATTTCGAATCAATCTTGAGCTTCCTGTTCCAAAACGGAGTACAAGCCAAACAGAACTTGGAAATGACACCAGAGTACCAGTGGAAAGAGAATGGAAGAGGAAAAATCATGTGTCATCTCTAGTAGTGGTCCCTGAGGACACTGCATCTTAACTCTCTAGTGAGGGGAAATAGCCATTACCAACACCACCGGACATTTGGATAGCATAATTTGGGGGAAATCTACAGGCTTTTAATAGACATAAAAATTTATGTTCTCATTAGATATAGATATGAAAATCCAGAAATTATTCATACCTACATAGCATCAGGATACAGCAAGTAAGGTTTGCCAGTAAATTTTTTAGTAATAACAGAATTTTATGCACAGATTCTGAACTCTAATCTGAAATTAAACTTCTATGCATATCATTTAAAGTTGCAAACTTCTACTTGTTTAGTTTCCCCCCTTCCCATGAAATTTCTTACATGATTTTGTAATTAACTTTGGCATAAGGTAAGAATAGAACTATTGTGAATTTGTTGCTGGTTGAAGATTGCGTCTTTATTTTTCCTCAAGAGTTTTTTCTTGTCTTCCAAGAGATGTAGTTTGTAAAGTAGAAATGGAAATAGAAATAAACCGGAAGCTATTAAAACCGAAAATTGTAGCTATTGGAAGAAATAGTTGTAAAGTCATTAAGCAGTTGATAGAACCCAAGTTTTGCATGACTTGTTTTGCAAATCATTATTTGTTTAGAAAATAAGTCAAATATTCAGGCAACATTGCCAATTCTTTCAATGCCTGAATTATATTTTAAAGCTTCAAAATGGTACTTTCAGTGCCCCTACTTCAATGAGCAGTATCCAGGAAGAGAGAGAGAGAGAAAGAGAGAGTGCATTTTTTTCTGTGAACTAGATGCCTAATGCATTCAGCTGAAGAATACAATTTTTCAAAATTGAAGTGTGAGGCTAGGTTTCCAAGTGTATTTTTAGACACTGACATATGGGTTTTGAAGATTAGAAGTACCAAGAATTCAGCAACCTTGTGCAAGAATTTATGGGAGCTGTTTGAAGCTCAGTATTTTAGAAAATCTGGCTTACAAATTGGATGTCTAAATTTAGTTCTGGAGTTTGTTTTAAGGCAATTGTTAAAAAAAAAAGAAAAGATTTTGACTGATATGTTGCATTTCATAGATACATATATTCATACCCCATATCCCCAACCTATTTTTTCTCAGGTTTTTGGTTCTCTTTCCCAATATTGTTGTAAAAAGAAGTTTTATTGTTACCCTTACAGCTTGAAAGTATTTGGAATGAAAGCAAAAAATATAGTGAGCTTCCAAACTGAGAATGTCCATTCATTTGAAAAGGAACTTCAGATGCCAGATTTTGCAATCATATTCCATCTTACTCTTGTACGATATATCATTGTCTTCCCCTTGTGACAAGTAACTACTTTCAGAAAGTGTTGAGGACTTTTTGCCCTTGTGATATCAATAGGACATAGCATATGGAAGAAAGTTTTTCAAACATATCTTAAGCACGAGAAGATGTATCTAGATATTTCAACAGAAATTCAGTGCTTTATTTCAAATTTTAAGATTTTGCCTTGATTGCTTCCTTGAAAAGTCAAAAATATGCCTAAATTGTGTGCACAATTCACGTTGGAGTGCCTCCTAATACAGTAAAATCACAGAATCACAGAATGGCAGGAGTTGGAAAGGACGTCTTGAGATCATCTAGTCCAACCCCTCTGCTAAAGCAAGATCACCTAGATCAGGTTACACAGGATCGCATCCAGGCGGGTTTGGAATCTCCCCAGAGAAGGAGACTCCAGAACCTCTCTGGGCAGCCTGTTCTAGTGCTGAGAATTCTGCTTCTATTCTGAGAACACTGTCAGAATAAAGAAGTTTTCTCAAGTTCAGATGGAGCTTCCTGTGTTCCAGTTTGTGCCTGTTATCCCCTGTCCTGTCACTAGGCACCACTGAAGAGAGTCTGGTCCCATTTTGCTGATACCCACCCTTTAGATATTTATAAATATTGATGAGATCCCCTCTCAGTCTTCTCTTCTCCAGGCTAAACAGACCCAGCTCTCTCAGCCTTTCCTCATACAAGAGATGCTCCAGTCCCCTAATCATCTTTGTAGCCCTCTGCTGCACTCTCTCCAGTAGTTTCTCATCTTTCTTGGGAACCTAGAACCGGACACAGTACTTCAGACGTCGCATCACTGGTGCAGAGTAGAGGGGGAGGATAACGTCCCCTAACCTGCGGGTCGCACTCTTCTTAATGCACTCCAGGATACCATTGGCCTTCTTGGAAACAAAGGCACTTTGCTGGCTCATGGTTCCCTGCCCATGAAGATTTATTAATTCTCATTCAAACCGATTTTGTGAAGACATACATTATAGTATTATGTTTCCAAAGAAAATATTGAGGAAAAATGGCAAGAAATTGCACTGGACAGTACACTGGGGAATTAGAAGAGGCAAGGAAGGAGTTTCATATACTGATCTGTGTAGAGGAAAAGGACCTGGGAGCTGATTGATGCTCACCTGGACATGAGCCGGCAGTGTGCCCAGGTGGCCAAGAAGGCCAACGGCATCCTGGCCTGTATCAAGAATAGTGTAGCCAGCAGGAACAGGGAGGTGATTGTCCCCCTGTACTCAGCCCTGGTGAGGCCGCACCTCGAGTACTGTGTCCAGTTTTGGGCCCCTCACCACAAGAAAGACATTGAGGCCCTGGAGCGTGTCCAGAGAAGGGCAATGAAACTGGTGAAGGGGCTGGAGCACAGGTCTTATGAGGAGCGGCTGAAGGAACTGGGCTTGTTTAGTCTGGAGAAGAGGAGGCTCAGGGCAGACCTTATTGCCCTCTACAACTACCTGAAAGGGAGTTGTGGCGAGCTGGGGGTTGGCCTCTTCTCGCAGATAACTNTGATTCTATTCTATTCTATTCTATTCTATTCTATTCTATTCTATCTTTGAAATGCAGAAGCCAGTAATACAACATTTCAAAGCTGCTGAACTTAAACTGTGTGGAAGTCAGTCTCATTCTTAGCAAGATATTGCCATCTACTTGTGAGATTGATAACACTGATTGATTTCTAGTACTTTAATATCACAATAACTTTAAAAGTTAGCTTACTATTGACTGGCAGCATGAAAGCAACAGCTCTAGAGAAACCTAACATTGTCTGAACTGGCATCAATACTGAGAATGCTGGGGCTGACTTTGCAAGGACTGGTTGCACCATTCTCCTTCAAATAATTTCAAACACAAGTCTTTTAACACAGTTATATTAGTCTCGTGCTAATAGGAACATCCTAAGGAGAGGGACAGTTTATCAGGGAGTGTAGTGATAGGACAAGGCGAAATGGATTTTAACTAAAGGAGGGCAGATATTAGGACTAAATTCCTTACTGTGAGGGTGGTGAGGCAGTGGAACAGATTGCCCAGAGAAGTTGTGGATACCCCATCCCTCAAAGTGTTCAAGGCCAGGTTGGCTGGAGCTTTGACCAACCCAGTCTAGTGGAGGGTGTCCCTGCTCATGGCAGGGGGAGTTGGAACAAGATGGTCTTTGAGGTTCCTTCCAACCCAAACCATTCTGTGATTCTGTGATTCTATGATCAAAGAGGAAGGAAGACGTCTTTGTTAGAGGGGAACTTCTTTTTTGCCCATATCACAGACTGAGACCTTGCTCATAATTAGGCCATATTCATAGCCATGAAGGCAAGGAAACAACATTTCATATCTGAATTAAAATCTTCCTCATGTCGCTGTGTATTCAGTTTAAAATTGTAACTTTATGGTCAGTAGTAATTGTTAAATATGATGAACAATGAGTTTAAACTGGATTCCTATGCCAGGGTTGTGGTACATTATTGTCAGCTATGCTACATTTGTACAAGGATTTCTTAATGAGAGAGCTCTACTATAAAGTTTCAGCATGGTTTTGAAGTAAATCTCCTGATCATCTCAATTTAGTGTGCTTTGGTTTGCACTTTTTTTTTTTTCATTAAGGTTGGAAGTGACCTCGTGAGCACATTAATTGGTTCTCCTCCTTCTGAGGCAAATGAGAACATGTCATCAGATAAGGACATTTGGGAATGTGGGCAGAAAGTCCATAGAAATCAAGCAAAGATAACTTTATGACTGACTTTGTTTCTGTAAAGCCCTTAGGAATGGCTATTTCCCTCTATAGACATGCTGCAATTGTCCCGCAGTACTTGTGCTTTTTGAGAGACCATCTAAAAGAAGCAGACTAAGCCCTTCTGAGACTGCTCTCAGTAAGCTTTCCTTGAACACCGTTGGGGAACCACTCTCATTTTCCACGTTTCTCTTTCCATTAGCTCTCTGAGATACAGGGGGGTGTGTGTGTGTGTGCGTGTGTGTGTGTGTGTAAGAGAGAGAGAGAGAGAGAGAGAGAGAGAACACGTGAGAGAGAGAGAGCAAGAGAGAGAGCGCGCAGGTTTTCTTGCTTCCAACCACAGATCAGGAAAGACAGCTACCTCCATCTTAATGATGGATTTAATCCAAAGTTCATGGAAAAATAACTAACCCAAAATTTAATGAATTATTTCAGGGAAATGTGAACAATTCACATAGTGTTTTAAGCCCCTCTGCACAGCTCTAAGTGTTGATTTTTGTCACTCATACATTGTCCAGTGCTATAATACAATGAGATGTACTAAAAGGGGAAATGTTAATATTCTTTTATATTTTAAATCATTTTGGTAAAGAATCAAAGCCATAAACACTAAATGAGTCATGTGCGTGTGTTTGTGTATGTTTGTGTGTTTGCATGTGTGTGTGGTTTATCCAGTGTTATAAAATCCCTGCTGTGAAAACTCAATCCCACATAAACAGCAAAAATTATTGGAAACTATTGCATCTCAGGAAATAAAAAAGCTAAAGGATTAGGTTGTAATTCATGTTTTTAATATCCATTACTTAAACAGATATACTCTGATCAGTTCAGTACAAAGCAGAATTTTTCTGATTTCAAATAGAGGGTAACACGCTCAGAAAGTTAGTTACATAATACAAAGTGAAGAAAACCACTCTTGTCTCTCAGTACTTGTGTTCATATAGACAGTTATTTCAGACAAAATCCTTGACATTTCTCTGTTATACAGCTCTTAACAAGCTGCAAGTAAAAAAAAACCCCACACAACAAAAATCATAAAAAAAAGATAATAAATATTTATGAATGACCTCTCTGAAGAAAATTTCATAAACTTATACTTTGCAGTCAGAGTAGTATCCTCTGAGAAAACTAGATAACTATTATTGGGAAAAAAAACCCTAACAACAACAAAAAAATACTAAACCCAAAACCCAACAAAACCACAACAAAAATGCTGAAAACCATGTAATTTCAAGAGCTAGACATGTTTAGATGCTGAATAAGAAGTCTGAGACACAGTATGGTGGCTTTTAGTAAATGTGCCTGGAGCATGCTGTAATAGGTACAAAGTTCATGTGGATTGTTCATAGTAGGAATCAGTTCATAGCAATTGTTAGCTATTTTAGGCAAAATCCTTGCCGTTTTTCCATGTTATATAGAATTGTACATATTGTCAGTTCAAAAAACTACATCCAGGAATAAAATTCAGTAATACTTAACAACAGCTTACCAAATTCGAAGTGGGGAGGGGGAAGGGGGGGGGAAGAACCAATAAAACCCAGTCCTTGATTGCTGTTTGTTGGTGCCAATTAGTGTAATGCAGGGAAGGGAAAAAAAACCCGATCACCTAATTCCCGGAAACAGCACCCCAAAGCTGGCTTTTGTTCTGGGGGAAAATGCTCTTCCTCTGTCCTTTCTGCATGCACCAGTGCCCGTAAAGTATGTTTTACAAGAGGACAATGTGCTGTCATGTATATCCCTGGCACTTAAATAAGTAACATTGGTTACCATAGCATTTTTCACTGAATGTGTGTGCCAAAAACTGCTTGGCACTAAATATATCTGTACTGAATTGCAATAATTTGCTCTTTTCAAAATCCAAATCCTCTTAGCTCCAGGATGGATTCCAACCACCCTGGAATCCAAATGAAAGTTAACAATTGTCATTTAAGTTTGAAAATGAAGCAAACTGCAAATATATGAAGTATCTTAAAGCATAACTGTAATGAAACAAAGTAACAATGAGGTTCTGAACAGTTGTTCACGGGAACCGCCTGGAGTTGCACCAGATTTTAAGAACAGCCTCGATGAACAGAACGTGGCAAATCCTTTCTTTGTCTTTTTCAGTCCTATGGGGGACAAAAAGGAGATTTCTGCACAAAACCAGAGAAAGTAACTCAGTAGGTGAATGTCAGTCATTGTAGTCACAGGTAGAGCGCGTACAAAAGCAGCTTAGGTAAGGCAGCCAAGTGCTCCAGAGGAGACAGACAAAGCAGGAAACGTGACATAGAAATCGCTCCATGTCTCCTCAGCAGGCTTGACCAAAAAATTACCGGCAAGAAGGGTGGTAACAACAAAGATGTTTGCTGTTTGTTTTATTCATTTTATATAAATAGACAGTCTCTTTCAAAACGTAAGGGAATACCAGAATCTTCAAGGGGATGATAAGACAGTCCTAACATATCTTAAAAAAAATGGACCAAAGGTAGGATTGGGGAAGATTACTCTCAGTTTTGCAACTTCAAGAAGATACTTTCAAATGGAGTGTATATATATATACACACATGAAAGTGTATCAAAAAATTCCCCGATTTATTTTTTTTAAATGAATAGAGCCTTGTATATTGTTATATTCACAGTAATAGTTTTACTGAATAAGGGAATGCTTTGCCATTAACCTGACTTATCAGATCTCCAGCTATTGATGGAAGTCACAGGGAGTTATTGCTGCTATGGTGAAAAAAGAAAAAAACCAGTTTGGATAAGATGACTGAGCACAGTAAGACCTAACCTCTCCTCCGCCCCCAATGGGAATGAAATATAGCTTACACTGGTTTGTGAGGAGGCATGGTGCTGTGTCTCTCTACAGGGAGACATTAAATTTTCTAAGTATATTGGAAAATACAGAAGATTTCTTCACTCTTTCGGTTCCTCAGGAAATTAATTGGCCAATTTCCAAATGCTTTTTAATATATTTTAAACTATGTTGCAATGGGCTGTTGTTTTGGTGCACTGGCTTAGCTCATGAGCATTGATTCAGGATCAGGTGACATTGCTGATTTAGCTCCTTTCTGAGAATCACCTGTTTTGCAAATGTTTTAATAGGGTACAAGATACATTTGCTGACTGTTGGGTGTTAAAGCAGGATGCTAGTTACATAACTGGAGTTCACTAGCTATTTTTACATATTGTAAACTTGAAAAACCATAAATGTAGAATAACGTAGATTGGTATTTGGAAATCAGTTCTCCTTCAATTTAGTGAAGAGGATTTTTGATTCTTGACAGTTTAAGATACAAGTTGCAAAAATGGGGGTCATGATTTGCTAACTCTTCTTACAAAAATGGAAACTATTATCTTGGATATATTATTGTTACAACACAAAAAGAAATTGTTTTTATTTTGATTTGCAGACTTTTTTTCCAGAACAAAATACCATGTGCAGAGGAACTGAGAAAAATTTTCTCAAAAATGAGATTATTGACATGCATCTTTAACATTCTGCATGATATTGTTCTGCTGTTCCATCTGAAGTATTTCCATTGGCATTATTTACTGTTTACATATAATCAATTTCCATACGTTTCTGACTTGAATTCTTCCCTTGAAGAGCTTGCATTTTGACCCTTTGAGTTTTCTGCATTGTTATCTGTGAAAAAATTGGAAATCATGAAATTCAACTTCCATGTTCCAAAAATGCTGATCTTCTATATATCTTTTGTCTAATCCATTGTACAACTTATGTAAAGTCCTCATTTATCTTTTTTTTTTTTCCAGTTTTAAATTTGCAAGGAGGTTCTTGATACAGAATAAGGTGTTACAGAAGATAATAAGATTTTTATCTGGTTAGGAAATTTCAAGGCAGAACATTTTCCATCAGAAAAGATAGATTTACAAGAACTAAAACTTGTCAAAACTGTTTGGCTTCATGACAAGAACGGTTTCCTAGATAAAAATGAGAGAGACAGGTAAATTGCATAAACTTTCAGAGTAGATTTAATGGCCACAGCATTCATTGTTAATGTAGGAGACTCAGATTCAAATGTCTGGTTTATGCCTGGTTGAGATCAAGGACTTAAAAAGAATTTTCATTCTGGGATATCAACTTCCTATCACTTCCTTTTATTTCCCATGTTGAAACTTAATTGACATTATAACAGATATATTAATGAAAACACAGGTGTGCCTTGAAATGAAGTTATGTGGTATTATCCCTAAAATATTAAGTGAGATCTTTTTGTTGGATCAAGGAATACTAAAGAGCTAGTAAGAGTTTTCTGCCCACAGTGAAATTAGATTTCAGATGACACATTTAATTTCATAGATATAAAGTAAGGAGATGAGTACTTGAAATGGTATTTTCATTAAATATGTCTATGAGCTTAATACATGAATAAGCGGAAACAACTACTGAAGTTAAAAACACAGGCTTTTCAGAACAAGTTGATGGTCCTAAGTAATTCCCAGTCCAGTCTACAGAATGATTTTCATTGATCTCAGTAGATTTTGGATCAGTTCCACTCTCAGCATTGTTTTTCACAACTTTCAAAAAAAATCAAAATTTGGTATGAGGGTGAGCAGGGATTTGGAAATACTAGGTGATCTTATAGATTCTCAAAAAGGAACTCTCAGAACCTTCCTAGGAAGGGTGAAGCAAAATCCAAGGAGTTGTAATGATTAGCAACTAATTAGCTTAAGCTATTCATTAATTTTCAACCTTTCCACAATCATTTGTAGCATGAGAATTTGTAGCATAAATCATGCCCAACTAATCTAGTGACCTTCTGTGACCAAGTAACTGCATCAAGTGACAAGGGAAGAGCTATGAATATCATCTGTCTGGACGTCTCTGAAGCCTTTAGTACAGTCTCCACAACATTCCTTCTACTAAATTGATGAAGTAAGAGTTTGACGAATGGACTTTTTGATGGACAAGGAACTGGTTGGATGGCCACGTCCAAAAACTTATAGTCAGTGGTTCAGTGTCTAAGTGGAAAGCAGTAATGAGTGATGTTCTACAAGGGTCCTTACTGAGACCAACACTATTTAAAATCTTCATCAATGACTTAGTGGGATTGAGGGCACCTTCAGAGAGTTTGCAGATGACACCAAGCTGAGTGGTACAGTTGTTTCACTAGAGGAAAAGGATGCCATCCAGTGGGACCTTTACAGGTGTGAGGAACGGGCCTGTGCAAACCACACGAAGTTGAACAAGGGCAAATGCAATGGCCTGCACCTAAGTCGGGACAATCCTGAGTATCAATATAGACTGGGGGGGGTAAATGGATTGAGAACAGCCCTGTGGAAAAGGACTTGGAGATATAGGGGACAAAAAATTGGACATGAGCTAGTAACGTACATTAGCAGCCCAGAAAACCAACCATGCCCTGGACTGCATCAAAAGAAGCATGGCCAGCAGGTCGAGGGAGGTGTTTCTCCCCCTCTACTCCACTCTCATGAAAATGCACCTGCAGAACTGTGTCCAGCTCTGTGATTGCCAGTACAGGAAAGACATGGACCAGTTGGAGCGAGTCCAGAGGAAGGCTACGAAGATGGTCAGAGGGCCAAAGCACCTTTCCTATGAAGACAGTCTGAGAGAGTTGGGCTTGTTCAGCCTGAAGAAGAAAAGGCTCCATGAACACCTTGTAGCATTTCAATATATAAAAGGAACTTGTAAGTAAGATCCATGGCAGGGGGACTGGAACTAGGTGATCTTCGAGGTCCCTTCCAACCCAAAACATTATATGGAGAATGGCTGCAAGTTGTGTCAGGAGAGGTTCAGGTTGGAGATTAGGAGGAATTTCTTCTCAGAGAGTGGTTACGTATTGGAACAGGTTGCCCAGGGAGGTGGTGGAGCCATCGTCCCTAGGGGTGTTTAAGGAAAGGTTGGATCTGGTACTTAGGGACATCGTTTAGTGGTTAATAGGTGGTGGGGGGATGGTTGGACTAGATGATCCCTGACGTCTCTTCCAACCTTCATGATTCTATGATTCTATGTAGAGAGAGTTTTTACCAATGCCTGCAGTGACTGGACAAGGGGTAATGATTTTAAATTAAAAGATTTAGATTGGAAATAAGGAAGAAATTTCTTATTCTGAGGGTGAGGAGCAGGTTGCCCAGAGAAGCTGTAGATGTCCCATCCCTGGAAACATTCAAGGTTGAGCTGGGTGGATCTTTGAGCAACCTGAGCTAGTGAGAGATGTCCCTGCTCATTGCAGGGAGATTGGACTAGGTGATCTTAAATGTCCCTTCTGACCCAAACCATTCTATGATTCTATGATAAGAGCTGTATTTTTTCCCCTTGTGGGTGTAGCACACATATTGCACCTACAGACTGTTGAATACCAGCAATCCTAGCTTGTAGGCCAACCTGGCTGCACTCTTTTATCTCTCACACAGTACAGATTTCTCAGTCTTATGGCAGGGCCTGTTTTAAAGCAGAAGTCAGAAGAATCACTTCATGTTGGAACACATATGGGGTGATAAGGCCCCTTAATGTTCATCTGGCACTGACACTGCCTCCCTGAATTTCAATAACCCTCTTTCCTTTTTGTGTCTTAAAGAAGAGTGCAAGCAAATTACATCAATGAGCAGGTGAAGGAATGAAATTTGACAGACTAGTGTAATCTTATTACTTCATGGATAACACTAAAATTGCAACACAGAGCCTGAAACGCAGCTGCTTTAATAAGTCGTTTCTGACTGCATCCTCAGGAAGGCAAACAGCAAGCAATCACTCTGCCAGTCTCCAGTTTCAAATTTTCTTTATTACTGTACTTAGAAATTTACAGTAACAGCCAAAATTTGCCAAAACCTCTGGAAGCACTCCCATCCCAGCTGTTTCTATGGAAAAGAAACTTCAGGCTTCAGGATAATCACCGGGATTTGATTTTCTATTTGCATAATTTGCCATTTTGCCAGAAACATAATTAGAAAGATATCCAAAGTAATACTTATTGAATGATATGTGTAGATCAAAAAGAGGGAGAATGGAGGAGTTTATTTACTGCATGCTAGTTCTACACAAGGCATAGAAAGTCATATAAACCTACTGCACATCTTGTGATGGGCTGCTGTCCAAAAAAGTAGATGTCAACTGAAGTTACTAAAGGCAGTTTTGGCAAACAGAAGTGCAGTGGCATGCCAGAATCCTGTTTGCCTAGCCGTTGCGTAGGCCAGTGATGTCTGTTCCTATGAGCAGAGGCAGTTTGGTGCTTGCTCACTCCAAGAAACAAATTATGTGAAATGGAGCCTTCAGAAGCAAGAGCAATTCCATCTACTACCTCTACACGAATCTTCCAGAATGGAGCAGACTTTTTATCTTCACATATGAAACAAAACAGTAGCTTTATTTTATGCATACTGCATAGTTTTGGGGAATTTGATGACCTCAGACTTAAGAAAAAAGAAAAGACTCTTTCTTCACATTTTTAATTACTGGGGGCAAAATCTGAGTTCCAGTGAAATATGTTTGCATGTGCAACTCTATGCGCCTCTACAAGATGAAGAATCATGTTTATTCAGTGGCTTTAAATCCCAGAAAAAGTTTTATAATAATGAGCTAAAAGAATAGTGTTGTTGGGCAATAAAAATCTTTTTGCAATTTCTTTTTTATTATGCGCTTGATGAGGTGGCAGATTTATGTTTCCTCATCTAATGCCTCATTCTTTCTTTTAAGACTTCTGAACGTCGCAGGATCCTGCTACTTTTCTTGTAAAGCCTGGTACTATGTACTAGGTTGATTGTATAGACAGTGTTCAAAAAGTAAATTGTCTATATATCAGTAAAAATAAGCAAACAAAATCACCTTAAGTAACTATTTTATTTCCCTGTCTGCTTCTGAAGCATGACACTGTTGTCCCAGCAGAAGATCTTGTAAGATTTGCAGAAATCTATTTTGGATTTCACAAAACATGGGTAAGGCTTCTAAATACCAAAATATCATCTGCACTATCACAACACTTTTTAGGTTGGTTTCTTTCTATTTGTTTTTTTGGTGTTTGGGGTTATTTATTTTTTTAATGAGGGTTCTCTACAGAAGTTTTTTTCTGTAATGAAAGTTGGGATCCTCTTATGATCAACATTTCTTGTAATTTCTCGTTATCCTGTTCTCAGGCCTTTAACTAATCTATAAAATTTGGTAAGATTTGCAATAAAATAAAGAGATATAGCAACACTGGATGTCACTAGTTCAGCCTGTCATTTGAAATGTGACTGTTGCCAACATCAGGTCAGGTCAGTAATGACTGTGTCTAACAGAGCACTGAAAAATCTCCAAGGACAGAGGTCCCTTGAGCTCCCTAGGCAACCAGTTCCAAAGCTGTGTTATGCTGGTAACTGCACTACCCTATTAATGATTTTTTTTTCCAGCCTAAAACATCAAAGACATAATTTAAGGTAACTCATCTTACTATGTTTTTTGGTGCTACTATGAAGAGTATATTTCTGTTGTCTTTGTAGCTGCCCTTCAAATGGCCATAAGCTTTTGTTAGATCTTCCCTCAGTCTTCTCTTTTCTGGATTGAACAACTCATTCCTTCATCCTCTCTTCACAGCACGTGTGCTCTGGGTCCCTGGTTGTAATGGCAGCCCTCTGCTGAACTTCTGCAGTTTCTCCATATCCCTCTGGAACCGAGTGGAAGGCAAAACTGTATGCAATGTTCTGGGTGTAACCTCATCAATGACAAATATGGTGTGACAGCAGCTTTCCTTTATTTTTCAGCCATATTACTTTTAATATAGACTAATACATTGTTTGACTTCTATGCAATGACAGTACACTGTTCCACCTGGAGTCCACTATAACCTTTAAGCTCTTATCAGCAGTGTTACTATTTGGCTGACAGTTCCTAGCTGTAAAAATGCATGTGACTTTGAACTTTGTCTTACCAAAAATTGGGAGGTTTCTGTTGGGTCCAGCACTCAAATTTTTCAAACTTCCTCTGGGCTGAAACTCTACCAACAACTCCCCTTCGTTTGGACTCATCTACAGATTTGCCTGTGGGTACACTCTGTACCCTTACCCAAGTAGCTGATGAAGACGTTGAATACATACGAGGCACAGAATTGATCTCTGGGGCCCTCTGATTGCTCCTGGCTGTCAGTCAAAGTAAAGTCAATAATCACTAGTATTTGTGCCTGGCAGTCTAGCCAAATTTCAATCCACCTAGTAGTTCATTTTTCCAAAATGAAGTCTGTGTTTTCTCGATTTCCAAATGGGAATGCTGTTAAAGATGGTGTCAAAATCTTTATTAACTGGATGGATATGTCCATCAGTCTGTCCTCATCCACATAAACACTTGTTTTGTGGCAGAAAGCTTTTGTTTAGGTCAAACCTTTTGTAGATCTGTGCCAACTACTCCAGATACTTATCCTTCACATGCTTGGAAAAGAATGTAAGAGTAAATGTTTTGTGATATTTCTAGGGGATGAAGTGATGCTGATCAGTTTGTTCCTTGGACCCACATGAGATACTTTGCATTTTCTAAAGACAAGATGAGCATAGTGTTAGGTTTTTTTCTTAGTGTTTACCAGTCAGGCACCTCCTCTCATCACCATAGTTTTTAGCACATGACAGACAGTTGAATTAAAAAAATCACAGCAGCCATATCTTTCAGCCCTCCTGAGTGAATCCCATCTTGTTCCAGGGATTTGAATGTATCCAGCTTGTCTGAGTCTGTTGTGTACCTGCTGTTTACTGCCCCATGCCTTCCTATCTCTTCCCAGGTCATTCTTCTGTAAAAATAGATTTTTAATAATCTCAGATTCCTGAATAGCTACTACTTTCTGATTTCCCTCTCTGAACTCCTCATGGCTTTTGAGACTCTTGAATCAAAAAATGTGAGTAAATGTCTCTAAAGAGAGTACTTAATTGGATCCAAATATATCATACCTGCTGCCACCTGTTACTGTCATATTTTCTGTGATTCTTATTTAAAACGGGAAACTGTAGATCTCCAGTGTTGTAAAGGCAAGAGACAGAGGCACAAGAAGGTGTCAAAATGCCTTTCCTTAAAGTAACAGCAGTTTTTCTTCCAAGGAATTTGTTAGTGGTGCACAGGGGAATGGTATATCTGAATATATAGCAAATGTAGGTCAGCAGTTGTTTTGATGTGAGAGGGACTTCTGTTATCTTCAGAAAGTCTATACATTTGGACTAGTTTTGGTTTAAAATTAACATATTTGTTTCAAGCTTGGTATTTCTGCAATTTGGCAAAGGAAAACAACCAACCCTGTACAAGCGTGAAGCTGCATCAGTGATTAGAAAGACACAGGTAGTAAAGAGAAATAGGAATGGTCTTTTTTAAAAATGTGACTGTTGTCTTTAGCAAAATTTCTAATAGGCATGGCACATTTAAATATATGTCAAATATTTACTGTAAGCAAGTAGTAGTGTTCTGGTTTTCTACTATACATATGTATATTAGCACCTGGAAAGCAATTTTTTTTCGAGATTTATAGAGGGAAAAATATTTGCTGAATCAATGCACTGAATTATATGGAACAGTGTGTATTGTCAGCATTACTGATGGTTTTGTATAAATATTGAAAACAAAAAAATAACATTTCCATTTCTTGTTATATTTAAAATTACCTGTAGAGCTGTTCATTTTAATTGAGAAAATACATCAAATACGGTTTTCAAGAAAAAAAAAATTCATTACCAAGTTCTCATTGTTGTGTCAGATGTCCTCAGTAACTTCACCTAGCCTCATTCAAGTATATGTTGACGAAGAAAATGGTTATATAACATGAATTCAGCAAATGTGAAATACTGCCCATGGAAATAGAAAGCAGTACCATTATAACACTGGCAAATTAGAATTTAACAATTCAGTGGCTGTTCTCTGATTCTCATATTAAAATTGGATTTTTTGCTAACAAATTGGATTACTTTCTCCACCCAAATCTCCTTCCCCCTCCTTACCACTCACCTCATGTACAGGAAACAGAAGTTAATTTAACCCTGTTGTTAGGAAGTGGAGCTCATTTATGAATTAAACTGGGTGGTAATTTGTCTTCAGCCTAGACAATATGTATCAGAAAAGCATATTTCTTGGATTTTGTTTTCTGTAACTCAGGATAAATACTGAGCTTTCATTTTAAAATTTGCTAGAAACAAGTTGAAAGACAACTTACAAGCTATAAATAATTACAGACAGCTGAGTAATTTACATAATTACTTTAGCTACTTGTATCTGAAAGAATATAATTTCCTCCCACTTATTGGAAGTTGATTATAAAAGGAATTTTTATTATATTTATTATGTCATTGTAGATTTTGAACATGACATTTAAAACAATAATTCAGTTTCAGACCATTCTGTTAACAACTGATCATTAAGGCCGTAAAAGACATTAGATATTCAAACTGTTCAAGTCTTGTGAAGAAAAAAATCACTAAATAACATGATTTGCTAAAAGGTGGATAGATACAGAAACACAAATGTTTCTTTTAAATTTTTTACTCATTTTCTAGTTTGTAATTTCAAATTTCTCACTACAGTCTTCATGTCCATGAATAAACTCATTAAGAAACAATAGAAAATCTTACAAAATTACAGAACTCTAGGAGTCAGGTCTTAAACAAAGACCAGTAAAGTTGGTAATTGTAATCCCACAGAAGTCAGTGGCAATCTTTCTACTGTCTTCAATAGGACCATGATTTTACCATATATAGTACAATATTTGCAATAATGTGAAAGAGAGACAGTCGCACATTTTTGCATTGTGATTGATTCCTGACCAGTTGATACTATTACTAGGAGAGGACCTTCCAGTAGTCAGTGTGGCACTGACCCTTTAACAGAGTGAAGAAGGTTGTTGAGAGGTACCAAGTAAACAGCATCAGAAAAATTTATAAACTGCTGCAGGTTTTCCTTTCTAGGTCACATAGACCCTTGCCCAAGGCAATGTGGATGGAAAAATTAGGCTTCTGTAAGATTTATTGGCTGGGTACAGAGTTTAAATGTAATGTGTCAGAGTGTTGTGAAGTAATTGTGTGTGCATGCCGGGCTGTAGTTGTGAAGGATGCAGTCAGACTCTTGTCTGGCTCGCTTAATTGCCTCTGTGTCGAGAGTCTGAGGGATTTGGGATTCTTACTGCCCCAAACATTATCTCATTCCACATAAGTTATAACCTTTCTGGTGTGAGCTATCAAGTGTGCACACTTAATATTCACTTTCTAGGAGTATCAGTGCAACTGTTGATCCAGCTCTAGAAATTATTTAGATCAGATTTAATGGTATGCATTTGGAGTAGAGAGAAAATGCTTTTTGGTTTCTTGGGAAACAAGTCTATTTCAGTTTAAGGATGAACGTTAATGCAATAATTTCATTACTGTGTTTCCTAGTTGAAATAGTAATTTGTTAGAGGATTAAAAAGGATTTAGCATATTGCATAGCATGTAGCTGTATAAATGTATTGCCAGGAACTGAATCATCGGGTTGTGCAATGTAAGCCTTGTGTGTTAGCACTGAAATGAGATTAGTTTAAAAGTAATGATTCAAACTGAGGACATATCTATTTTATGTCACATCCATGTACATTGTAAGCGGTAGATCAGAGGCATATTTGTGACAAAGGTACTTTATTATTAGTGACAGAAGACAAGGTATACATGAAATCAGATTTAGTTTAGTTCAAATGAGTGTTTTCACATGCTTTCAAAAGTGTTTTTAAAATGTCTCAGCCAGAGGTCCTTTATGCATTAGAAAAGTTATGCGTTTTGGACTGAGTAGAGGAATGTTGATGAAATGATAAATTAGCAAGCATGACTTTGCAGTCAGTATAGGACCAAGGAGAGTTTGTGTTGACACAAAACTTGTAAGAATACAGCCATATTAGGTCATGCCAAAGATTTATCTAGTCTGGTATTCCATCTTAAAAAAAAGTAATTATAGTGGATACATCCAGTGTAATCCCCTGCTGATACTTCCCTGGATAAATGCTTCCAGAAATCTGCAGTTTTAGTATTTTCTGAGCTATAGACCATATCTTTGTGTTTAACTGTATGTGATGGAATTTTCTTCCATGAATATTCCTAATTATTTATAAACCTATGTTTTGGCATTTACAATATCCTATGGAAAAGATTTCCACAGTTTTATCATATATTTCACTTCCTTTATTTTAAATCTGCTATTTAATAATACTCAGCTTAATTTACATTCACAGAAGATTATGATGAGCATCGAGTCATCCAATCCAAATTACTTCATAGTCAAGAACAATGAAAAGCACTTGTTGGTTTGTGGAGTTTTTTTTTGCAGTAATGTATCTTGTACAGTAAGTGATGATTTCTGCCAAGATAAGATGGTGCTCTGTGTTTCTGAAAATTGTTATCCATGTGACTGCCTTTTTTTTAACATTCCACTGGCACTCTTAGTAAAGTAAGGTGGGGGGACAAAATTTGTCCTTTAAAGTCTTAAAACAGCCAAACCCAAATATTTTGACCAAAAAAAAATGTCCATAATTTTTAATAATAGCACTTTCTAAATCTTGCTTGTAAGATATTTTGGTATTGCCATTGACATCAGAAACACCTATTCAGAGCAAAAGAATGTATGATGACCTTTTTGAAATAATAAGAAATTTGAGGAATACACTAATAAGATTATATTCAGATGGTTGTAAAGTAAGAATTAGGTAGACCCTCAAGCTTATTTCTCACCAGATAACACCTACTGGAAATCATTATTTAAGAACCCACCAAAGACCCTTCAATTGGAGTTCATTTCAAGGTGATAGTGGTGCCACGCCCTGTTTGGACCACAGCTTAGTCCATCTAATTATTCATCAGAAAAAGAACTCAAATCATTCACAGCCTGAGAGTGACTGAAAACTGAAATTTCATACTCTTCTTTAGAATCCTTAACAGGAATCTGTGGCACAACTATGGTCAAATATACTCTGCAAAACGAAAGGCGTTTAATAAGCAGCTCTACTGTAGCTGGGAAAGACAGATTCATAAATCTGGAACCTGTTAAATAAAAGGGAATCAAACTTTGTACTCAGGAAGATTCTTCAAGAAAGAAGTCCTGAGATTTCACGTCTGCTGCTTGTTCCATTCATACATATAATCCCAAATCTCTTAAATGGAAAAAAGCATATGCAGTTCTTGGAGGTCAGTGCAGAATGTTTCTTCAGTAGTGAAGGACTATTTGTCATTGGATTACAGGGAGGTCCTCCTTCTCTGTTGCAAAATAGAGGTTTTGTATTTGTAAGAATCATAGAGCCTAGGTTAGTTACAAAAAATAATCTAAACCAGGCTTGTAGAAGCCTGAACAGGATGTATTAATCAGCATTCAGCAGCTGGTGCAGGACAGGATGTGCAGGATGCCTAGAGGCACTGTGCAAGGGACTGTGTGGGACTGCTGGAGCTGATGCTACAATGGCAAAGGTATTTCAGAAACTGTGGTTCCCAACAGGACCTGCAGTGCTCCTTCCATGACATGGCTTTGACCGAGACACAACTCCTGAGGAAGAAAAAAGTTGCCCAGGGACTAGGTTGCCAGGAGTGCCTGTGGTTTCTTCTGTCATGGGGCTGACAGCTGTGGGATGTGTACCCTAGCAGAGACACAGGGGTGTGAAGTGAAGGAGCTGTGGGAGAAGGTGAGTAGATGGTGTAATAGCAGGGAGGATAAACAGGACATGGAAAGGATCTTTGCAGAGACCATATAGGGGGCAAAAAAAGCCCCAAATCCATATTACATGGAAGGACAGATGGCCTGAGGTTATTCTTAAATGACTGAATACAGATTCCCAAGATGACGGATGCTGGACTGAAAGGAAAATTCAGAGAGAGAGAGAGTACATAAAGTACAAGGAAAAGTGGAAGAATGGGGTGGAATACAGGAGACTGTCAGGGACAGCATGATGTGGGAGGCTATCATACTTCGCAAAGAAAGTTGTGTATCTGGGTGCCTGTCCCAAGTGCTATGCATGAACACATGCAGCATGGGAAACAAACAGGAAAAAGTAAAAGTCCTTGTACAGTCACGAACATATAATGTCATTGGGATCACAGAGATAGAGGGGCATATTGGTAGGCAGGAGCTTTTTGGGAAAGGCAGGCCAGGAAGATAGGATGGAGGTTTGCATGCCGTGCAGAAGAGCACTTCACTATGTCAAGTTTTGCTCTGGGATGACTGACAAGATAGTAAAAAACTGATAAGTTAAAAAAAAAAAGAAACCAACAAGAGAGAAACAGTGGTAAGCATCCCCTACAGAGGACCTCCACAAGCAGAGGAAACAGATGAAATCTTCTTTACAGACTCTAGAGCCTCATGGCTGAAGGCCCTGCTACTCATGGAATACTCATTTTAACAACTGCTTTACATGCAGTGCACAAACAAGGACACAGGACTTTGGCAAGACAACTAGGCGGCGTGCTCTGCAGGACCTGCTATATGTAAACAAGAACTAGTCAGGAATGCAAAGACTTATGGAAGCCTCCACAATGTATATGATGGTAGAGTTTAAGATCCCGAGACACAAGGATAAGGACTGGACAGAATCTTAGCAGGAAAGGTTAGACTTGACAATCTCAAGACATCTCTGCAAATCTCAAATAGTCTGACTCTGTGAAGGTGAATAGCAGAATTGGAACTTTGGTCTTTAGGAAAGCTGACACAGATAGGCTTTTTCATCAAAATACTTGGCAGACTCCTCTGGGAGGCAGCCCTGAAGAACAAAAGTTTCCAGTAGAGTTGGTTGATCCGGAAGGACCATGTCTTCAGGGCACAAGAATGGTCCATCCTGATGTGCAGGAAGGCAAGCAAGCATGGATGAAGTAGGAACTCTGGATTGAAACAATATAAAAATATTTTTTTGATGTACACAGTCAGTAAGACAGTGATAGTACAATTGTCCTTAATAGGACAATAGAGTGTATCCAAGGCTTCTGAAGAGACTGGCTTATGTTACTAGAGGTGTTCTTCAAGGGACAATAATGAGCTGATGCTATTTATTCATCTTTCATTAACAGCTAGGATGACTAGATGAAAAGCATCATCAGTAACTTTGTGGATGACACCAAACTGGGAGTAGTACTTGGTACACCGGAAGGAATGGTGATCATCCAAGGGGATTTCAGTCTTCTGGAGAAATTGGACTAACAGAAACCTCATGAAATTTAACAATAATGGGGGGCGGAATAGCCCTCTGCAAGAGGACAGGTCTAACTGGCTTGAAAGCTGCTTTGAGGGAAAGGCCTTGAAAGTCTTGGTGGCCAGCAAGTTGATAATGAGTCAGCAGTGCGCTCTTGCGGTTATGAGGGCTAACTGCATATTGAGCAGCACTAGTAAGAACGTAGCCAGTAAGATGACAGAAGTGATTATCCCCACCTATTTGGCACCTGAAACCACATTTTAAGTGCCACATCAAAATTTAGGCTGCCCAGTACAAGAAAGACATTCACAAACTGGAGCAAGCCCAATGGAGGGTTACCAATAGGGCTGGAGAATATGCCTTATGAGAAGAATCTGAGAAAACTGGTGGGAGGTGTTTTGTTGGTTTTGGTCGGGGGTTTTTTTTGGGTTTTTTTTGTTTTTCTTTTTCTTTTTCTGTCTGAGGAAGAGTTAGTGAAGTCTTACTGCTGTCTTCAACAACCTCATGGGTTGTTGTAAAGCATATGAAGCAAATCCTATCAGAAGTACACAGAGAAAATACAAGACTGGGCAAGATCCTGAGCAATCTGATCAAACATTAAACTTAGTCTTGCTTTGAGCAGGTCTTGGATCAGATAACCTCCAGGGATACTTTTCAATCTATTTTTTTTCTGTGATTTTAAGGTATAAAAAACAGTATCTATTGAACAGATCTGAAGTTTCAATGATTCCTGTTACAGCAGTAGGGACAGAAAAGTTAACTTTTAAGAACTCAAAATATTTTAGGAACCTTTTATTTCTTTATCCATGTTTTTGCTTCTAGAGTTTTCCAGCTGTGATTTTATGTGCTCATCTAGAGGTTTCAGTTCTCTTAAACCATACTATACATAAAATTCTGAGAGTTAAATTTCTCTTTCATAAAGGAAATTGTGTTCCTTGGAGGGTCAGTTCTACTGAATATCACTAAACTCACATAAAATACATTTCTTTTCTGCAAGACGGAGAGTTTTAAAGCATCAGGTCTGTATGCATTGTCTAGCTGCACTGGGCACAGCTTACACCTCATAAAGCCATAACGCTGTTATTTCATTTTTTCCTATGCAGTATATGTGAATGTGTGCTATTCCTTGGTAAAATTCTCTTTTTCCATTCTGGTCTATGGGACATGACTCTGGAACAAATATTAGTTTAAACCTATGATGTAAAGGAGAAAACGATAAAAACAGACCAGCAATAAGCTATAATAATCACTGTAATGTGTTTTATGCTTTCACAGCACTTCTAGTTTATCAGCCAGTGCAGTTATGGATAGATTAATATCTGCTGTTTTCAGTGTTGTACTCTAACTGAGGGTACTGCTCAGATGAAGAACGTATAGTGAAGAATAGACAGCTAACAGAACAAGGAGCTGCACGTGCCTCAGAATGCCTATTGCCGATTAACCAAATAACCATTAACAAATTAATCTATATGCTGAATATTGGTTAAAATCAATGTTAACCTGAACTCTTTCTTTTTTCCAGTGAACACTAAAAGCACATTAGCAATGTAGAACTAACAGTATTCAGTTAATATTCTCTGTGACGACAGCATGTATAATTATGCCAATCAAGACTTCAATTCTCAGGCATGTAATTACCTGAATACAACATTTGAGCAATCTAAACTTGAGATAGACAGTTATGGCAAAAGACAAATTTTCATATCTTTCAGGTTGTGAACCATATCTGAGTGCTGCTTCTACACACAGCACTAGAACTTCTGGGTAATCACTGTTTTGCAGGTTTGAGATGGAAGGAGAGACATTTGTAGTCTTCTTTCACATTTTTCTGTTACACCCTGCTTCTCCCCTTTCTGATAATTTTCCTCCCTTCTCTTTTTCCTGGTACCAGACTATCTGGCACAATTTATTTTTTTTTTTGAGGAAATGTATTAATTCCAGTAATCTTCATTCGTGTGAGGGTAAGGGAAGGGGAGGGGAAATGGTTGATGTCTTAAAATTCCTTCAGTATCCAGGTCATGAAAAGTAAACAAGTTTTTAAAAGATACAACCCAAGAGACCTACTTAAGCATTCAGGAATTAAAATTAAGAAAATATATTTAATAATACATACTACTGTCATCTAAACAAATTTAAAATTAAATGGTTTATATACAAGTATGAACTGGATGGAGAATAGATTGAGATCACCCCTGAGGAGAAGGATTTGGGGGTGTTGGTGGATGAAAAACTCAACATGAGCTAGCAATGTACACAGTCCAGAAAGCCAACCGTATCCTGGGCTGAATCCAAAGAAGCGTGACCAGTAGGTCGAAGGACATGATTCTCCCCCTTTATTTCGCCCTCATGAGACCCCACCTGAAGTACTGTGCCCAGCTCTGGGCCCTCCAACACAAGAAGGACATGGAGCTGCTGGAGTGAGTCCAGAGGAGAGCCACGAAGATGATAAGAGGGCTGGAGCACCTCTCCTCCGAAGACAGGCTGAGACAGGTGGGGTTGTTCAGCCTGAAGAAAAGAAGGCTCTGGGGAGACCTTAGAGCAGCCTTCCAGTACCTGAAGGGGCCTATAGAAAAGCTGGCAAGGGGCTGTTTATCAAGGGGTAATGGCTTTAAACTGAAGGAGGACAGATTTAGATTAGAAATTAGGAAGAAATTCTTTACTGTGATGGTGGTAAGGCACTGAAAAAGGTTTTCACAAATCATTCACTAATTAGTGAGTTAGTGAAGAGAATTAGCCCAGAGAGGTTGTGGATGCCCCCTCCCTGGCAGTGTTCGAGGCCAGGCTGGACGGGGCTTTGGGCAACTTGGTCGAGTGAAGGGTGTCCCTGCCCATGGTAGGGGGGTTGGAACTGAATGGTCTTTGAGGTCCCTTCCAACCCAAACCACTCTATGGTTCTATGACATAGTGTCCTCACAAAAATTGAACCGGAATTTTATTCTATGCTTTTGCAATTCTAACGTGCAAATGCTGATTTATTTGGATCTTGCCAAAAGGTAATAACTATGATTATATAGTATAAATTTCGCTTGGTTCAGAAAACATTTTAATGAGATACATTTCACATAGCACATAGTGACGATATTCTAAAATCTAAATAGCATCACTGAACAGTAAAAATTAGTTTGGTACTTAGTAGACGAGAATGCAATACTCATTAGGGATTCTGCCAGATGTATCTGTGATCACTTCATTGTGCATTGTTTGGAAAAGAAATCTTCTCATAAGACTATCTGAATTTATTCATCCAGGAAATTTGATTTCAGGGCTTTTGTCAGGGCTGTTGGAATTATTGGAGTTGACCCCATGCCAATAGTGCAGCCTGGATGCACTTTAATTTTCATTATTCTGAACTTTATAAGATTGTATTGACCAAAAATGTATTTTGCATCCATACCTCCAGAATTAGTGAATAAACAGTGCTTAGAGTCTCTGTACTTGTTGCAGTTTCCCATAAAAACAAAAACTGAGATGGGGACTTACACTGTGAGTAAGAAAAATGAAGTGAGAGAGAGATGACAGAGGAGTACAAAATGGAAAGGGAGGAAAGGTCGGAGGGGGAAGGGGGCATGTACAGGAAAGCAGCATTCAGCTAAACTGAAAAGTGATATAATTCTTTATAATATATAATTATCCTCTGGAATTCATTCCTACAGGAGGAATGGCACTGCCTATTAGTAAGGTTGAGAATGTAGCTGACTTTAAGTGAATCAGACATTTACGTGAGCCATGGGACCATCCACAAAATTAACCATAGGATATTCTTTTCTTTGTATTATTATTATGACAGAGTTTCACTGATTCTGAGCATAAGCAATCAACCAGGAGTGAGAGTTAAAAAATGCATTTCTTCTGAGGAAAGGCTATTCTGTTTTTTTTAATTTTTCTCAGACTTTCTCCTAAAATATGCAATAGTGGCCACTTGCAGAGAGGGAATTTAGACTCGTTGAATTTCTGTTTTGGTAACTTTTCTGCCTACATGACACATTTTCCACAAATCATCCAGGAATGACTTATCTTTGCATGACTGTGGTGAACACCGGTCACCTCAGTCACTGAATTTACAAAAACAGTCTTCATATCTACTAGCTGAAAACAGCTCTGCAGAGCTAATAGTTCACATACCAGTACTCTGGGGATGTGCTTAGATGTGAGTAGTTCCTTTAGGCTAAAAGTCACATTGTGCAGGGTGAAAGGGTAAGCTAGGAGTGGAAATAACTGTGTGAATTACTTCATGAATAGTCTTCTGGCATGAGAGAACAAAAGACTCAGCAGCTTCCTGCAACAGATAGGAAACCAATTTGAATAGTAAGCTACAAGAGGAACTGAACTCTGACAGGTGCATGTTTTGTTAAAGGCTGCCTTCTCTCGTTGTTTTTATGAAGCATAGTAGTAATAGAAAAAGAAAACACAGATTTTAAGTGCTGCCATTGGAATTTTTTATTTATCAGCCTGGAAGTGAGTGAAGAGATTGAAGAGAGATGAGAAGAATTTGAAGATTCTGAAATATAGAGCAAAAGTGTGCCGGAATTTCATTATTAGGTCAAATCTCATTTAATCAACATGAAAATGAATCAAGTAACTCCAGTTCCATGCTCCTTAGTGACCAAAGGCGTCCCTAGCACACTTGCAGCAGTGTGCAGTGCCTCTCCAGCCCACTGAATCACTGTAAGCAGATGACAGTGCAAGCAAAAGGACTGCGGTATGGAGCAGTGAAGAGGTGCCAGTCCCACTGTGACAGGCTACAGGTTTAACAAGCCTCCAGACAGTACTCATAGCTTCTGCCCACTGTTTGACAATATGAGACAGTTCTCTCCCTCTTGCTCCTCCCTACCACTGCTCTCTCAAACTGAGGATTGAGGAAATATGAGATATAGGTACCTGCATAATCAGCTGCACAGTGTGACAAAAGATGACAAAGATGTTTTTAAATTGAAGGTACTGTGCCAAACCATCAATGATGGACCTTAGCTCTGGCAAACACTTTTACAGTGTACTAACTTGGGTTTTATTTTGGCATATGAAGCCATTTTTCAAGCCCCTGCTCTGCCTTGGCAAATTACTCTTGACGGAACTTTCAGATAACAATAAAATATAATTCTCATAGTTTTCTAATCGCAAGATTGTTGGGAGGTGGAAATTATTCTAAATTAGTCCCATTAATCTCAAATGTGACTTGAAATACAGATGTAAGGAAATAGTTGACTGGTGGAAAGGTCTGTCATCCTTTGATCACCTACCAGCAGGAGGAGAACTGACAGAAAACAGTACTTCCTTCACTGTTGCAGGAGACTGAACCTCACTTATTGTGAGATATATATGTTATTGATTATATAATTACTATATAATGAGCAAATAGTAGCCCAAATAATTATTTTCCTTCTCTTTATAAGGTCTTTTATACTCATTTTCAAAAATACTGAATTAAAATAAGAGGAAAACTTTATTGATTTATTTGGGCTTTCTGTGCCTGCTGGTCCCATCCGTGCCACAGCTGTATCACCTAGGACTGTGAAAACATTTGCTTATGACATTTGTTCATGGAAGTTTGCCTTTTTTCATTAACTGCAAGGAGATAAAGATCACCATATGTTCCATGTAATCAGAAGCAATGTAAAAAAGTGTCAGATGTTCTCTTTTCATACAATGGTAGATTCATAGAATGTTTCAGGTTGGAAGGGACCTCAAAGATCATCTAGTTCCAACCACCCCGCCATGGGCAGGGACACCTTCCTCTAGATCCAGTTGTCCGAAGCCCCATCCTACCTGGCCTTAAACACTTCCAGGAATGAGGCATCTGCAACCTCTCTGGGCAACCTCACCACTCTCATCATGAAGAATTTCTTCCTCATATCTAATGTAAATCTACTCTCCTTCAAATTAAAGCCATTACCCCTTGCCCTATCAGTACCTGTCCTTGTAAACAGTTCCTCTCCAGCTTTCTTGTGGGCACCCTTCAGGTACTGAAAGGTTACTCTGAGGTCTCCCCGGAGCCTTCTCTTCTCCAGGCTGAACAGCTTCAACTCTCTCAGCCTGTCCTCATAGGAGAGGTGCTCCATCCCTCTGATCATCTTCATGACCCTCATCCGTATCTTTCTTATGTTGAGGGGCCCAGAGCTAGATGCAGTAATCCAGATGGGGTCTTATGAGAGTGAAGTAGAAGGGGAGAATCATGTCCTTCGATCTGCTGGTCATTCTGCTTTTGATGCAGCCCAGGACACTATTGACTCTCTGGGCTGTGCACATCGCCAGCTCATGTTGAGTTTTTCATCCATCAACACCTCCAAATCCTTCTCCTTAGGGGTGATCTCAATCTATTCTCCTCCCAGCCTGCAGCTGTGCTTGGAATTGCCCTGACACGTGTGCAGGACCTTGCACTTGGCCTTGTTCAGCTTCATGAATTTCTCATGGTCCCACCTCTTAGGCCTGTAAAGGTCCTTCTGGCTGGCAACCCTTCTATCCAGTGTGTCAACCTCATCACACAGCTTGATGCCATTGGTACACTTGTTGAGGGTGCACTCAGTCCCACAGTCCCACTGTCCCACTGTCCATGCCTCTGACAACGATGTTGAACAATGCTTGTCCCAATATCAGCTCCTGAAGAATGCCACTCACTGCTTGGACATTGAGTCATCGACTGCAATGCTTTGAGTGAGATGATCCAGTCAGTTCCTTATCCATCGAGTAGTCCATCCATTAAATCCATGTCTCTCCAGTTTAGAGACGAGGATGTAGTGTGGGACAGTGTCAAATGCTTTGCACAAGTCCAGGTAAATGACATCAGTTGCTCCTCCCTTATCCAGCAACACTGAAACTCCATTGTACAAGGCCACCATATTTGTCAGGCATGACTTGCCCTTAGGGAAGCCATGTTGGTGGTCACCAATCACCTCCTTATTTTCCATGTGCCTGAGCATAGTTTCCAGGAGGATCTGCTCCATGACCTTGCCCAGCACAGAGGTAAGAATGACTGTCCTGTAGTTCCCCAGGTCTTCTTTTTTAAAAATGGGGATTATATTTCCCCTTTTCAAGTCAGTGGGAAATTCACTGAAATGTCACGTCGTCTTAAATACAATGGATAGTGGCTTTGCAAATTCATCCACCAGTTTCCTCCGGACCTGCAGATGCATCTCCTCAGGTCCCATGGATCTGTGCACCTTCAGGTTCCTTCGATGGTCTTGAACCTAGTCTCCTACAGTGGATGGTTCTTCATTCTCCTAGTCCCTGCCTTTTCTTTCTGAGCCTGGGCAGTGTGGCTAGAGCACTGGCCAGTGAAGGCTGAGACAAAAAAGTCATTGAGTACCTCAGTCTTCTCCATGTCCCAGGTAACCACATCTCCTGTTTTATTCCACAGGGGACCCACATTTTCCCTAGTCTTTGATGTATCACCGACATACCTATAGAAGCTTTTCTTGTTGTCCTTAATGACTCTGGCCAGATTCAATTCTGTGAGGGTTTTAGCTTTCCTAACCTGATCCCTGGCTGCTCAGAGAAATTCTCTGTATTCCTCCCAGGCTACCTGCCCTTGATTCTACCTTCTGCAGACTTCCTCTTTTGTGTTTGAGCTTGTCCCAGAACTCCTTGCTGAGCCATTCCGGCCTCCTGGCATTTTTGCCTGACTTTCTCTTTGTTGGGATGCACCGCTCCTGAGTTTGGTGAAGGTGGTCCTTGAATATTAACCAGCTTTCTTGGGCCCTTTAATATCCAGTCCTTTAATATCCAATAAAAGAATTTCATATGACTGTAGTAGCCAGGGATTTGTTTACTGTTTTCTATGCTTTGACATCGGCCTGGAGTAGATGTTCATAGAAACTATTCTTCCACTTTGTTACAAAGATCTAAAAATCAGCATCAGATAATTTTTTTACTAATATAGTTTGAACATATCCTGTGCTACAGCAGTTTTTTACAGTCGCTGTGATCCACATTTTTGTACTACAAATCCCAATGAGCAGAAAACATTTCATTTCTTGGTATCCACTCCACCCTCTGACAGTTGCAGGTAGCTGTTATCTCATCTCTTCTTGACTTCAAGCTTAATATTTTTTTTCTTTCAAACCAAGTTGATGGCACAACAACAAGATGTTGTTCTCTTGGACAACAAAAGAAATTAAGTTCATTTGTTTTTTGAAGAGGAGACTTCTAAATTTTTTTAACACTTAATTTGATCTTAGAAAAAATGCCCTATATAGTATCCATTACTTATTGCTCTTTATTTGATTTAAGAAGTTTTAATTAATTAGCGAGCAAGTTTCAAGGCTAGATTTAATCTCACCTACCTACACCATACATGTTTTTGTCTGAGTTAGTTTAGCCATTTGACTTCTGTTATTATCAATGGAAGGAAAGTTAGTGTTAGTGTGAAATCCATTTCAGCTTAGTACAAAAATCTAAACAAGATCAGATGCTTCACAATGCAGAAAAGCCTATTTTTCTCCACTGACTATAAAAGGATTCTAGATGGGTAACTCATATGTAGACATTCAAAGTAAATTGAAACCAATCCCACTTGCATCTGCATTTAACTATATATTCACAGACATATCCATACTGGCATTTTTAGGTTTGCTTTTTCTCGTGTAATTCAGTGCTGACCAATATTTCATGCCTCTGCAGTTAGAACATTATATTTCTTCATGATATTTACACAGTGAAAAGTAAATCCATTTCTGGCACATGTTTTTGTCAGTTCTGCTCTCAAGAAGTTGTGGTAGTTTAGTGGCGGAGTTGACAGTGTTAGTTTTATGGTTGGACTTGATGATCTTAAGGGTCTTTCCCAAGTGAAATGATTCTGTGATTTTACAGCACTTATGATTTTAAAAGTATTGTTAGAGAAAGCAAGAAAAATCATCACCTATCTCTTGTAAATAAATTACTAGGAATTTGACAGCTGCCAAATATAAACTTACATGTGTTGAAGTTTGAGGTGATTAAGGTAGGAGAAATGTAAGAAATTGCACTGGACAAGTGAGAGGGGTGATGTTTTTTCTGGCTGAGAATGTAGTCTACAAGATGCTAGACTGATTATAGTCTAAGTGTATTCTTCCTTTTGAGAATAAGTCTTCGTTTATTTAGTGAACCTAGTTGTTAGCATCAGCATTCTCCTGACAAGTGGTCCACTGAGACCAACTCCTCTTTCCATTTACACATGAGAAGGTTTATTCTGAAAGATCTTGTCATATGAAATGATGTATTTTCTCTTACTAATCTATTCCAAGTGATTTCTTCACAAGTCCTATGCTAAAGCCTTCATTTTCTCATCAACAAAAGACAGATATCAATATATCCTTTCTTAAAACACTTTGATAGCTATTGTGCTATATGGGATTAGAACACTGTAGAATAATATGGGGATAATAAATTTAGGGTTTAAAAGACTCAGCAGTATAATCTGTCCATCTCATATACTGGTGCTCTCAAGACGAAATACTCTGTAGACGGAGAACAGTTAGTACAGAACATCAAATTATTATGTTTAGCGGTTGATTACAGACTTACTGTAAGTACTTTAACTAAGGTAATGAACAGGAAACATCTCAAAAAGAGCTCAAAGGTCTAGCTTGAGGTAATGGTCCAATCAGTGCTACCTCTCTGACAGACCCTTAAAGAACAAGTTCATCATATAGCTACTTTCCTTACAATAAATTAATTAACATGCAAATGAATTAAACAGTAAGAAGAGTAACAATAGGAACAAAGGAAACAGAAAATTTTCTGCTTCTGCAAATCATTTTGATGTTGTCTTCTTTTGGTAGTCTCCAAAAAACCTCATGACAACATTCATGAGGTATGATCACAGTCATTTTGGAAAGATAACTGACCCCACCATAAGCTCATTAGCAAATTACCAACTTGGACTACAGTACCTACAACACATTTTTGGAAGAAGAATAGAAATGAACACGTCCCATTTAGAAACTCCTTCATCACATTTGTGAGTAAAAGGAACGTGATAAAACCTCATAAAACTTTCCAAAGAACTCATAAAAGACTGCCTGATTTTAGTCGATAATCCTATGACTGCTGCAAGCTAACCTGTTTCAGATGTGAGGAGGCAAGACTGAAGCTAATAATTTTTGGGGAGATTAAAACACAGCTCTCTCCAACCACATGCTGTGAAGGATGTTGTCTGCTCCATTAATGGCTGCTCATCTCATCCTAGCCCTGCTACATGAACTTCTGAATTTCCACACTACAGTGATCTCAATTCCATCTTGAACAACCAGAATGTATTCATACTGGGGCTTCTTAATTTCCCATACAGCAAAAAGTCAAGGAATACACTGTTCTCCATAAGATAAGATTTTTTTTATTTTTAAGCAAGGGAAGTCTTGAAGAATGTAATAATGAAGCACTGGAGATCTTGAAGTGTCCAACACTGGAAATATTTAAAGCAGGTTATAAAACTATCTGACAGGAATAACATTGATATAATCAATTTTGCCTTTGGATGGATTTGATAACTTCACAGTCTCTTCCAACAGCACTTTCTATCATTCTGTGACTGGGGAGTAGACAGACTTTGATACCTAAGAAGGTGTCAGTCTGAAATGTTTTATAACACTGGATCCCAATATCTTACACTGTAACGTAATGTGTACATTAGTATGACATATAATATTTTTTAATTTTTTAGTCCCAGAAAAATCATCTCCAAAAATGAGTGAAAGTAAACTTTTCTTTTTTCCTTACAGCTGGAGAGATAGTAAGATTACTAGTACTGAGATTTGCAAACAAAGCCTCTTGAATTTAAAACCTATAAGAAACTGAGGGTTTACATATGTGCTGGCATCATATATGTGATTTTGAAAGAATTCAGTAATGTCTGTGGGCACTGATCAATTTAAAACTCATCCAGACCTAATGAAGTTTGTAACTTCTATGACTTAATATGTTGTGTGACTGTAACAACAACTGTGTGACATTAATCTGTCCATTATGCAGTTGCCACATCAGCCTTTTCACAGACAAAAGCTACTGCACTGGTATTTGACTGTGAAGCTAATCCAAATCTCTCCACTGTTGTCATTGTTCTGTGTTCTCCCAGCTTTGATATGATACTAATAACCTTATTTATTATAAAGTTCTTTCCTTCCTTTGTCCTTTCAAAATACTGAAGACATGACTAGCATGATAAATAATAACAAAATCAAAATTCTCAAACTTCAGGAGAAAGGAGGAGTCTGTGTGCATGTGAGATAAACAGAATGACAATGATAACCCAGAAAATAGTGGGAGGAAGGACAGAGAGATGAAAGACCAGGTAAACTAAAACAGAAACAGGATACATTAGACACTTTGTCTTAAGGCAGTGAGAATCACAGAGCAAATCTTGCTTTCCATCATGTTGTTCATAATGTTGGCTTTGCTGTTCACTTATTTTTATAATGAAATATTATTATACTGCATTGTGATGCTTCCATGAAGAAATGTTAAAATATATAGTCAATGAATCAATGTTCTCATTACTTTTATGTACGTTGAGATATGACGGTAAGTCTCATCGTTTAATATTTTCTGCAGTTTAGAAAATATTAATAAAAGGGACTTTATATCTATTCACACGTAAGTGACTTTCCAAGAGATGGAGCTGACTGTAATCACAAGTTGTCACTGCTTCTCATACACAGGTGTTAGGGATCAAGATGATATACCATACTGACTGAGATGATTGCCTTCATTCCTGTCACCTAGTTGAAGAACTTTTAACAGTTTTAGTGACAACATTGACAGGTAAATGCTTTCCCAAAGTTTTAACCTTTGAAATTTTGATTGTCAAAAAAACCCAAACAAACAAGAACTGTTTTCCACAAATGGAATGGAAAACAAAACAATGACTGAGTGGCCTCATTTTCGTATGTTTTTGATTGTTAGTGTTGCTATTACTTCTGTTACAATACCATCTAGAAACACAGATAAATTCAAGGTTTTTCAAGGTTCTGCATATTCTCAGAGTGAGGAATTGTCTTTTGCTCTAGAGAGCTTACTGTGTAAGTCTTATCTTTTCCTCCATTGTAAGGCTTTAATTTAAACGGATTTAGGTTCTGTGTCTGGACTTTGTCATACTGCTATAAAACTGAATTATTGTGGTTTAGTTTATGCCTGAAAATTTGTATTTAAGGATTACACGTTGTTATATCATTACAACTTTCTGTGTAGAAAGGGTTTAAATGGCGGGGCGTGCAGGAAGATGAAAAGGGATAGTTAGGTGGGATAGTTTGCCTGATTTGCCACAGATCACTTTTGCTATATTTAGTCTGAAAAGGAAGTGTACATTGGGTGAAGCAAGGCTGGTTGCGGTAGAGCTGGAGTGCAGGGCTGTTGGTGGCTGCTGGGACCAGGGATCTCACAGGTCCCTCTGATATCAGCTGCAGCAAATCAAAGTAATGTGAGATGAGGACATGAAGATTGATGGGGGGGTCCAATATGAATCCCTTGCTTCTGGCAAAGGGACTGCCTTTGCCCATCTACTCCTCTGGCACTTCTATGAGGGAAGTTGCCGTCACTTTTGATTTCTGCTTTCACAGTTGCCCAGTGATTAAGGAGTCAGAGTCACACCAGTTTTGAGTCTATCTTGTGTTAAAAAATAAGTGTGAAGATAGTGGATGTTTTAAAAATATATTTTTCATGATTTCTTTTGTCAATGTATGTCTTAAATGTTGCTGGTTAATTGGCTGTATTCCCAGCCCTCATAAATATAAAAAAAGTCTCATGATATATAGTATTTTCATAAAGCCACTGCAGCTGGAATTAAGAGATTGCAGGAGATCTATTTTAGAAGATAAGCTTCAAGTTTTAATACTTGTTTATAAAACCTTGACAAAATGAAACAAGTAATCTGTAAGATCTCAGAAAGCAAAGAGCTAGTAAAAAGAAACACAAACTATTTTTTTTACTGTTCTATTTTTAAGCCAATCCTATGATTATCTGGGGTTTGACTCATGATTTTGGATGGTTGAAATTGGCAGAGATGTCAAAATAGAAATCTTTCCAGTTTCAAAAATAATGTTCTGGTTTCAAAAGTGTTTTCCCAGACAGGCTGTTTTGAACTTTTCTCAAAATGTTTATTTGTACATCTACTTCAATGTAGTGTATAAATGGCAGTAAAATATGCCACAGATGTTTTCTCATTCCTTTATTTTTCTCTATGGTCATATTACTAGATTTTGGTTAGCAGTAATATTACTTGTGTCCCTTTTCTTAACAGAGTGTCGTTACTGCTATGTGAGAATGGGAGAATTTAAAAAGATTTAGATGTTCTGTTGATGTGAATGTATTTGACATCTGCACTTTTGGTTGTTTAAAAGTTGTTGATGCTTTTCATATGATCCCTTAGCCAACTGAACTTTATCTTTGAAATAATTATACATCCAATTATCCATCCAATAAACCTTACTTTTTTCTTGATGCTTCCTAATTTCGTCTCTTTCATAAAAATGTGTTCCATTGTAACCAAAATCACCACATTACACTGGGCCACATATACATATATGACATCTAAATGCAAGAGAAACATGACAGATGAGACTCCCCTCCCCCTCCTCG